>NMRB01000084.1:117913-132687 GCA_002633025.1 Notospermus geniculatus
TTCGGCAACTCCTGGATCCGCCACTGTATACTTCTATGTAAAGAAAGCCTTCGGGTGACTTTACATGCATGTACACTCCTCAGCATTAATTTATCTACACCTCATTTTTAGCTCCACTGACCTTGGTCAGCGGAGCTATTCATATGACTAAGTGGCTCAAAATGTCTGTGTGTGTGTGTGTGTGTTAAACTGGCACGTTTCGCAACCGCAAGGCCCAGTGTCATGAAACTTGGTGGAACCGTAGGCCCTAGGGAGGGCTCGAAACAGAACCAATTTTTTTTGCGATTTGACCTACATTCTGCCCTCCAGGGGGCATTTTCCGAAAAATGGAAAATCCCCCAAAACTCAGCCCAGAGAAAATACATCAAACTGTAATATTGATAGGTCAGGTAGCTTAATTAATTCTTCACCTCCTGTGGGGGTAAATTTTTCCATTTTTGTCTACCAGGGGGCGCAATCTGCAGAAATGTAAAAAGGGGTATTTGAATTTCCCGCTTGATGATGTCAGCATTTTCTGTCTCTGGATGATGTCGAACTACTTCCTGTGGGCTTGTGCTGACATAAAGTACATGTAAAAGCAAGAACAGCCTTTCTGCACAGCTCACCATGCCCAGGAGGTTTTATCTCATCTGCTCATATCACAGTTGTTCATCTTTTGTCTATATAACTTATATTCCTTGGCTTATATAACTTAGACATGTTAGGCCTATATCCACGACTTTGTTGTGTGGTGGTTTATAGATAAAGGTGGGTCGGAATTATCAGAGACTGACGGTCAACAATTACAATGCTCCATTAGAATGGTATAGTAGACGTGCATCCATGCATCCCCAGATCAATTAACCATGTGCTTGCTCACCTCATCCACCATTAGTATGGACTGGCTCCCATCTATTAACCCCTTACTATCCACTGGGTGTCAAAAGATATCTAGGCTACCTCAACTCACCAAGAATTGCAGGCCTATTATCTGATATTAACCCCTCCTCACCCAGTAGGCCTAATGCGATATCCATCTTGATTCATAAGTGATATATTAACCCCTTCCCACCAAATGGGTCTGATATGACACAACATGTAGGCCTATCTATCTCGATTCACCAAGCGATATTACGGTAACCCATTGCCACCCAGTGTGTGTAATATGGTATCTATCTCGATTCACCAAGAAATATTAACCCCTTCCCACCAAATGTGTCTGATATGATACAACATGTAGGCCTATCTATCTCGATTCACGAAGTGGTATTAACCCCTTCCCACCCATATCTATCTCGATTCACCAAGAGATATTAACCCCTTCCTACCCAAATGGTCTGATAAGATCTCTTTTTCGTTATTAACCCCTTTCCACCGATTTCCACGAGGAACACTAATATTTGCTTGCTAACCATTAAAAGGGTTCGTATTTGTATCTAGTTTCCCCTGTCATGCCTGTTTCAACCTCTTGAGTTGGCACAGCTGAGCGCAAGGCCCATGGGCCTCTTGTTTTAAATATCTTGTGAACAAATTGGCCATATTTGATCGGGTTTCTGTTATATGAAATTTCCATGCCTTGGTCACATTGTACCAACGGTTTTGAGTGATTGCTTTTACGCCAACATTATGTAATCAGCTGTCAAAAACAGGCTACAAAATCAACATTTTTTATTTTGTGTTAAAATCTTCTGATTTCTGCAATACATTTCGAAAACACTGTTAAAGTTCAATTCGGGAAATCATAACATTTTTCGAGAAAAAAGGTTTTTCCCCAGAAGCTTTGCCGTGACCTGATTGCAATGGTTGACACAGCCCCTGTTCAGTCTACCACACGTCATGAATAATAAATTTTTCGTCACGAAATCGTAACATGTGACCAGTGGCTCATGTTAATACATGTACATGTAATTGAGATACGTGACCAAATTAAGCAGATGACGCGTAGGTTTATGAATGAAAACTGAATTCTTTATGTGGACAATGGTCAATTGAAAGCAATCACTCAAAACCGCTGGAATTATTTGACCAAGGCATGGAAACTTCATATAACACAATCCAAAGTGGTGTGACGTCAATGGTCACGTGAGGTGCAGATTTCCTCAGTCGGTTTTGGAAGCTCCGTGTGGACGGACGCACTGCCACGCAGTGCGGAGCGGGCCTGCTCTTCCACACCGGCGGTGTTCTATTGTACGCAGGCATGTAGCGATGCATGCATGTGTGCACTGGAACTCCGAGGAGGGTTTAGCATGGTTGGTTGGTTTGGACGGTAATCCCTGCGCGGGGATAGGCCGGGGAGACCTGATGCTATGTGTTCTTCAGGCGTGTTGAACGGTAATCCTGATGCGGGATAGGCCGTAAGACCTGATGCTATGTGTTCTTCGGGCATGGACGGTAATCCCCAGGTGTGGGATAGGCCGGGAAGTCCTGATGCTATGTGTTCTTCAGGCATATGTGGACGGTAATCCCAATTCGGGATAGGCCGGAAGACCTGATGCTGTGTGTTCTTCAGGCATGGACGGTAATCCCCGGGTGTGGGATAGGCCGGGGAGTCCTGATGCTATGTGTTCTTCAGGCATATGTGGACGGTAATCCCGATTCGGGATAGGCCGTAAGACCTGATGCTATGTGTTCTTCAGGCATGGACGGTATTCCCCGGGTGTGGGATAGGCCGAAAGACCTGATGCTGGGTGCTCTTCAGGCATGTTGGACGGTAATCCCTGTGTGGGATAGGCCGAAGACCTGATGCTATGTGTTCTTCAGGCATAGACGGTAGTCCCCAGGTGTGGGTCAGGCCGTGAAGATGTGATGCTGTGTAGGGCCTACGTTCTTTAGGCATGCTGGACGCGGTAATCTCTGTGAGGGATAGGCCGGAAGATGCTTTGACCGTTGAGTAATAGAATGAATAGGAGATCAAGGGAGAAGGATTGTATGAGTAGCAGGGCAAATATTTGGGGGTTTGAGATAACTATACAACCGACGTGGGGGTCATGGCGTGGAGAAGATGAAGGGGATGGTAGGCATCCAAACGTTGCTGAGGTGGGATGTTTTAGGATTGTCGGCTCTATGATATTGGTATTGCAGGCAGTATACGTTTTCATGTGTGGCGGAAGTACATTGTATTGTGCGGAAGCGCGACGAAAGGTTGGCAATACACGTCAATAGATCCGAAGTTGACCATAGTGTAGTACAGGTATTGTGGTAAAGGATTTGATCCATTGCATAATAATCGGGAATTTGTTTTGTCTTGTTTTGTTTTGTATAGTGTTGAGTCAGGCGGGCCGAGACCCAGCTATTGTTGGGAGTTTGTGGTGGAGAGAGAATTTTTTTTGGCTTTTACATAAGGACGTGAGAGATCGGATTAATATTGTTGGTAGGAGTATGTAAGGGCTGAACAGTGTCGTTCTCGCCCATATTTTGTGGTAGACGTTGATGGTGTACGATGGCGACGATTTGGTTGAAGGAGGGCCACCATTTGAGAGGACGAGATGTCCTGCCCGTGGTTATTAGGCTTAACGAAGAACGAGAAGGAGAGTGGGCTAGTCCAAGCAAGAAATATCCACTGGAGTCATATTCGTCGGAAGAGCTGGGGAAAGAGTTTAAGATAATCACGGGATATGAGATTCAGGTGAGTGGTACATGGTAGATTACTGATGACCTGAGGCCCACATAGTAGTGCATTGAGGGCGGTTGCAAAGCTTGAATTTCCGTATATGTTAGTGAGAGATCGAGTGGCTGTTTTTTGTATCAAAAGCCAATGCGTTGACGGTGGTGTGATCTGATGCTGTGGTGGTTTTTTACGGCGCGGAGTTTCCTCATGGAGGCGGAGTACGCACCATACGGGTTAGCTGATTTTGGCTCATTCAGTCGGTCTTCTGAAGGAGATTCCCAGCAGGGGGATAAGTATATGCCACAGGGACGGTTCTGATATGAGAGTCAGGATAGACTGATCTCACAGCATTTGAGTTTACATGGGTTTTACATTCCACTAGGTAATAATGGTGATGGCCAGAAAGGAGGACAACATCGAGAACAGGAGACACGCTGTACACTGTGCGGTGTTAGAGGCTAATCAGAAGGGGGCGCCGGCCGGTCAGCCTGTAGCAGGAACGTCGTCTAGTGGGGGCATACACGAAATCCAACCTACGACGTCGGGTAAAGGCAAGACGACTGCTAGTATGACTATCGGTTCATCAGGGAAAGATGACAAAGAGAAGCCAGGGAAAGGGAAAAAGAGGGTAAGGAGATTAACGTTATTCCGGTCGTCGCCAATATTTTCGTTGTTTTTGTTTATACGTGACGGAACATTCGAGAGCGTCGGATGAACAGTAAATGCTCGCTCCTGGGTTGGTAGCTGTAAGATGTGTCTGGTTTTTGTTGCAGTCGGCGCCTGAGGCAGAGGTGACAGAGACGGCATCCGCGGCGGGTCCAGAGAAGGTAGAGAAGGATCGTCTGCAGATGTTGGAGGATGAAGTTAAGAGGATAAGAAAGGAGAAGGATGCGGGCTCTGTAGATGTCGCGTTACACCAGGTGAGGACGCTCGCGCTGCGCCAAACCACTTCCAATGGGGTGTTGCTAGCATCACTCGAACAGCTATACGACACGGCGGTCCGTACGGAGCACGAGGACCGAAGGTCGCCATTGAAGGGTGGAAAAAGGTTATGCGGAAGACAGAGAAGGACAAGACAAAGAAGGAGGAGAAGAAGGATGAGTCCCCCAAACCTCCGACTTCGTTTCCTAATTTTTGGTTCCCACCGGGCGCAGGTGCAGGTCAGGGATTCTACCAATACCCCAGAGCCAGAGGAAGAGGAGGCTACTACAGAGGCAGGGGTTTCAATAGGGCGTGTTATTTGTGCAGGTCGACGGAGCATCTCATGGCTAACTGCCCTATGAATCGTTGTAAGGACACTAGTGACACGAAGACAGAGAAATAGTTCCAACTCTCGACTCTCAGTTCCCAAGGGGCATCTGATCCCTGGGGAGTGGGGGGAGAGAGCCACCCATGTTAGTTTAATAGCAGCACTAAGATTTTGTTCTGTTCCTTTGTTATAGAATGTGCCAGATAAATTACCTTTGGGGCAGAGGGTGAAGTTCGACCCGATCAAAGCAACCTCGGAATTGCGATCGCCTTGTCGCATGGGTGGCACTCCCGCCCACTCATCTAGTGATCTGTTGTTGCCGGATAGCAATTGGAACATTGATGCACAGGACTGGGAGGCGAAACTGAAATCCATTCCATTGAGAGACCCATCGAGATTTGTAAGTGGTCAATTACATGGCGAGGTTGATAACTGGAACTTGATTCTTCAACAGGTGGATGACGAACATTCGCAAACGGTGAAGGACTGGATAGAAAATAAGGTCGATATTTTTGATTTTTTCAGGCCTTTCAAAGGCGTTTTCAGAGGGAAACACTATGACTCTGACAGTCCCCCACCGACTGTGTTTGAGAATGGGGCTAGCTGTGAACCCCATGGGGAGGCTATCGCACAGCACCTGGAAGAGGGTTTGAGGAATGGCTCAATTACAGCTTCTAGGGAGGGTTAATGAGGTGGAGCCACCACACTTAGTGATGCCCTTATTGATGGTGCAGGGTACTAGAAAGCTGCGGCTGTGTCATGATGAAAGGTTTTTGAATCTCTGGATGAAGCGCATGCATTTCTCTATGGAGGGCCTGTCTTCACTTCCCTCCCTTCTAGAGCGAGGTGACTATATCGCCTCATCGGACGAGAAATCTGCATATTTAGGGATACAGTTGTCAGAGAGGTCCAGGACTTTCTTTGGTATCCAGTTCGGTGGGTTTTTCATGCAGTATACTTGCCTGCCTTTTGGATGGAGTATTTCACCATACATTTACCAGACAACTGGCATGCAGGCAACGTCTTTCTTGAGGTTGAAAGGAATGATCACCACGCAATATTTGGACGATAGATTTATCGGCCCAATGACGCGTGCCTCGGGGACTAAAGTAGAAAAAACAGGTATGGCGATCTATTTCAATACTGTCACGTTGACATTCTTGGGATTCACGTTCGAGCTGGTGAAGTCGGTCTGGTACCCGGTACTATCTTTAAGGCATCTTGGTTTCATTCTACACTCAGACCTGAGGCGGTTTCAAATTCCAAGGGATAAGAAAGAGGCTTTCATGGTTCTCAGGGAAGAAATTTTGAATTCTCCGGAGGTTCACGTGAGAACTCTACAGAAATTCATAGGGAAATGCATTTCGTTGCAGATTTGTGTCCCACCAGCGAAGTTGTATATTAGGGTTATGGCAATGAGAGTAGGAGAGGCATTGAAATCTGGCGGGTATGTTTTGATGGATGATGAACTCCGAGAGGAGATTGTATTCTGGCGTTTTCTCGATCAACAGGATGATTGGGCTGGTTGGAGGGAGGAAAAACACTTGAATTTTGGTATGGCCACAGACGCAAGTGGTTTCGCATGGGGCGCGACCTTGAATGATCAGCAAATAATGTATGACATGTGGGGGTCCGACGATCACAGACCGATTCACCACAAAGAAACGGATGCACTCTTGAAGGCTCTAGAAGCCGTCAAATCCAAAATCAGGGACCATCGGCTGGATGTGAGGGTTGACAATAAAGTCTTGATTGACTCCTGGGCTCGCCAGAGGAGCAAAGATCTACAAATGGTCAAGATGTTGAGATCACTGTTCCACTTGGTTACAAGTCTAAACTGCGATCTGAATCTCATATATACACCGTCTAAGGAGAATCCGGCAGATTCTCCCTCTAGGACGCTGTCTTTCTCGGACGCGAGGTTGTCCGCCACGACATGGGCGCGAGTGCAGAACTTATATGGTCCACATACGTTTGATCTAATGGCGCTGGACACGAACGCCATGCGGGACAACGAGGGGCGTTCGTTACCACACTATACCCCATGGCCTCTACCGGAATCCTCTGGGGTCAATGTATTGTCGCAGACATTGACAAAGAAGGAGAACTACTACTGTTTCCCTCCCTTCTGTATGGTGGGTCCTGTGTTGGCTTTTTTGTTGCATGAAAGCCCGAGGCCGTTGGCAGTCACTGTCATTTTACCGAGATTGTCTCCAATCCCGGCATGGTATCCGATAGTCAGCAGCCTGTCCGAAATTGTGCAGTTGGGGGTGAAGGGTGACCGCGAGGTCCTGGAGGTGCCTACTAGAAATGGCTACAAACCCTATGAGCTTATGTGCCCCCTTGTGGTGGCGAGGATCAGTCTATTATGAGTTTCGACATTTCATATAAAGTGACCGGTAACACATTTTGATATCTCTATTTCTTACAGAGGAGAACGGATGGTATTATCATGGGTATTGACATGTTCGGTCTGCGATCAAGGGTAGAGACCCTGTTCCAGAACCATTTCGAGTCATCCTATCAGAAGAAAAAGTCCAGGATTCAGGTGGATCTAGAACTATTTTTGGCACAGATGGGTAAAGATATTCAGTTTTGTACGCCCAGAGATATTTGTTTATTTCTAGCATGGTGCGATGGGAAGGGCAAGACAGCGGTACACATTGTGTCTTGTGCATGTATTGGGGACAAAAAGCCCTCATGTCAGTGTCCCAGGAGAATTGCTTATAGCACGGTGGTCACTAAAACTTCGCAGCTTAAGTCGATATTTTCCAGTTTGGGCAGATCTGACGGTTGGAACTATGAGACCTCCTCCGGAAATCCTGTCTTGTCTCAGGAAGTAGAGATTTATGTTAAACAGATCAAGGTAGAACAGAGTAAAGCTCACGTAATGCCTGGACAAGCAAAGCCAATGTTCTTGTCAAAACTATCCCTTATCGCATACTATATAGACAGACAACTGGAGGCCGAGCATCAGGATCCACCAGGAAGGTTCATTTTGGCGAGGGACCAAGCCCTCCTGAAAATGATGTTTTTTGGTGGGGATCGCGCTCACGACATTGGCATCATGCTCACCCAGGAATTACGGGAACTGCCGAGGAACACTGGGTTCCTCATTAGACACACTTGGGGTAAGACCCACAATGTGAACAACCCAAAGATTTTCTCCATACTTCGGAGTCCAGATCCTAATATTTGCCCAGTGCGCGGTGTTGAAGTTTACTTAGCGTTAGCACGGTCGATGAGTGTTGATCTGCTACGTGGTTATCTTTTTCGTCCGGTGGTTCGGGGTGTAGTTAGGGATGAGCCTCTCAGCTACGAAGCAATATACTCCAGGTTGAAACATTACCTAGCGGTCTTACATATAGACGAGGGCGAGACCCCTCACAGTTTTAGGGGTGGATGCGCTCTATCGTTACAAGCGTGTGTGGGGAACGACGCTGGGGTCGACGCCCTCATGCAACACATTGGTTGGGCAACAGAATCGTCCGCACGTCATTATGCGAGGTCAAATAGGGTCAGGCAGGCGGAGAAAATAGCCAACTTTATGAGTAGCACCAGCGATTTAAAGGGGATGGAAAGCAACCATGTTGATGAGTCTGCCTTGGGAAGGGTCGGGACAAGGCCGCTTTTCTAATACACGATCGTGGGGGACTTTTTTTTCTCTTCTGTCATGTCGGTACATGTTTTTCGCACAATTTTTCGTTTGGATGTAAGCTCATACAACGTGGTCATACATGTATATATAAATTCGATGTGAATGGTTGGAGCATGGGCTCGATCTCGATATTAAATTAAGGCAGGATATTAAATGTACTACATGTGTGTTTGCAGCAATTTTTTTTTTCTTGTGTTTCATTTATTTTCTTGTCTTCCGGCGGCCAAGTGCCCCTTTTTCATATTGAGATTGGGGAGTTTGGGAGTTGGCTCAATATGAAGGGACACTTGGCGGGGTAAGGCCCTTCCGGGTACAGCCAGACCGGCCAACAGATTGAGTGAGTCGGGGAAGAACTAGTTCGTCTTCCCAATCTGAATACCGATACTGCACACATTTGATGGCACACCACTTTGGATACTTTATAATCCAAAGTGGTGTGACGTCAATGGTCACGTGAGGTGCAGATTTCCTCAGTCGGTTTTGGAAGTCCCGTTTTGGTGAGGAGAGACGGCGAGCGAGGGAGGATGCTATGGTCATGGAATGTCATGTATCCCGACTTAGGTATCACCCGTCAAGTTTCGGACGGATGGGCTGGACGGGTGCGGAAGCCGGGCGCTCAGGAACAGGATCTTTCTTCCCCGTGATAATGGCAGTCTTTGCCTCTCAACGGTCTACACTGACCGTTATGGAGCCACTCGAGATAGCCGCCACGCAGGAACGATCAAGAAACCCTCCCTCCCCACCCATGTATACGAACCAACGCCGTCGAATGTGTGTGAAATGTGTCGGTACGAACTAGTTCGTCTTCCCAATCTGAATACCGATACTGCACACATTTGATGGCACACCACTTTGGATACTTTATAAACCCGATCAAATTTTGTCAATTTGTTCACAAGATATTCAAAAAACGAGGTGTAGATAAATTAATGCTGAGGGGTGTACATGTAAAGGAATATGGCAGTCCTATACGGACACGCTTGCGAATAAACGTTTCACGGTCATGAACCCGTTCGGCCATTGTTCACCAGCGTGTTCGTATACCGTATACATCTGCCACCCTGGCTTAGCGCACATGTCCGACAAAACTCGATCCGTAAAGCCCTATTTACACGAGCCGATTTGTCGGACGACGGAGTCGTATCAGATTTGTAAGTTCGTCTTCCCAATCTGAATACCGATACTGCACACATTTGATGGCACACCACTTTGGATACTTTATATTCATGTACAGTAGTATAAGGTGCATGTATAGTTCAATGTGCATGGTGTGGATGCGCCTTATTCACCAGTGCGCTTTATTTACGGATTTGGTAATGGCATCCAGGGGGTGCGGCTTATATCCCAGTGCATTTTGTACGCCAATAAATACGGTAATTCATTCATTCCCTCCCGATCCGCAACGAGCCAAAAAATGGACAGTTTATTCCGACGAAGCAGGCAGAATTTTTACCGAATGCAAACCCATGCCTGGACTACATTTGCAGCTATCATTTGGAGGCCGATTGTTTCAGGAATATTGGCGGCATATAATCTAATGTCCCGACATCAGATCTCCTTTTCTTGTGAACCTTTAGAAGTTTCTGTCTGAAGTGTCTCTTGGGTGGGGTGGGCATGACATTGTGTGACACCGGCGTCCGTTCTTGATCAATCTATCACTGATGTCGGAATTCAGGAATATTGGCGACAAGAATCTAATGTCTCGATACTGTTAACATTTAGAAGTTCCTGTCTGAAGTGTCTTTCTTGGGTGGGGTGGGGCATGACATTGTATGACACCGGCGTCCGTTCATCCCATCGTCCCGCCGACTAGGCCAGGGTTCGATTTTTGCACTAATCCGTTTGCCCGGGGCAACCTAAAAACCTGACGGACAACCTTACTGCCCAAAACATGACAAAACACTTGCCCGGTTGGCAATAATACACAGAAAGTGTACTAAAGTCGGGTAACCTACGGGCAACGATTGCCTGATCATTGCCCGAGCGAGTTTGCCAGACGATCCCGACTTGAGGATAGCTTTCACTTCTACAGTGACCTGAACTTTTGGTTTTATTTCTCTGGGATGGAAAGAAATCACTTCAAAAACACTTTGGTTTGATTCCCACTGAAATTTCCTTTCCAGTGACATAAAGCTCGGCCGTCTTGGTCATTTTTATGACGACATATTAACTTGATCTGTGTAAATAGGTAACAGTCAACAAAGTTGGCTTCGCGCCAACTCTTTAGTACAGCATGCAGATCTCCATGAGTGTGTACACGTAGGCCTACCTACGATGTTTCTGGTCAGCCAGTCAGACTAATTAACAGAAATAAGCTGATGATGGACACAAGGAGAGGTTCAAATTGGGTTTTTTGTTCAATACTCTGTTGATTTCATTGCAAGCTTTACTTAGATTAATCATTTTGGGGCCAAGTTATCAAGTTAGATTTCTTCCAACTGAGTCAAACTAAGAGCCAATCAGAAAAAACCTTGGTTTAATATGGTGTAATTGGCGGGAAATTTGAATTCATTTAGTGGAGTCTAATGAATGTAAGGCCTGCAGATCGTCAGGAATCATATGTGAGGGAATGACGGAATTTTTGAAGCAAAAGAGTTTAATAGGATTGAGGAGAGGTTGGTCCTACATACACTGGACTGAAGAGGGAGGTGATGACCTGAAACTAAGAAGAAGCAGAACAAAACAAAATCAGAATACTAACAGAAGCGTGGGTACTTTCATTCATACATTTTTTATTAAATATACATGTAACCATGGTAACACCACACAAAATAGTAACTGTAACACCACACAAAATAGTAACTTTAGACAAGTGACAAGTAACTTGTGACAAGTGACGGGCAACTTGATAGGTGGACGGGCAACCTACAGATTCAGGCAGGTTGCCCTGTGGGCAAGCTGAAAGGATGGCGGGCAAGCAAAGTCACTTTTCATGTCATTTTCACTTGCCCGGTGGGCAACCATGCAAAATCCCTTAAAATCGAACCCTGTAGGCCTAATGATGTTTTGCTGATCAAGATGATCAGATAATGTATTACACTACAGTGTATCATTGGAGGGATTATACCCTTACTTGGAAGATCCAATGCAAGATACTTCATTGAAGAAATAAAAATTTCCTACCTACCCAGTGATATCAAGATGGTCCCTACATGTACATTGACAATGTAGGGACCATAACTAAGACTAAGAGTTTTACGTTGACAGAGTTTTAAGGGTTCAGGTTAACACTTGGGTTAATCTCAGCGTCAGGTTAACTTTGAGATTTACATCAGCCATTAATTTATATAATCATCATCGAAAGGGCATCTTGGACTGGAGACGGGGACACAGGGCTTTCATTAATTTCTGATGTCAGGGTGTCATTGACTTCCACCGTTTTTTCCCAATGCGTCAATGACTCCCATCCCTGGAAGCCAATGCATCACCTGACTCCCTCATTTTGTGGTCAATGCATATTGCCTTATTCACCATTATACAGTCTGATCTTTTTTTCCTTTTTTGACATGACGACTTGTCTGTGTTTGTATCGAAAACTTCAAATAAAACACTGGTTTTCTCTTGCTTGTTGGTACCTTACATCATAAATCAATGGGTCTTCTCGCGAGGGACAGGCCGGGGAACAATGTTCACGGATTTAAAATAGAGTAAGCTGCCACGCCATACAGAACAGACAGAAAGCCACATGCTATGATAAAAGTCACGAAAATGAATGGTGACGTCAGCGGTGTTGCCGCCTGGTGCTGAGTCATTGTGTGATCAGTGTATTGTGTGGAGAGATGAACGCGATCGTCAACAGAAAGTCAGGCGGCTGTGCGCTATCATTTGGCTATACTACTAAGACGGAAACATCTTCTTGCCGCCGGGGTTGGGCGTTTCAGGAATACGGCCAGGAGCGGGATGCTGAATGCGTATTTCGACGATCAGAGCGTATTTGACTTTGCAAGGCAATGCGTATTTGACGAACACTGCTATTCTTTTCGTGCGTAAATTGAGATTTCAGTGCGTAAAATACGTCCATACGCACGCTATTGAAAGCCCTGGGACAGTCAGTAGGCTTACAATTTAGGCCTACATTATTTATAAATACAATGTAACGTATGTTCATTTCAGCCCCCTCCGCCTCGGGGCCCCAGCTACTGACAAGTCCCCAACCTAGACCATGATGTGTTGGAGGTTTTTTCTGATACACACTATAGGCCTATGTATATTTAGAGAAGGTGAGGACACTCGCTCTCCCAAAATGACAGGTCCGATTTTTAAACTCCCAATTTCACTGTTAATTTAAGTCAAGTCACACAGAAAAACACATCGAACTTATCCTTTGTTAATTAAACTTTGCATCTGCGATATTCCTTGAATATTAGAGCAGAAAACCAGTGCTTGAAGGGAAAAATACCAAGGCGAGTGAAAAAAGGCTCACCTAAATGGGTCTAGGTGCTCTATTTTTTTATGCCAACCAGATCATTATCCTGTACCACACACAGCTAAGGCATCTGTACCAGAATTATTCTGCCTAGAACATTGTCCTTGTTCAGGGATCAAAGGGTTAAATTACAATAATACAGGTATGTGTAATGTAAACAAGCATTCTGAGTAAATATTTCACTGTCTATAAGTTGATTACAGTGATAAAAATATCTTTAGTGATCAAGAGGTTAAAACTTCAAATGTGGTCACGTTGGAATGGGTTACACTTCCAATACACCTACATAATGCTAATCCCTTGTAAAAAAACCCAATACCAATACAAGTATTCGTTTTGCCTTGGAGGTAATTCCTCCAAGGTTTTGCACAAGACCATCTTGTCAGCTGATGATTACTACTGAATGCAGTTGAGCATCAGATCGATGGCCCTCTTGTTATAGCATTTTCCCGCCAAAAAGATTGTTGATACCATGCGGCCGAAAGGCCAGCGGTCGCAAGTAAGTTCAGTCATTTTAAGTATATATGTTTACTGAAAAGAAATTGGCACACAAATTTGGTATGACTGGAAAGAGCATTCTTCCTGGATGAGAGCCAAATAAATTATTGAAGAATGCAAGCAGAGGTTTGGGAGAAATGGACTTGGAAATGTAACGGTGTCTGTCAGATTGAAATGCTGAAGTCGCATTGTGATGTCCAAAGCTAGTGGCGTTTCTCGATCATATTGATGAGGAATGGGCAGAATACATCAGCTTGTTTACATCATTGACGGAAGATCCAAGTATCGAACGAAGAAAATGGTAGGCGCACAGATTTTGATGTTTTGATTTTTTCGGCGTGTGCCATTTTTCACTCGCCTTGACGGCAATTTAGGCGCGTGATGGTGCTCGAGCGCGATCGCGCGCCTCTCCCTTCAAGCACTGGAAAACGGCACTTTAATTGACAAAACTTCATTACCGATTACTGAGCGGGAGACCGCCATGTTTAACCTCGCCTGCAGGTACATCTGGTGCGCAATAACGCACCTGGCGGTGCCCTTTGAAGTCTGCAAGATCATGGGTGCCGGGCAGACTTAATATTCCCAACCTAGCTCCCACGATCTTGCAGACTTTGAAGGACATCGCCAGGTGCGTTATTGTGCATCAGATGTACTGCAGGCGAGGTTAAACATGGCGGTCTCCCGCTCAGTAACCGGTAACGAAGTTTCGTCAATTAAAGTGCCGTTTTCTGCTCTTAATCAGGGAGTAATATTCAAAAGAATATCGCAGATGCAAAGTTTAATTAACACAGGATAGGTTCGATGTGTTTTTTCTGTGTGACTTGACTTAAATACAGTGAAATTGGGAGTTTAATGAAATGGTCCATGGACCATGTGCTCACCGGGTTGGACATAATAGTCTAATGACAGAGGGAGGTACATATCAGTGGTATGAGCAATCTCGGTCAAGTCACTCCCAGCTAGGCCTTTGATGATTTTTAGCTCACCTGGGGTGAGCTCTTGTTGTGGGTCTTCGTCCGTCGTCGTCGTCATCCGTTAGCAGGGCACGTTTCGTAACCGCTGGAGCTACTGATCTGAAACTTGGTACATATATACCAGGGTCCCCGCCAGAGGGTACTTTGGGTACAAATATAGTACCCTAAAGAAATTTGAGGGTACGATAGAGTACCCTGAAAAAATCACTTCAGTAATGTTTTTCTTAAATTTGTTACATTTCAAATGCAACTTTCATGCAGAAGGAAGACTAATTTTGCATTTTGGAGTGTAAAAAATGACTCTGGAGGCCATTATTAACAGGAAAAAAAATTTTGAAAAAAATGGTTTTCCAAAAAAAATTTTTTTTAAATTTTTTTTTCTC
>NMRB01000084.1:146131-156773 GCA_002633025.1 Notospermus geniculatus
TACATCATTGTTTTTGCCTTTTTTTCGAATCTTGAAAGTGGCTTATGTTTAATGATGTGGCAGGATGGCATAAGTGAAAATGTCAAACTTAAATTATCATTTTCTACTGGTTTAGATGTCTAAGTTTCCAAAAAAATGTATCCCATGGACATATTTCAAAATTTTATTTTTCTGACCCAGGACCACTTTGCGTGGAATGGCCCAGATGATGTTACTTTTATGATCAAAATCTAGTCATGATTTAAAAAAAAAGATTGCTTACTTTACATGTATTTATTTTAGTGGTCAGGGGACTGTTTGATAAAAGCTAAGCCATTTCATATTTTGCAATGCTTGGGGCGAGTTGTCCCAGGGGGCGAGTTATCCTAGGGGCGAGTTGTCCAGGGGCCAATTGTCTGTTGGCGAGTTTTCCTAGTGACGAGTTGTCCTATGGGCGAGTTCTCCTAGGGGCGAAGTGTCCTAGGGGCAAGTTGTCCCATGGACGAGTTGTCCTAGGGGCTAATTGTCCGGGGGCTAGTTGTCCAGGGGCGAGTTGTCCTTGGGGCTAGTTTTCCTAGTGACGAGTTGTCCTAGGGGCGAGTTGTCCGGGGGCGAGTTGTCCTAGAACCGGTTAGGCCATACGACTATCTATTAATGTGGTATCAGATCAACTCGTAACCAGGTCAACTCGTAGGCTAGCCTACCTGTCCTGGGTCAACTCGTAGGTAGGCCTAGTATCCATTCTATGGACTGAGTCCAAATGGACTGAGTAACTTCGACCGAGTGTCAAATTGCGAAAAATGCAAGAAACTTAGCCGTTTTTTAGATTATATGAAAGGATAGGGGCTACTGCTTAGGTAGTAGGCTACTCCCCCTCATTTTTCTACAGCAAAAACGTACGAAAGCATAATAAGCAGAAATTAAGCGAGTTTAGTGAGTTACGTTCCACTTAGGGCCTACATTCTGCATTTTAGAATCAACACTTCTGGGTCTATCGGTATTTCCAGACAATATCGTGGGGACGAGGTAGCCCCAATTCGAGTGCAGAGGGCGGGTTTTGGGGATTTCAGGTCGGCTTAGCGAAGAACAAAATTTTATAGTTTTGTTTTTCTTAACTCTTTTCACGTTCTACATATTGAAGATAACCATGTCTTACCAATTTATGGTGATAACATTCATTAGTATTGCTTAGGCTCCCCCCTATATCTTTTTTTGGCACTCAGTCCAAGTTACTCAGTCCATTTGGACTCGGTCCCTAGAATGGAACTACCCAACTCGTAACCGAGTCAACTCGTAACTTGAGTCAACTCGTACTTCGGTCAACTCGTAACTGATTCAAATAAGATAACTTTCGAGCAAGTTCTGTCATATAAAAAAGAAGTCTTTGCTCACACTTGCAGTCTCAGACTTTAGGGCCTATATTCGTAATGTGTAGGCCTATAGCCTACCCAAGGTCCTCAAAAAGTCTTGTAGGCCTATAAATTGTACCACTTTGTCGAAATGAAACGGCGCGACTCAAGCTTTTCAGTCCGACAGAGATCAAACATGTATTTCTAAGTCCGTATCTCCCAAACATCTGCTTGCATTCGTCAATAATTTATTTGGCTCAGATTCAGGAAGAATTTTCGTTCCAGTTAATACCAAATTCATTTGCCAATTTCTTTCCAGCAAACAGATATTTACTTGAATGATCAAAATCTTACCTCAGACCGCAGGCCTTTCGCCGCATAGTACTGACGATCTTTTTTGGCAGGAAAATGCTAGAACTGAGTTGACCCAGGTACGAGTTGACCTGGTTACGAGTTGACCTGTAATCTCTATTGTTTGTGCAGTCACACAATAGATAAACGTCGTCGTAGAGCCTAACCGGGTGCTTGCACTAAGCTCACTATTGTCACTGACTATATATCAGAATATCATGATATAGGCTAGTGCTAACTTCGAATCCATATACCAGCCATTTATTTGCCAGCTAGCCAAAGTGCACAGTCAGGTAATTTTAAGTAGGTAGGCCAAGGTGCCTAGAGAGTCTGCTATTTATGGTACGGTAGCCCTAGAGTAGGGGGAGGGCCTCGTTGCCGGTGGCTAGCCTTAGCCCACCAATCCGGAGGCACATTCAGATTCGCTTTAGGGTTTAGTGAGACCGAGAGTGAGAGCAACAGCAGCTTTTCTTTTTCGCAGTCATGTTGGATGAATGCTAGCTAGGCCCTACCGGTATATTATCTAGGCCTACTAGCATGATAGAGCCCATGCTGGCCTAAACCGCCCTGCCTGCCGTGAGCTGCCTAGAAAGCCACGCCCACTTTTTGACAAAAACCCCATCACCAGAGGCCATATCGATTTAGCGGAACCTGCGGAAACTACGGAAACTAACGGAAACTGGTCTGGAGGCGTGCATCTTAAACTATGGGGGCGCAGGCCTTTCCGTTTGACGGGCACGAAAATGCATGCGCCTCACAAACAATAGAAATTCTATTGTTTGTGAGGCGCATGCATTTCGCGCCCGTCAAACGGAAAGGCCTGGGGGCAGCAACGAGAAAGATCTAGGCCTATTGAGAATATAAAATGTCAATTTAGTTGAAAACTAACGATAACCAGGGTCATCAGGCGTGCATCTTAAACTAGGCCTATATGGCACGCCAGTTACAAAAATATAGATCTCTTCAGAATAAAATATGAAAAATATATAAAATGCTTGAATGGCATTTTAGAAAAGTTTCGAATCACTAATCCATTTTTTGACTACTCTTCCTAGACTTATTTAACACTTGGAGGACAGTAGGCCTATAATTCCTCCAAGTTTAACACGACGTTTCCACCGGTGTTCTCTGGTCGTTGTCAAGTGTAGGCCTACAACAACTGCTTTTCAGTGAGGTTTCCTGCATCTACAAAGCAGTGTTTTCCAAAAAATAAAATTTTTTTAAACAGAAATACCCGGTACTGTAAATAATGATGTGCAGTAAAAGAATGTTACTGTGAGCAGTTATGGCCCTTGCATGAGGCCATGATGAACCGAAGCATTAATGCTGAACTGCAAGCCACGCTAATGGCAGTCGACAAGAAGCCCTTGAATGATCCTTCCAAGCCCTTTCCAACTGCAGACTGCAAGTCTGTCACACTCCAGTTTATCTATCTCCACCTCCTCCCCTTATTCAAACAGCAGCATGACTTGTTTTACCGTACATATTGAAAGACTAGCGGTTTATGACGGATGAAGACCATGTGAAAGACCAAGCCGGAACTTCCGTAGTCTTTGTATATCGTAGCTGTTTAGGCCATGCGTAATTAATTCTATGTTTCGTGTCCCACTGTCACCTAAAATTGGTGCGCGCGCGCTCCAAACACAACACAAACTGCATTTTTAACACGGGCTGAAACATGAATCAATACAGTACATGTCACACAGATTGATCTCCTGGGGGGATTTTGAATGGATATGATGAAGAATTGAGGCATCCTGACCATGAAACAAGAGCTTTATCTGTTGGAACTTTGTTTTAAATCTGTCAGCATCCTGGTTTTGTGACCAAGAATAGGAACCACAGCTTTCTCAGGAGGTGTTTTAACACTTATTGGGCCGATTTTTTTACCGATAGTTTTGTGTTGGGAATCTTGAGAATCTCGGAAAATGGATGCGCAATGCATTTCTATTAGCAGATGACAGTCAGAAATAGGTGCGCGCGCGGGACGCGAAACATAGAATTAATTACGCACGGCCTTATTGCGTATTGGTTGACACCCAGTTCCCTTCTCCCTAACATATGTACCGGTATTTATCAGGCCTAAAGAGTCCGCCCCAATGTGACGTGTCCATCTCAATGTCCATCTGGTTTTTGGTTTGTTTATTGCTGCTTGCACTCACTCACATCTACAGACCGGACACGTAATCAATTGAATTAGATTATTGTGAACGGATGATAGGCCAAATGGGTTCACTTTGTCATAAATAAGGGTTTTTATTTGAATCTCTATTGTTTGGAGAAGATACCCTGCGATGTCCTTGATCAGTAGTCGCGGGATGGAGAATATTTCGCATTTCCAACATAAACAAGTATTTTCAAAACAAAAGTTTCTAACCCTTTTCAACCTACTCTCTTACAATATAAAAACTGGTACATTTATGATTTATTAGGCCAGTTTCCGTTAGTTTCCGTAGGTTAATTCCGTTAAATTGACATGGCCATCACCAGATGACCTCTAATGTAGAAATCAAAATCATCAACAAGACAAGAGAAGGACATTGGAGCGATGTCAACGGTTTCCGATGAGAAGTTTACTACTCTAGAGCTAGTTATCGGTGACCTTGACCTCTGACCTTGAGAAGTATTGCGTAACTGGAACAGGGATCCTTGATTAAACCAATAGGGGATGGTTAATGCAGGCTTCTAATTAGTTTTCTGAAATTCTGAGTAGATTTGCACTTTAGAACTGTTTGACCTTGACCTTGACCTCAGACCTTCAAGGTCATTGTGTAATCTGAAAGCTCATCCTTGATAATCTAGGTGTAGATGAAGGTTTTAGGCTTCCACCATCACCAGGTTCTGTCTCATGTTATTTGTGATGGTTGGCTGTGACCTTGACCTCTGACCTTGAGAAGTACCCGGTATTGCATAACTGGAACAGGATCCTTGATTAAACCTATCGGGGATGGTAAATTCAGGCTTCTAATTAGTTTTTTCCTGAAATTCCGAGGCGATTTGCGCTTAAAGGAGCTGGACGTCCAAGTTGTAAACACTCACTCACTGGTTCTCTATCCACGCGACGCCTGCGGTGCTGCCACCTATTGTCAGTGATATGTAATGTGAATATCGTGAGTGAGTTGCATTGGACCGGGCACCAGTCTAACGATCACAGGGCGCTACTGGTGCTGCCACCTTTACGAAGGAATAAAACTAGTTTGCCGACCATGTTTGTAAACAAACCAGCTTGTTTACAACTTTGGCGTCTAACTCCTTTAAGAACTGTTTGACCTTGACCTCTGACCTTCAACAGCTGCAATATGCTGAAGCAGTCACTGAGGAATTCATCTGCTGACAGTGCGTGCCGTAGGCGCACCACCGACCAGGGGATCTGGGGAGTCTCCCCCAGGAAAATTTGAATTCTGGACGCCCTGAGATGCGATTTCCCGGCATTTGAGGATGTATTTTAGCACTCTGACCAATGCATCTGATGACCAATTTTTGCCGACGAAACCTCGCAAGGAGACAGTATGACAAACAAGTGTCGATTTCTCGTGACAAAAACACCAAACGCAACCCAGAAATTTGCAAAGCTGTTGAGGAAGATGATTAGGGGTTATAAAAACAAGGTTAATCTATGCGAAGTGAACTTTACTTATCCACACAGGCAATGACAGGCCTAAATCATCAACGATTCTGGCGGCCGGGCCGCATCCAGATGACTTGTTGTCATTGGCAACAAGCCAGTCTGAGTCATGCGGCGGGAAAGTAGAATTGTCTGCTTTGGCCAGATCAACATAATCGAACTTTTATTTGGATGTGCGTTCATATTGGCAGACAGTGAAAAATGATCATGAATCGGGTACATATACCTAGCCGAACAAGACCTGTAGATGGCGACCAGCTGGCAGCGTCACCGGCCAGGAAACGATGTTCGGGGCTTCATTTAACTACCCAGCTGGTTGGTTATTGTATATACAGTGGAACCTCTCTATTAAGGACACCTTCGGGACTGACAAATGCTGTCCTTAATTGAGAGGTGTCCTGATTACAGAGGTTGAAATGAATAGAAATGACCAGTTTGGGACTGAACATTGGTGTCCTGATTAGAGAGGTGTCCTCCTGGCAGAGGTGTCCGTTAAGGGAGGTTCCACTGTATATCGAAAAGCAGGTGATGTCAGCTGGACGGAGGATGAACATTGATGTTTAAAAACCTGTTTTATTTATAGTATAACGTAACATTTTCGGTGTGGCGCACAATTTTATCAGTGTGGCGGCGATTTTATGAACGTGGCGGGGACAAGCTTGCTTCCATGGCAGCGTGGCGGCCTTATCAAAGAACGTGGTGCTGCGCCACGTCAAAGTCCCTTGGCGAGAACGCTGCTTCAAGGTCATTGCGTAATCTGAAAGCTCATCCTTGATAACCTAGGTGTAGGTAAAGGTTTTAGGTCTCTGCCATCACCAGATTCTGACTTACGTCATGTTATCAAATTTGAATATCAAATCTCACCACGATATCAGCAAATATCATGTGACCGAGCAGGTGCAAACTGAAAATTTCAGTTGCATTAACGTCCGTGGATGAGCAATGATGTTGTGATACCAGTTTCAAGTCACTTACTGTGGCAGATCTCCCGATATGTCAAAATATCAAATTTGATATACCGGTACATGTACCGGTATCAATAATCACAAGATGACATTGTAAATGTCGTATGGTTCCCGATTAGGTACTTCTACATGAACTGACAGAGATCAGATACATTGATAGAGACCAGGATAAATTGATAGATCAGATACATTGATAGAGGTCAGATTCATTGATAGAGATCAGGATACATTGATAGAGATCAGATACATTGACTGATGAACTACAGCGATGAATCCCACAGAACTTGATCTCATGCCAATAACGCATCTCATGGTTGACCTTGACCTTGACCTTTGATCGATAAGGTCATCGCATAATCGAAATGGGCACCCTCAGTAACCTAAATATGGGTGATATCACGCCTCTACCTCTACCACAGGAAGAGATACTTCAAATTATCAAGTTTGACCTTGACCTTGACATCTGATCATCAAGGTCATTGCATAATTGAAGTGGGCATCCTCAAAAACCAAAGTATGGGTGATGTCATGCCTCTATCTCTAATACAGACAGAGATATTTCAAATTATCAAGTTTGATAGGCCTATACTAGTATCAAAATCTCATGATATCTCAATCACCCGGACACTTGAGGCTGAGAATTTTAACACAATCCAGTCCTTGGATAAGCAGGCATGAACTAAGACTTGTTGCATGTTGCTCAGTTGACAATATGGCAAGTTATCTCAAAATATCAAATTAATGATATCGATATCACCATGACCCCAACATCTCAGATCAAAAGTAATCAGTCCATTGGATTCCTAGGGTATGAAAACCTAAGGGTAGAACCTATTTCCATTGCATTAGGTATTAAAGCAGCTGAGTTATGGTATCAGATAAAAGCGTGACGGACAAAATATCAAGTCTGATACAGTACAGGTCACAATTGACATCCCTAAATTCGCGTAAGTTATGCGTAAGTCACCCGTAACTTATGCAACAACTCACGAGCTATGTTACGCGTAACTTACGAGATGAGTTACGCGAATTTTGCTAGTTATGCGGCGAGTTACACAGTGAGCTACGAGGCGAGTTACGCGATTTTGGGGTTTACGCGGTGAGTTACGCGACACCAAAGCCGTGAGTTATGTGTAAGTTACTCGTAGCTTATGAGTAACTTACGCGAAGCCGTAGGGATGTCAATTGTGACCTGTACTGTATGTTGATTACATCATGATGGAGGCATCTGACGTTGAAAATGATTAGCTCATTGGATCAACTTGCCCAGGTTGACAAACCTAGGGGTAGGATGTGTTACCAGAGCTGTAGCTGTTGAAGGAGATAAGATATGGAGGCGTGACAGACCGGACACAGACAGACACACACACACATACACACACACACACACACACACAGACACCATGACCAAAAACAATATGGTTCCCGATCTTAGTGATCGGGAACCATAATTATGATGCTGACACTGGAGAATAAATTTGTTGACGCCAGTATCTTTCCAAGGGCCATAAACATAGAGAAGGAACTTGTTACTAGTGCTCTACCTCAGACCTGCCAAGGGTGTTTTATCAGCTTGCTTGAGGTCTACTGCGATTTTGCTGGAGAATGGGTCATTTTTGGGATGCAATGCTGGAGGTTTAGAATATTTCCGAACACAATTTAAGTCTGAAGATTTGGCTTGAAATTTGATGGATTTGAAGTTCATATTCGACTTCTTCGTCATCTGAATAATTAATAGTCACAATATGGACGCCCTGTCTCGGATAATCTGGCAGCACTTATGAAATTCACGTGCGAAGTACAGTGGAACCTCTCTATTAAGGACACCTTCGGGACTGACAAATGCTGTCCTTAATTGAGAGGTGTCCTGATTACAGAGGTTGAAATGAATAGAAATGACCAGTTTGGGACTGAACATTGGTGTCCTGATTAGAGAGGTGTCCTCCTGGCAGAGGTGTCCGTTAAGGGAGGTTCCACTGTACTCTATATCTGTTGAAGATATTGCTATCAAAAGGGGTAGACGAAGTAGAAGAACTTGGAGCTTTATGACACGCATGTTGTTTGATCTTAAAAATCTTACATTTCTTGGGAAAGTGTTGCGAGTGCCAGTGTTTTGTTTCAGCTTATTAGCTAATTAGTGCGTTCTAAGACGAGTCTCATTCAGTTCCTTTTGACTGATAGCAGTCCCCGCAGGTGCCTTCATTTTCGTCATATACAATGTAACTTGTACTTTTATGGTATTTTGACATACATGTATTTTGTTTACAACGTCTGACAACGTTCCAAAAATTCACAATGCCAGCTGGCCCTTAACTCGTTTTCTGGGTGGTGTGTCATCGCCACGACGAGATGCGGCAGGTTCATCATCGTCATGACCATCAGAGTAGGAGCTATTGCGCACCGGCTTGCTGTCCGTCAGAGCTTGGCTGTGATTTGATGATTTTGGCGCCAAGCATGATCATCTGTTCCGCATGATTCAAATAAGGACCGATAGATGCCGGCGTGTATTATAGTCAGTTTTCAACTGCAAACCCATTGAAGGTTTTTTTTCTCAAGAAATTACGGTTCGCCTGAATGCGTGAGAAAGCACTGACCTTGCGGGAGTGCGGGAAAATGGGTCCAAATGCGTGAGACTCCCGCGAATCGCGTGAGACTTGGCAGGTCTGCTACCTGGCGTCGGAGACAAGTTAAATTCAAGAAACAAAAGTGTGACAGACAAAATCTCAACTTTTGATCAATTTCACCATGAACCAGGTATTGGAGACTGGAAATTTTCATTCCATCTTGTAGCTCAGGTCATGAAACCTGGGGGTAGGTCACATTTCCAGGTCTGTAGCTCTTGCAGGAACAAAGTTACCTGGGTGTGACAGACAGACAGACAGACACTATGACCAAACACAATATGGTTTCCAATCTTGAGATACAGTACAGGTCACAATTGACATCCCTACGGCTTCGCGTAAGTTACTCGTAAGTTATGCGTAACTTACGGCTTTGGTTTCGCGTAACTCACTGCGTAACTTGCCAAAATCGCGTAACTCGCCTCGTAAATCATTGCGTTCCCAGCGAAATTCACGTAACTCACCTCGTAAGTTACGCTCGTGAGTTGTTGCGTAAGTTACGAGTGACTTACGCGTAACTTACGCGAATTTAGGGATGTCAATTGTGACCTATACTGTAGGAAACCATAATGACTTTATGAATGTCTGATGGTTCCCGACTTGTTTTATGTACTGGTACATTTTCCTTCTTCCCATTGGAATAATATTGTTTGGCCACGTTGTATTGTTTTGTGGTCACATAAGCGTGGCCTTGTTCACATTTGACCTTGACCTTGACTTATGAAAATTAAGGTCATTGCATAATCGAAATGGATCCTCAGTAACTTCAGTATGGCTGATATCATGGCTCTACCACAGGCAGAGATATTTCAAATTATCAAAGTTTGACCTTGACCTTGACCTCTGATCATCAAGGTCATTGCATAATTGAAATGAGCATCCTCAGTAATCTCAGTATGGGTGATATCATGCCTCTACCTCGACCACAGGCAGAGATATTTCAAATTATCAAATTTTGACCTTGACCTCTTATCGTCAAGGTCATTGCATAATCGAAATGGGCATCCTCAATAATCTAAGTATAGGTGATATCATGCCTCTATGTCTAGGCCTACCACAGGCAGAGCGGATATTTCAAATTATCAAGTTTGACCTTGACATTGACGATTTGACCTCTGATCGTCAAGGTCACAGCATAATCGAAATGGGCATCCTCAATAACCTAGGTACATGTGTTGCAAACTCACCGGAATCGACAGAACGCTGGATGCCTGGGCTGTGAACGGAGAAGGTCCCTGCTCAACGTGGTTCAAATCGGCAACTGGCGCTTCCCGCGCACTGTTGGTGGCCGTCTGCTCGTGACGTCACGTCATGCCATGCAGGATCATCCGTGTTCGGATGAGGGTGGCGGCTTCGGCCGCAGCGGAGTCGGTCCATGTTCTAGTACTGCACTAACTACAACACTTCTCCCCCTTTTGAAAAAGGGCAGGCCACGTGGCCCTAGAAAGCTCCATCAAAACGAATCCAACAAGAAAAGGACATCGGAGCGATGTCTATGGTTTCCGATGATAAGTTTACTACTCTAGAGATAGTTATCTGTGACCTTGACCTCTGACCTTGAGAAGTATTGCGTAACTGGAACAGGGATCCTTGATTAATCAAATAGGGGATGGTTAATGCAGGCTTCTAATTAGTTTTCCCCTGAAATTCTGAGTAGATTTGCACTTTAGAACTGTTTGACCTTGACCTTGACCTCTGACCTTCAAGGTCATTGTGTAATCTGAAAGCTCATCCTTGATAACCTAGGTGTAG
>NMRB01000084.1:156881-174091 GCA_002633025.1 Notospermus geniculatus
GTTGCATAATCGAATTCGGCATCATCAATAACCCAGGTATAGGTGATATCATGCCTCTATCTCTACCACAGGCAGAGATATTTCAAATTATCGAGTTTGACCTTGACCTTGACCTCTGACCGTCAAGGTCGTTGCATAACCGAAATGGGCATCATCAATAACCTAAGTATGGGTGATATCATGTCTCTATCTCTACCACAGGCAGAGATATTTCAAATTATCAAATTTGATATATCAAAATCTCATGATATTTCTATCACCCAGACACGTGAGGCTGAGAATTTTATCACAGTCCAGTCCTTGGATAAACAGGCATGAACTAAGACTTGTTTCATGTTGCTCAGTTGACAATATGGCAAGTTATCTCAAAATATCAAATTTGTGATATCGATATCACCATGACCCCTACATCTCAGATGAAAAGTAATCAGTCCATTCGATTCCTAGGGTATGAAAACCTAAGGGTAGAACTTGTTTCTGTTGCTCTAGGTGCTAAAGGAACCGAGTTATGACATCAGATAAAAGTGTGACGGACAAAATATCAAGTCTGATATGTTGATTACATCATGATGGAGGCATCTGATGTTGAAAATGATCAGCTCATTGGATTGCCCAGGTTGACAAACCTAGGGGTAGGATGTGTTACCAGGACTGTAGCTGTTGAAGGAGATGAGATATGAAGGCGTGACAGACGGACACACACACACACAGACACACACACAGACACACACACAGACACACACACAGACACCATGACCAAAAACAATATGGTTCCCGATCTTGATGATCGGGAACCATAACAAGAAAGTAATGGGGTACAACATGTCGCTAACTCAGTCTTTAGCATCATCCTCTGTTATCCAATTCGATATGCGTGCATCCAATGTTTCTAACACTCCTCATGTGTACAAGCCGCATTGAAAAATCCGTATAAGGCTAGTTTACCAATAAAAGTTCTATGTACATATATATAAAATGACTTCGCTTTTTGTAACTATAGATGTCTAAAACAGCACGAAGTCCTTGAGCCTACTACTAGGCTTCATGTGCCTTCCGTGCCTGCTAGTTACTTCCGTATCATTCCTTCCTTCTTCCTCAGAAGACATCGATTGTTCACCATCACAATCATCCTCCGCCCCCACGTTAGAGTTTACTTGCTCTGGAAGATCCTTTCCATCATTCATGGTCATGTCGGAACCCGAGGGGTCGTCATGCTGTCCCGTTCCTCCCAGCAGAGAATGTCGGAGTCTTCGTAACCAGAGAGGGAACACGTCTTGTGCGCATTTCTTCAACCTGTCATGGTGTACTGTTGTTTCGCCCTTTCTGTCCTTGATGACGTACAGAGGATGTTTGGCGTCGCTCACCACAAATGGTCCAAAGAATGGCGATCTAAGTTTTGAACTTTGCCCAACCTTGCATGAAAAATCTCGCCTGTACACCACGTCACCGACTTCAAAAGAGGACTCACGAGAACGAAGGTCATAGTCCCTTTTCTGGCGTTTCTGAGCAGACTTCAGATTTTCCCGCGCGATTTGATGTGCCTTTTCCATCGTCCCAATCAGTTTCTTGACCCATTCTCCCGGTTCCTCAGTTCCGTTATTGGTGCAAACAGTTCCACACACAATATCCGCAGGTTGGACGACCTCCCTCCCTAACATCAGCATATTCGGCGTAAATCCCGTTTGACGATGAACGGTAGCGTGAAGTGCCATGGATAACATTGGAAGGTATTTGTCCCAGTCCTTATTATCTCCCTCCAGGAAGCAGCGGATCATTTGAACTATCACCCGGTTGTATCGCTCTACTTGTCCGTTATTGCAAGGGTGATACGGTGTCGTTCTTGTTTTCGCAAACTCCATCTGTTCACAGAATGCCTTGAAGAGGTTCGACTCAAAATTCCTTCCTTGATCAGTGTGGACTTCGAGAGGACAGCCAAATGTGACGATAAAGTGAAGCAAGAACTGGTATGCCACCGTTTCTGCCATCTTATCGGGTATCGCCGCCATTTCCACCCACTTTGAAAATTGATCTATCATTACCAAAATATACTGGTTCCCGGCGTTGCTGGTAATGAACGGACCCAGGATGTCTAGATGGATTCTCTCCATCGGGTAACCTGCGTGATATCCTCCTAGCTTGGCCCTCGGTTTCTTCGTTGGTTTCTTATTTCGGCTGCAAACGTCACAGGACGCCACAAAATTGCTAATATCTTGGTACATGTTGTGCCATTCAACTTCGCTCGTTCGATAGTCTTGTCCCGACCCAGACCTGATGACCTCAGAGAGTGAATTACACTGTAGAACCAAATCTCTCAGACCCTTGGGAACAACCAGGCATAGTCTATCTCCTTTGGGAAGTTTGCGTAGGTAGAACAGTTACACAGCCACAGAGCCTTGCAAGCAGGACTGGTCAGGAACAGCTCAGGTTGAGGAGGTGAGATCCCACTTGTCAACCATTCAAATATTGGCTTTAAATCCGGGTCTTCTTGCTGTTTCTGGCGTAAATCTTCACAGCTGAAACCACTTGCCCAATTGACNCCCCCCCCCCGCGGGAAGTGTCTGGCTTCGTCGCATCGAGGACAGCTGACACCGCATCCTGAACGTCTTCCATAGGAGTATTGACCCTTACTGCTGGTAAATCCTGACTCTGAGAACTCTCCATACTCCTAATCATGCTAATTGCAGAGGTACCACATCATCCACGTCCTCCTCGAATCTTTTCCACTGTCGGTGCATCCGGCTGCAGAAATTACATCCCCCACACGGCAGTTCCTCTAAGCTCTTGCCGGCCTGATAGCAATTACACTCCTCGATGTTACTAGGGATTCTGGATAAAGCATCGGCGTTGATGTGTTTCACGCCTGGTCTGTGGACCACTGTCATGTCATACTGGGCCAGTTCCTCAATCCAACGTGCTAATTGTCCTTCCAAATGCTTGAATCTTGTCAGCCATACCAAACAATTGTGATCTGTGTGCAGTAGGAAACGTCTCCCTAGCAGGTAGTGCCGGAAATGCCGAGTAAACTTTACAATTGCTAAAGCCTAGGTCACATATCCACTCCGGGGCCCGTACGGCGACCGTACGGCGAGTAAAAACAGACATTTTGGCCAATTTCTACGGTGCCCAGTTTGATCTAGTTTAATTTCCGCTAATCCATTGAGGCGATTTCGGCATAATTCAGCTTCGATCTGAGTTTCAGTCTCAAAAATCCACAGCAAGCCGCTGGGTGGGGAAAATCGTACGGCGCCCGGTGGCATTTGTGACCCAGGCTTAACAATTCTTTCCTCGTGGTGCAATATCTCCTCTGATATGAGTTGAGTACAGCGCTAGCGTAACCGATGACACGAACTTGAGAGCCCTGAATCTGAGACAGTTCTGCCCCTATAGCTTGATCCGATGCGTCTACATCCAGAATGAACGTCCCGTCTCGGGTTGGGTATGCTAAACAGGGAGCTGACGTAAGTGCATCTTTCAAGGATTGGAAGGATTGTTGATCTTCAGGAGTCCATTCCCATCTGGTTTTAGGTGAAGCAAGACGGTATAGACGGGCTGACTTGTGCGCCAAACGAGACAGATGCTCTCTGTGGTAATTCACGAACCCAAGGAACGACATGAGTTGAGATCTGTTAGTAGGGGCTGGCCACTCCTTGACTGCTCGTATCTTGTCAGGTGATACTGATTTTCCCTCCCGGCTAACTTTGCGACCCAAAAACTCAACTTCCGTCTTGAAAAGATTACACTTCTTGGGCTTGAGCTTTAGATTAAACTGTCTGATCCTCAGCAACACTGTCCGCAAATTTGCAATGGCGTCATCGAAGTCTTTGCCCAGAACGATGAGATCATCGATGTAGACCAGAACCTCCCTCCATGTCAAACCTCTTAACACCAGTTCCATAGCTCTCTGGAAAGTTGCTGGCGCATTGCACAACCCGAAAGGTAATCTTGTGAATTCAAAAAGACCAAACTGCGTCGTAAATGCTGATTTAGGAATGCTGGCTTCAAACTCCAGTTGGTGATAGCCGGATGCCAAATCCAGACAAGAGAAAAACATGCTGCCTTGTAACGTATCCAGACAATCTTCTATCAATGGTAACGGGAAGTTATCTTTGATTGTCTGCGAGTTCAAAGTCCGATAATCCAAACAATACCGCAAAGATCCATCCTTCTTTCTCACGAGGACTGGAGCTGACGCCCAAGCAGATGAACTAGGTCTTATTATCCCTCTCTGAAGTAAGGTTTGAAGATATTTCTCCTCTTGTTCTTGAAAGTGTAGCGGAGTTCTCCTCATTTTCATCTTAAAAGGAGCTGAATCACCGGTGTTTACGTGATGTTTCACGCCTTTCATACATCTGAGGTCAAGATCATCTTTAGAAAAACAATCAGCAAACTCCATCAGTAGCCTGCCTATCTGCACCTGTTGTACATCCGACTTGTCTTGACACGAGCGTGCAAAAAGATCCTTGATGTGCTCAGGCATCTCCTCTTTTAGCTTAGCTAGCTGCTCAGGAATATGACAATCAACCTCGATTTCCCTGACCATGTCACAGTTAAGGTCTTCCTGTTCCTCCTCCTCCGACAATACACACTCCAATGGTGACGCGTTCGCAATATGATGACCCCTCTGCAGACGCACAGTTGATTTTGAGTCGTTGATCACTTGCAATATAACTTCCGAGTCTTTCACAACCGTTGACGCTACTAACACTCTCTTGTCCCTGTGAGTCGGTTCAATCACCAGTTCAACATGATCTTCAGGTGGGTCAGCAAGCTTGACTTTAATGACGGAGACAGTACATGTATTAGGCTTAAAGTTGATAGACCTGTCCACGACGACTTGACTGACTGCAAACTCCTCACCTTTGGTATTTCGTTTGAGAAAAGCCGGAATGTCAAGACCAGCGATCGAAACAATGTTACGTTTCAAATCCACTACACAACGCTTAGATTTGAGAAAATCTAAACCCAATATCAGTGGATCCTTCATCTCTGTGACGTACACCGTCCAATCGTAGGTATTCCGTCCCAGTGAGATTCTCACTCCCGTGGCCTCCCTCGCTTCGACTGTCTGTCCTCCCAATCCTTTCAAATTCGCTTTTTTAAGTTCTTGAAACGGGATTGTTCCTGGTAACTCCTGGTACAACTCCTTCCTCAAAACTGTCACCATAGCGGCTGTGTCGACGACTGCTCTTGTATCCCTCCCATTTACTCGGGTGTTGACCACCAAACTCATCCCCTCGCATCGACGAATTAGAACTTCATCTCCCTGTGAAGAATTTTCTTCGCTGTTGGTTGCAGGTAAAGTTCTAGTTTGTTCTAAGTGCTCATCAGATGGTCCTTTTTCCACTCGAGTACGGCCTGTGTTTGATGAGTGGACTAGGCAGTGGCCGTCACTGAGCTGCCCAGCCCTTTGCCGTTTAACGCTGCCGGTGAAGATGAACGCCTCTCAGATGAAATGCTCCTATCCCTGGGAGTGGAACAATCTTTGGCATAATGACCCTGACCACCACGTCTATAACACTGCACACTTGTTGAACGTTGCCTCGCCGGGGAAACTAAAGGTGACTTCAATCTCCTCAAATTCTGTCCTGACTTCTTCAGCAAATTCTCAAGCTCCTCCATCCTGGCCTTCAGCTGCTCTATTTCCACATTTGAGCTGCCACGGCTACTACCAGCATTAGACTGAATTACTCGAACATCGGCTTCTTCCACCTGATCTTGCCATGTAACTTGACGCTGCTGATATGACTTCTCTCGTCTGCTTCCGAAAATAGCGGCAAAGTTAGTCTGGGTCTCCTTCACATATTTGATGGCCTTCCTCAGGCTGGACGGACGCATGTTCATGACTTATCGCAACCTGCTTATCCTTGATTCCCTGGAGAAAGTACTCCATGGCATCCTGATCAACTGAAGACTTTCCCCTTCTATCTTTCTGATGTGCATCTTGAGACAAAAACCAGATCCTTTGCCCGAACTCTTCACTAGTTTCGCCCTCCAATTGAATAGCGTTCTTCAGCATTCTCTTCGCTATTGCTGGTTCCTCTCTCTTACCGAAACGACGCTGCATTTCCTTCACCAGTTTCTTATATGAACTACTGTCCAAGCGATTCGCGTACAGAGACGCCTGGCCACTCATACACTGATACATCCTCTCCAGTTTCTTCCCTTTGCTCCATCCGTTGGCTCTTGCGGTGCATTCAAACTGCAGCAGAAAACCGTCCCAGTTATCCTTCTTTTCTCCTGCAAAAGTTGGCATTTTCGGCGGCTGCGGACTTCTGCTTCTCTTAGACTTCCGATTTATACCAGTCCCGTGACTTCTCCTTTGATCCCTTTTCTCACAACCATCATCATCATCGCTTTCATCCGAAGAAGTACCAGAGCTCTCACTTGAATCCGACGAACTGCTGGAGGCGTCACTAGATGAATCTCTCTTCCTTAAATTCCTCCTTCATCCCCCTCTCGGGTTTTTCACTTTCTTCAGATGCGGCTTCGTCACCCGCTCATTATTACTATCCGAATCCGAACTTGGCAGCTCAAATGAAATACTCCTTCCTGTCTGTTTCCCATTTTCCCTTTGTCTCCAATCCTCCAGCTCATCATTGCATCTACGTCTAGACGTTTTCGATACATCTCCGCGCCTGGTCACCCTCTCCTTCATGTCCTTACGTCTCGCTGACCTACTCGGCCTGTAGATACCATCAACCGGGTAGACAGACTCCAAGGTAGGCCTATCATCAACACGAACATCATGATGGTTCCCTCCTGTGACAGGTGCGCTCTTGGAGGCCGTAACGCTGGTCAAATCCTCAGTACTAGGCCTATTACCTCGATCGCGCTCCTCTCTTGAAAGCCTACCCCCGACATTACACCGGACGCTGAACGAAATTCATGACGAAGTTCCCCTATTTCGCCTCTTAGCTCCGCAATAATAGCTAACAACTGCTCATTAGATTTTCCGGCCAAACAATCTTCGTCTCGATTAAGCGTTGAAGTTGATTCTCCACAACGCTCGCAGTCGCAATCTCCAATTCATCATCAAAAGAAACCCGACCAGCCTGCACCCATTCCTTCCATTGCTGGATCGGCATGTCCGTAATTTGACTAACAAGGTCCAAATCTAACTTATGACTCTTCCTTTCAGTAACTATGGCTTTTGCGCGGGCTTGGCCAATGCCCGGCAAAGTGCGCAGCTCCTCCACGCTCGCCAAGTTGACTCACACCGACGTAGACATGGCTAGGCCTATTCTTTTCAATTTTCGCCACAAAATGCAATCAATCAGTATAATCAATAAATCAATAAATATCGGATTAAATTTCGAATTTTTATCCTCGTCGCCAATGTTGCAAACTCACCCGAATCGACAGCAGAACGCTGGATGCCTGGGCTGTGAACGGAGAAGGTCCCTGCTCAACGTGGTTCAAATCGGCAACTGGCGCTTCCTGTGCACTGTTGGTGGCCGTCTGCTCGTGACGTCACGTCATGCCATGCAGGATCGTCCGTGTTCGGATGAGGGTGGCGGCTTTGGCCGCAGCGGAGTCGGTCCATGTTCTAGTACTGCACTAACTACAACACATGTATGGGTGATATCATGTCTCTATCTCTATCACGGTATTTCAAATTATCAAGTTTGACCTTGACCTTTGATCATCAAGGTCATTTGTGGCTCAAGGTAGTTTAGGGACACGCGTTATTTATGTTTCCAGGCAGGGCACGTGCGGTTGCTAGGGAAGGGAATTATTGGAACGCGTCGTCTGGTGGGAGCCCATCGCCGGGGCTGACCGCTTCAGCCATTGTTGTGATATTTGGGCAAGCCCCATTTCTGTTTTTGAGCAATAAATTTGCAGAATTTTACTCTCCATCCTTCAGGTAAGCTCAGGACAAATGTCCAAAGTAATGACATGAATGACCAAACATGCATTAGAATAACTACATGTAGGACAAATCTTTTAGAAAGTTTCAAAAAGATTTAATCGAGAAAATGTGGAATTTGTGATTGACAAAATCTCGCCGCGGCCAGGCACCGCTCATCTTCGATCATCGAAGGCCGATCTGCTCACCACTACGTTACACCGCACATCACCCTTCGAGAAAGTGACCGGTCCACGGTGTATCTGCCGCCTCGAGAAGAAGAGGCCAATCAGAATCGGTGTTGTAAAATTTAAATCGTGGTACAAAGAGTTGTAGCCGAAGACCCGATATAAAGTGTCATGTGATTGGTCGACCGGTAAAGTTGGCATGGTGCCAAGATACGCCGCCGACTGGTCTATTTCTCAAAGGGTGATGTGTGATGTAACGCAGTGGAGAGCAGATCGGCCTTCGATTATCGAAGATGGGCACCGCTGTGACGCTGGGCCGACCGTGGTGTGTCGTGCACGGGTTGCATTCCCGTGCTCGGCCAGTAGGCCTAGGAATAAATTTCCTGTACTCTTTGTACTTGTACAAGGCTTCAGGCCCATTGTTGTGATATTTGGCAGGGCTTTCATTAACTTTTCCCCTACCTGGGTCATGACTTCCACAATTTTTTTATGGAAGTCAATTGGGAAGATGCTGGGGTCTTTAGACTTCCAGCAATTCTTTTTGGGAGTCATGACTTCTTGTTATATTTTACTGGGGTCAAATCTTCCCTTTCTATGCTGCTACCGGTACCGTGTGCGAGCCAGGAGTGTGTAGTTGCTATGGGCGATGGGAATCCCCAGTTCTATTTTCAGCTGCGCAAGCAAGGGTTGGGTATTTTGAAGAAAATTTGGCCGGCGCGCAACTTCCAATATCTTGATACCTGCGTCAGCGGGAGTCGTCCTGGCGTAAATGGTGACTGAGTATACAGATGGGACTTCCACACTTTCTATATCAGCGTATCATCGAATTTACCTGCGTTTTTGACACTCCAGAGTCATTTATATTTGCGTCATTTCTGCAGTTTACATGCGTAATAGACGCCATACGCAGGCTTAATGAAAGCCCTGTATTTCATTGTATTTGGGCGAGGCCCGTTTCTGTTTTTGAGCAATAAATTTGCAGAATTTTACTCTCCATCCTTCAGCTTCCTCTGTGGCTGTGCTGTGCATGTGTGACATGACGAGCGTCACATCATCCACGCCCCATTGTAACGTCATCCATCTTTGTCCTGGGTTAGGCCTACAAATTGCATAATCGAAATGGGCATCCTCAATAACCTAAAGTAGGCCTATGGGTGATATCATGCCTCTACCTCTACCACAGGAAGAGATACTTCAAATTATCAAGTTTGACCTTGACCTTGACCTCTGATCATCAAGGTCACTGCATAATCGAAATGGGCATTCTCAATAACCAAAGTATGGATGATACCATGCCTCTATCTCTACCACAGGCAAGAGATATTTCAAATTATCAAGTTTGATATATCAAAATCACATTGATATCTGAATCACCCGGACACGCGAGGCTGAGAATTTTAACATAGTCCACTTCTTGGATAAGCAGGCATGAACTAAGATTTGTTTCAGGTTGGTCAGTTGACAATCTGGCAAGTTACCGGTACCGGTATCTCAAAATATCAGATTTGTGATATCGATATCACCATGACCCAACATGATCAAAAGTATCAGTCCATTCGATTCCTAGGGTATGAAAACCTAAGGGTACAACCTATTTTTCCATTGCACTAGGTGTTGAAGGAGCCGAGTTATGGCATCAGATAAAAGTGTGACGGACAAAATATCAAGTCTGATACCATTATGTTGATTACATCATGATGGTCGCATCTGATGTTGAAAATGATTAGCTCATTGGATTGCCCAGGTTGACAAACCTAGGGGTAGGATGTGTTACCAGGACTGTAGCTGTTGAAGGAGATAAGATATGGAGGCATGACAGATGGACACACACACATGCACACACAGACACAAACACACACACTGACACCACGACCAAAAACAATATGGTTCCTGATCTTGATGATCGGGAACCATAAAAACAATATGGTCCCCGATCTGATTGATCGGGAACCATAATTACTGTCGGCAGCGCCACAAACTGCCATGTCGCCAGACGCCGATACTGCCATAAACCGCCTAGACTCATTATACGTTTTTCTATTCACCTGTTATATATGCAGTGGCATTTCCTGGCGGTTGGTTCAGGGCAGTGTGAACTGCAGGTAGAATTTTCGACCCCAATCGGGGTCTTCCTCAGGCGCTATGTAGAAGAGCTGCTCTTCTACATAGCGCCTGAGGAAGACCCCGATGGGGGTCGAAAATTTGTGATATATTCGGAGACGACTTTCCGATTTATTGTGTACTGTGTGTCGTTTTTGTGCTGTTTTTTTGATATCTAACTGCAGATAGAAAGTGCTGAAAAAATAGGCGGCTCTGTTGTGTGAAAGGTCAATGATTGATTGCGTTAGACACAGACAGAAGTTAACTGTTGTCTATGTTACTAATTTCAAGTCCTACTCCCTTTTACAGTAGAAGTCAAGACATGACAATGTCGATGATGTCCAGGTGCCTGCTCCGAGCCAGCATCAGCAGAAGCCCAGCAGCAGCAGCTTCAGCAGGTAACCCGTTTGTTACAGGCTCCATGAAAGGTATTACCCATGTTTTTTGCATCATCTACACTTTTGACCTCATCTGTGGGTGGAACTGGTCTTGCATTTGCGCTGTCAGATGTTATGTCAAAGCTGTGATTGTAACGGTCATCCGGACCAGTTGATTTAAAATTGAGGGCTGAGCACCAAACACAGTCATGACTATTGGCTCTGTTGACTATAATGGGCGAACAAATATACAGCAGGAGGAAACCAGAGAACCTGGAGAATATCTGCACTGTTAAAAAGATTTGCCCTTACATCACATAAAAAGTGGGTCAGATCAGAGATTGCACCCAGAACCTCAGTGGTAACAGCTGCCAATGTTTTCACCGTGCCACGGTGGCACCATCTCCACTGTCACCCAATTACACCAGGCATACACTGGTGGACAGAAATATTTTGACAGTGGCCAATTTGAAGTTTGATGTAAGTTTCTGCCTGTTAAGAATCAGAAGAAGATGAAATGTTTTGGCTTGAATAAAGTCTAAAACACATTTTTGATCATGTTTTTAGCTCACCGGGGTGAGCTATTACGACGGTACGGCGTCCGTCGTCGTCGTGTTCCGTTAGCAGGGCACGTTTCGTAACCGCCAGAGCTATTGATCTGAAACTTGGTACATATATACCCCTAGGTCAGATGACCCATGACACCAAGTTTCGGTCCGATTCGACTCTTAGCTTGGCCACCAGGTGGCGGAAACCAAAAACACAAAAAGTGCAATAACTCCTGAACTAATGACTAGATCTTCTCCAAATTTTTATCATAGGTGTATCTAATAAGGATACATAACATATATAACGGGTTTTTGATTTGACCTACTTTTCAAGGTCACAGAGGTCAAAGTTCGACAAAAGTGACAAATCTGCCACAGTTTGTCATTATTTCACCAAGCGACTTCATATCTTGCATAAACATGCATTGGAGGGGTACCTTTAAAAATACATGTACCAAGTTTCGGCCCGATTGGACATCTAATATGGCCGCCAGGTGGCGTAACCTGAAAATCAAGTACAGTGGAACCCTGGTAACACGACCACCCACGGGACAGACCCAAAGTGGTCGCGTTAGCGGGGTGGTCGCCTTACCGAAATCGGCCCGATGAGTGCCGATCCAGACCGAAGTAAACTGAGTGTCATATTTTCTTTTTTATCCATGTTTCGTTTAATAAACCAAACTAGACCATCTCCAGCCAGGCCTGATACTAGTAAGCAGATAGCCCACTGACACTGTGACGACTAGGATGGACGACTGGCAGGTGTGGAAATGGTGAATTCCATGTAAATATTGCGCCCGTCTCATGCTTAGGCCTGCCTTTTATGATCGCTGACCCCAACCGTCATGCACATGGCTTATTTCATGTGTTAATTGGTCCTGTTTGGTACACACACACTGCTGACTCGTCTTTGTTTGATAATCAGACCACTAATTAGGTTGCCGGTGGTCGTGTTACCGAGGTGCTAATTGCCACTTGGGACAGCCAAAGCTGTGGTCGCGGTCTGGATAGCGGGGTGGTCGCGTTAGTGAAACTCTCCAAAGGGAAATAAAGAGAAAAACAATCGGGACAATTGAAAACTGGTCGTCTTTCCGGGGTGGTCGCGTTATAGGGGTGGTCGTCGACCGGGGTTCCACTGTAACTGCTATTACTCAGGAACGACTTGACATAGAGTGCTCAAATTTGATATTTACGTCCCTCTAGATGACCTTTACATGCATCAGAGATGCCAACCATTACGTTTTGTGCGTAATTTCTACACTTTTTTCAGCCCTGTTACGCTCGTACGCCCGTAATACCCCAAAATACGCAAATAGCGCGAAAAAGCATTAGAAAAAATCAATCACCACATTTTGGAACACACTGTAATCATAGCAGACGACTGACGATCTTTGGTTGCGCAGAACGCCACTGCGCATCGGCTGGCTGCGCGAGACTACGGTAATCAGACATATGGCGCTAATTCTCGCTTCGATTTCATAATCTGGGAACTTTTCGGGAATTTGGCTGGTATTTTGGACTATCAGGTGATGGAATCAATGGAGAGTGAAGACGGGGAGCCTGTCAAGAAGAAACCTAGGACGACCCCTAGTTCAAAGCAGAGGTATCGCACTGAATACTCAGTCGCGTGGCCAGTGCTTGTGCGATCTAAAGTTTCTGACTTTCACGTGTATTGTATTGTTACTACTCTTAAAGCACCGAATTATTGACAGGGTATGCGAACTTTGCCATAAATCTCAAATTGTGCCTTTATTAATGATATTCAGGCTGAGAAATGTATACAAAAAAGGTTTAACACCTTCTAATCTATCATTATATGAAGTTTCAGACAAATAAATATTCCTTCAAGTGAACTTTGTAGCTACTAATGAGTTAAAAACTGAAGAAAAATCTTGCCCGCCTCACTACACCAATGTACACCCAACCTGCATGTAAAAAGAATGCATGTGCACTCTGGAGGAAAGTAGCAGCAAAAATTCACATGTTTCCACCATTCAAATCCAATTTTAGTCCCCCAAACGCTTGTTTTTGATGAATGAAATATTCGTGGCCCTCTCTGACGTCACTGGCGCAAAGACAAAAGACTCATTAATTCCACATTTTGTGGAAAAAATCAGTCTCAACTCATCATTTTGTTGATGTAATTTCGTGGCAGGAGCACTGAAAAGTACCAGGAGTTTCTAAGTAGAAGCTGGGGCGCCTCACTGTGTTAGAACTAAAAATGCATGCTATTGCTATGTCGACTATCGTCGCCTCTGGCGGTATAAGGGTTAAGGTAGATCGGGACATTTTGCATGGTGGACGGGATGATTGCCGTCGTTTGAGTAAACTTCATGTACTGTGAAGCAGGAAAATTTTGCGTGCAGGAAATTTTCGCGAATTTCGCGAGAGTGTATGAGTCGCGAAAATTTCCTGTCGCGAATATGAGTACACGCAAGTGATAAGTACGGTCCGTGAAAACAATAGAAAAAAATGGCAGAGACTCGCGAAAATATCCTGCCGTGAATATGTCTATAATTCTTGATTCGCGAAAATTGCCAGCCGCGAAATTATCTTGCTTTACAGTAATCATTACTCTTGGCACTCATGAAATTACTCAAAATTTTGAAAATACTTAGAAAAATTACTTTTGGGCAGAATTTTAGGTTGGCATCTCTGCATGCATGTCGAATTTTGGCCTGATTTGACTTCCAACATGGCCACCAGGTGGCGTAACCCAAAAATCATCAAAGTGCTGTAACTCAGGAACGACATAACCCAAAGTGCTCCAATTTGCTATGTGGCATCCTGCAGATGACCTTTATGTGCATATGAAGTTTCGGCCTGATCGGACATCCAATATGGCCGCCAGGTGGCGTTACCCAAAAATCATCAAAGTGCTGTAACTCGGGGACGACTTGACCCAAAGCGCTCCAATGTGCTATGTGGCCCTCTGCAGATGAACCTTATGTGCATGTGAAGTTCTGGCCCAATCAGACATCCAATATGGCCGCCAGGTGGCATAAACCGAAAATCGTCAAAGTGCTGTAACTCAGGAACGACGTGACCCAAAGCTCACCAATGTGCTATGTGGCCCCCTGCAGATGACCTTTACATGTATGTGCATGTGAAGTTCCGGCCCGATCGGACATCCAATATGGCCACCAGGTGGCCCCCCAAATCATCAAAGTCCTACTCAGGAATGACTTGACCCAGATTGCTCATCCCTCTGTCATTAGACTGTGATGTCCAATCCGGTGAGCGCATGGTCCATGGACCATTTCATTTCAGTTCACCTGTGGTGAGCTCTTACGATGGTGCAGCGTCCGTCGTCGTCGTGGTCCGTTAGCAGGGCACGTTTCGTAATCGCTGGGGCTATTGACCTGAAACTTGGTACATATATATCCCTAGTAGTCCAGTAAATTTAAGCGAAAATTCGGGCGAACCGGGAACAAATTGCAACAGAAGGTTTTTTTGCTTTAAATGTTTTATTAGGTCACCTTGGACATCATATCCAAAATCCCCCAAAATCGGACGGCGGGAACCCACTTAATTTGCATATTCAATTTTGTGAACTGACTTTAACGTTGGACGCTGATGGACGCAACAGCTGAGCTTTGTACAGGAGAGTGGGACCCGATGTACAGCTAACTTTGTAACGGTTGGATTTACACCCCATAAATGTATTACCAACAGATAGAAATACGGTGCCTCGGAACCAGACAAACACATTCTCAATTGTTTTTAGTCGTTATGTACTAAGATATGATGCTTTTTATATAAATTAACACAAAAATGGGTCAAAATGCATAAAATGTCAATTTCGATTAGGTAGCCGCTTAAAACGTCCAAAGAATAGGCTTAGTTGATTCCGAGGTACCATGTTTCTATGTGTTGGTAATACATTTATGGGGTGTAAATCCAACCGTTACAAAGTTAGCTGTACATCGGGTCCCACTCTCCTGTACAAAGCTCAGTTGTTGCGTCCATCGGCGTCCAACGTTGAAGCCAGTTCACAAAATTGAATATGCAAATTAAGTGGGTTCCCGCTGTGCGATTTTGGATATGATGTCCAAGGTGACCTGATAAAACGTTTAAAGCAAAAAAACCTTCTGTTGCAATTTGTTCCCGGTTAATTCCTAGATTTACTGGACTATAGGTCATATGACCTACGACACCAAGTTTCGGTCCGGTTTGATTCTTGGCTTGGCCACCAGGTGGCCAAAACCCAAAACACAAAAAGTGCAATAACTCCTGAACTAATGACTGGATCATCTCCAACTTTTTATCATAGGTGTATCTAATGAGGATACATGACACATGTAATGGGTTTGTGATTTGACGTACTTTTCAAGGTCACACAGGTCAAAGTTCGAAATTTTGCCATTTGGTGGCATGTTTCGTAACTGCTAAGGGCGATTGACCTGAAACTTGGTACATATACAGCCCTATATCAGTTGACCTACGACACCAAGTTTCGGTCCGATTTGATTCTTAGCTTGGCCACCAGGTGGCAAAAACAAAAACTCAAATTCAAATTCCAATAATTCGTAAACTAACATCTGGATCGTCTCCAAATTTTCATAATCGGTTCATCTAATGAGGATACCAGTACATGACATATATATGGGTTTTTGATTTGACCTATTTTTTAAAGGGCCACAGAGGCCAAAGTTCAAAATTTTGTCATTTGGTGGCACGTTTCGTGGCTATTTGACCTAATGTCTTCTGACTTGGTGTGATCAGGTGTCTGAATACCCTTTGCACCTGGAGCTCAAGGCTTGCCCACCATTTCGATTTAACATTTGTCATTTGTTCTTCTCGTACATTCACACAGGTGAGCACATGGTCCATGGACCATTTCATTTCAAAAACTGAAAAAAGTAATTTTCTCTTATCTTAACTCTTTCGCTGCCAAATCACGTCGATCGACGTTTTTCCAGGCAATCAGTTGTCTGCCAAATCACGTCGATCAACGTTTTTAGCTCACTCGTGAGCTTTTATCGTCCTGCGGCGTCCGTCGTCCTCCGTCGTCGTCGTCGTCCGTCGTTGTCCGTTAGCAGGGCACGTTTCGTAACCGCTGGAGCTATTGAACTGAAACTTGGTACATACATACCCCTAGGTCAAATGACCTATGACACCAAGTTTCGGGCCGATTCGATTCTTGGCTTGGCCTCCAGGTGGCCAAAACCAAAAACACAAAAAGTGCAATAACTCCTGAACTAATGACTGGATCGTCTCCAAATAAGTGACGAACCTGCCACAGGTCTTCATTATTTCACCAAGCATCTTCATATCTTGCATAAACATGTATTAGAGGGGTACCTCCAAAACTACCGTGTTTCGGTCCAATCGGACATCCAATATGGCCGCCAGGTGGCGTAACCTGAAAATCCACCAAGTGCTATAACTCAGGAACGGCTTGACCCAGAGTTGTCGAACTTGATATTTACCTCCCTCTAGGTGACCTTTACAAGCACGTCAAATTTCGGCCTGATTAAACTTCCAATATGGCCGCCAGGTGGCGTAACCTCAAAATCATCAAATATGCTATAACTCAGGAATGACTTGACCCAGAGCGCTCAAATGTGCTATGTGGCTCCCTCTAGATGACCTTTATGTGCATGTGAAGTTTTGGCCCGATCGGACATCCAATATGGCCGCCAGGCAGCATAACCCAACAATCATTGAAGTCCTGCAACTTGGGAATGACCTGACCCAGATTGCTCATACATGTAACTGACATGTACCTCTCTCTGTCATTACACTGTGTGTCCAAACGAGTGAGCACATGGTCCATGGACCATTTCATTTTAGTTTGTTCAGAAAATGCCAGATGTCTCTTCAATCGAATGTCTAATGGCATTCTCGTGGCTCTGACGGCTCAGTAGCAGACGACAGCTTCGGTTGCAAAGCTTTATGGGTAGCATAATAGCAACTGATTCACAGGACCAGGACCCCCAAAGGGGAGGTCCTCCAGTAGCTAGAGAGTGCAAGAGGGCGCCACTGTACATAGGAAGGCTCTCAGGTGGCTACAAAGTTCACAAAAGGCCTGTGTTACCTCCAGGGGCTGGAAAGAGGTATAAACAGTGGGGATGGACAACATTGTAGGAAAATGGGAAATCTGGGTCAAAAAGGTACTTTTGCCGGAAATGTGAAGTTGCCATCCGTT
>NMRB01000084.1:174619-195310 GCA_002633025.1 Notospermus geniculatus
AAGCCCGCGACACACGAACGTCATGGAACAACAAGACAACGACACTCATCCATCATTTTAAGTAACTCCAGATGCTCAGGTACTTTAGTAATTTGTCGGCTGCCCATACACACGGCACGACAAAGTCGCTGATATCAGCTAAATTTAGCATTGTTTGTAACACTTGAACTTCCCGGTCGCAAGGTGAATGGTCAGAGTTCAACTTTTGGAGCAAAAAATTGGTACTAGTTGAGATCCTTCACCCATGGCAGTGGCTACCTCATTTATTATCTTCGTTTTGAGACGTTTGTTTCAGTAATCTGCTTTGTTGACATCCCAAATAGGTGGCCTCCGTATTTAATTCAAGCATGGTCAGAACATCCTGCATAGAGGCCTGTGAGGCATTAGGTTTGCAGGTGAAATGACCAGTTCCCACAGAAAGCAGGGAACTACCCCTAGAACTTTCTATTTTAAGACCCAGCCACCTGTGTTTTCTGTCGTTAGCTGACACACACGCAGCGATTTCATCGGCCGAGCAAAAATTTGGGTCAGGACATCGGAGAAAAATAGAACATGTAGGTCAGTACCACCGATGTCTAAGACATCGGTAAGAGTATCACTTTTCATGTCTGGGATGAGCTCACACGACAGACAAAGTTGGCCAATTCCTGTAACCAATTAAAATACCAACTCAAGTCGTTCGTGTGTTGCGGGCTTAAGGCTACTTATTCTACATGTAGGCCTTACTTTATTTTGTGGCAAATGAGTGCAACAGAATGTAGAGAATAACTTCTCATCATTGACCTGATTTGCTAATGATTTATGAATCCTGTGGGAAAACAAAGGCTATCATTCATACTGTCAGACATCCCAGCCAAGGTCATTTTCAGTAATAGGTGTATACCTTGCAGTTCTTTTAACCCACTCTGTGCCATTCAGATATTCTAACAGCTATTCACTGTTCTCTGCCTGGTGAAAAATATGATAAGTTCCATTAGACTGAGAGCATACATGTACACTGTACATGTACCTGGGGGTCTGTAAATCATTATTACCAGTATAATATTACCGGTACACAATAATCCTAATGATTATTTTATCTCAAAAGGTTATTTGAGAGCATGTTACACCACTTCCATCCCAGAGATGCCGTCATGTGACTTTAAACCCACAGAGTATAAGGTAGAGTATGGTATTAAAGTCTGGCAACATCTATCTTTGACCCAATGAAATGCGGAAGCTAGGAAATTGATGGTTGGATTTTCCACGGACCTTTAATCACACGTGGCTATTGAATGACCGGTGGACATTAAACGCGAACAATCGGGGAACGACCACAAGTGATCAACAGGCACGATTATAAACCGCAAAGCTCTGTCGCATTACATGACTTCCGCATTCCATTAGGTCGAAGATAGATGTTGCCAGACTTTACTTAGACTGACAGGACTTTCGTCATCTGTGTGCTGCAGCCATTGTACTGGCTCGAGACTTGGTTAGCAACCTACACAGAGTTTAGATATAATACTGAATGGGAGAATGGTATTTTCGACTTGGCCGTGTGTAAAAGAGATGTACCTGTAGTTCGAACAGAAAAAATCAGATGAGTTGTCACATTTTATGCACTGTGACGCACTAGAGGCAGGACATTTTATCATGTCTTATGCACAGAACAGGTAAAGTTTCATAAAATACATATCAAGGGTTGTTTTTCTGTCTTTTCTAGAGTTTGCCGTTCGACAAGGCAATGAGGATACGCAAAGATAACCTGACCCCAGCACTTCTGACATATTACAAGAATCCTGTCATGATTAACCAGGGTTATATGCAGTGGTTGTGGGACTGTGATGGCCGACGATATCTTGATCTCTTTGGTGGAATCGTCACAGTTAGTGTAGGACATTGTCATCCGTAAGTTCAATAGTCGACGTCCGTCATCTTTCAGCCACTGTTTATATTGTGAGAATTTTTCACTGAGTTCAGGTATCTGTCCTGGTTACCAGGGCCCGGTCACTTGCCCAAAAGCATACTAGGCGTAGTATCATTCTATCTCCTAGTTGGCTTCTAACTCAGTATACAAACGCATACAAAGTGAGAAGCTAGCTAGGAGATAGAATGATACTATGCCTAGTATGCTTTTGTGCAACCGGGCTCTCAGGTTATCAATCAAAATGTCTTCAGGTCCATGTCCAAAACTTCCCCAGGTCAAAATGTCCTCATGTCAAAACACCCTCGGGTCAGAACAGCCTCCTGTCAAGATGTCCCCAGCTCAAAACATCCCAGGTCAAAATGTCCCTAGGTCAAAATGTCCCCATGTCAAAATGTCCTCATGTCAAAACATCCTCAGGTCAAAATATCTTACCCGGACTTTCAAAACGTCACTAGGTCAAAACATCCTCTGGTCTGTCAAAACTTCCCCAGGTCAAAATGTCCTCATGTCAGAACACCCTAGGGTCAAAACATCCTCCTGTCAAGATGTCCCCAGGTCAAAACATCCCCTGGTCAAAACGTCCCAAGGTCAAAATGTCCCCATGTCAAAACACCGTCAGGTCAAAACATCTCCTGTCAAGATGTCCCCATGTCAAAACATCCTCCTGTCAAAACATTCCCATGTCAAAATGTCCCCATGTCAAAACACCATCGGGTCAAAACATCCTCCTGTGAAGATGTCCCCATGTCAAAAACATCCTCAGGTCAAAACATCCTCCTGTAAAGATGTCCCCATGTCAAAACATCCTCAGGTCAAAACATCCTCCTGTACTAAAGATGTTCCCAGGTCAAAACATCCTGTGGTCAAAATGTTCCAGCAGCGTCCAAACATCCTCTTGTCAAAGCTTCCTCTACTCAAAACAACCTTGGGTAAAATGTCGCAGTCAAAATTTTCTCTAGTCAAAATGTCCCTGGGTCAAATTTTTCTAGTCAAAATGTCCCCTAGCTAGAATTTCTCAGGGTCAGTGTCCTGTAGTCAAAATGTTCCTGGGTCAAAACATGGCTCACTTGCAAACCACTGTCGTGCTCTGGTGTCTTCCTCCATTATATTAACTCGATATCAACGTCTGTAGTGCCAAAATGTCGTACCCTGCTGTCATGATCTGTGATGCTCAGGTACAGTTGAATCTCGTTACAACGAACCTCCAGGGACGTAATGAATCTGTACCGGTACGTTATAATGGTAGTTCATTGTAACCATTTCCAATAAAACGGCCGCCAACTACATGTACGATGTGGGAATTCCCTTTCGAAAGTGAGAGACAATTTCGGCTTTCACAGACAGCGAGATTTGCTTCCATTTACGAGACATGTTTTCTGGCCATGTGCTCAGGACCAGGCCTCATCTACGGGAGTTACACCAGCTATTCACGGGGAGTATTACATGTACAATGTATTGAGGCATTGCTAAGCAACGGAGGGGAATCCCGTGCTGTACATTGTTCATAAGCAAGGCCGCTGTGGCAATTAGCTTCCTGCTGTTCGTTGTAATGAAGGCCTTTTCACTATTTTGTGGGAAAAATCTGGTCATTATAATGAAGTTTATAAAGGTGTTCGTTGTAAGCAAAATCAGCAAATGGAAAATGAATTACGGGAAATCGGGACTTTGAAATGTGAACGTTATAGGGGTGAAAACATTGTAAATGGGGTACCGGTACGTTGAAACGAGGTTCGACTGTAACACCATTTTTCACGGGACATTTCTTATTTTCTTTTAGGAAAGTGAACGAGGCTCTAGTTGAGCAGTCCAAACTTCTGTGGCACACGACATGTATTTACCTCCAACCAAAAATACATGAATATGCTGAGAAACTTGCCAGAACTTTACCAGGGAATCTAAAGGTACACATCGTCGAGTTGTTTGCCCTTCTATATGACAAAAGGCTGTTTCTCCATGGGTTCCCACTGGGTCTTGAAATCTTGATAAGGTACACGGTGGGCTAGTCTCCAGCACAGAATCAGGCAAATTTCGCCCCGGATCAGTTACAAAGACATGGTTTTGAAAGAAAACTGCATTTTTTGCTCACCTGGGGTGAGCTCTTGTCGTGGGTCTGCGTCCGTCGTCCGTCGTCTGTCGTCTGTCGTCGTCGTTGTCCGTTAGCAGGGCACGTTTCGTAACCGCTGAAGCTATTGATCTGAAACTTGGTACATATATACCCCTAGGTCACATGAATTTACCTGTATCTGGGGTAAAGAGCTCAGGTTAACTCGAAGTAAACTCAAAGTAAACTCAATTCATTTTTACTCAATACTTGACCTCACCCAATGTATTGAGGCATTGCTAAGCAACGGAGGGGAATCCCGTGCTGTACATTGTTCATAAGCAAGGCCGCTGTGGCAATTAGCTTCCTGCTGTTCGTTGTAATGAAGGCCTTTTCACTATTTTGTGGGAAAAAACTGGTCATTATAATGAAGTTTATAAAGGTGTTCGTTGTAAGCAAAATCAGCAAATGGAAAATGAATTACGGGAAATCGGGACTTTGAAATGTGAACGTTATAGGGGTGAAAACATTGTAAATGGGGTACCGGTACGTTGAAACACCATTTTTCACGGGACATTTCTTATTTTCTTTTAGGAAAGTGAACGAGGCTCTGGTTGAGCAGTCCAAACTTCTGTGGCACACGACATGTATTTACCTCCAACCAAAAATACACGAATATGCTGAGAAACTTGCCAGAACTTTACCAGGGAATCTAAAGGTACACATCGTCGAGTTGTTTGCCCTTCTATATGACAAAAGGCTGTTTCTCCATGGGTTCCCACTGGGTCTTGAAATCTTGATAAGGTACACGGTGGGCTAGTCTCCAGCACAGAATCAGGCAAATTTCGCCCCGGATCAGTTACAAAGACATGGTTCTGAAAGAAAACTGCATTTTTGTAGAGAAACGACCCTCGGAATATCTTGCATGCATTTTAAAAGACAAAAGAGCAAAGGAAATGGGGATCCTAGCTCGATAGAGGGCAGCACACCAAAACCCGGTCCTAATACAAAATGGACGCCTTTTGTGTGGGAAATTGATCAGGACCGGGATTTCAGTTTCATTTCAATATTTTTTGCCACTAGTAACACCTGTTGAAAAAGTCAGCTAGGGTCCCCATTGAATCTAATGCTGGTAACTCCCTGATTAATTCTGTTACTGCAATAACAATTGCTTACATCACCATAAGCGTGATATTCTTTCAGTTTTTGTTGATGGCGAGTCGTTTCTCAGTAGGCATGGAACATACATGTAACTTTATACTAGATAACATAGTTTTTTATACCGGTAATTTGCGAATCAATGTTGAAATTATTGCCATTAAAATGTAATTCCATTACTGGAAAATCAAAATTGCCTCTCAAGGTAGATGACAAGGTAGGGAATTTATCGCCTAAGAAACTGGTCTTGAAAAGGTTGTTAATGGTACTGTCACACCTTGCCGGATAGCGAACGGACGTACGACGGAGCAAAAGAAAATTATCCGGTGGTGATAGTTGTCTCCGTGGCTGCTGGAGGCCCTCACGAACGGAAGAAAATAGAGGACCACCATGGTGTACGTTGCTTGTTCGGGATCCGTTACATGTACAGTAGTAATACTGTATTTATCCTGAAGTCATCAGTTTTGTCCTGTGGATCTCATTACGCATCTTAGTAGGGAGGCTAAGCTCCCAAAAATGGCCGAATCGTTCACTTTTTGATAAAAGCACCAAATTTTGCACAGACGTAGAATGGGTCATTGCATAAATCAAAAGATATGGTGGAATCTACATCTGTGCCAAATTTGGTGCTTTTATCACAAAATGAACGATGGGTCCGCTTAGCCTCCCTACTATCTGTCATTCATTTGTCATTCATCAGTCTCCATGCATTCCTTATCAGGTAATCGTCCGCTGAACATACGGTACACCTGCGGTTCAACCGTTGCAGGTCAGGTAGTAGTCCGACCGCGAGTAAAAGTCAACGGACGTCAATGAATGCGAACTGACAAGTACAGGGCGAGCAACGAACGAGTTCCGAACAAAACGAATGCACAGCGCACAACAACCGTACAAATAATGGATGCCTTTGCCCGGTGGTGTCCGTTCCAAGTTTTGTGCATGCACAAAACTTTCCGCCGGGTAGAACGGACCTCGCCTGACCGGTACGCATTTCCCGAATGAGAAACGGACAAGAAACGCATGCGAACGGAAATGAACGGATTCAAAATCTTGCTCTCCGTCGGACGTCCGTTAACGCTACCCGGCAAGGTGTGACAGTAGCATTACTAATGATTACCTCAGGATACTGGTAGATCATTGCTAATGATTAGCAATGATCTACCAGTATCCTGAGGTAATCATGGGTTCTTGATGCTCCTGCCCTTCATCACCACACATGGTGAAAGGAGGTAGTGCTGGGAACCTGATTCTTTATACAAGGGAGAGAGGGATTGAAATGTTCGATTGGGGTCTTGAAATCTTTCTCCCAGATTTTGTTCACCAACTGTGTGGTCAGCACCTGAGCAGGATGATGAGCGGTTGAAAAATACCCTTTCCTTGAAAGGGGCTGTTCGTTTTCATCAGTTGAGGAATCTGAGTTGTGATCCTTGAGAAAATGGAGAAAGCTATGAAGCTGCAAATTGCAGGGATTATTCTGTACAGCACAACAGATAATCCCTGCAGTTTGCAATTTGCGTAGCTTTTTCTGTTTTCCCAAGGATCACAACTCAGGTTTCCTCAAGTGACAAAAACGAACAGCCCCTTTTCTTGCAACCCTGTATGCTCTATAAAAGATTGAAATAATTGTCATTTTAGGTTGCCTATTTTGTGAACAGTGGTTCAGAAGCAAATGATCTTGCAATGCTCATGGCCCGACTCTACACCGGCAACTTCAATCTCTTGTCATTTAGGTACGTAGCAATCATGTCCTATCATGTTTCATGAGGCCGGGTCAAAGAGTTGATCGTTTATTGTCCATGCTGGTGTGGCTTTTTTAGGCCACATAATATTTGCTGTGTTCACACTGCTGAAACGGCTTCAAAACCGTTTTACTTCAACCGTTTCATAACTAAAACGCTTCCTGTTCACATTAGCCTAACTGGTCTCCCATACATATCAAACCCTAGCGGTGGTTTCCTGAGTGTAAACAGCACGGTGAATTGTGGGTAATAAAAATGATTGCTTCCACCTTGGATTGATCTGATGCGCATGCGCTACATTACGCAGCTTTTGGGTTACCGTACCTGTACTAAACCGTTTTAGCGTGGTCAGACTGTGTGCCGTTTCAAATAGAACCGTTTCGAGACCAGCTCGTGAGGAGGTTCGAGAACGGTTTAGTTGATACGGTATAAAAGTGTTTTTAGCGTGAATGCAAAGCGTTTTAGCCTGACTACACCATTTTCGAAACCGTTTTAAGCGACAATGTGAACACAGCAATTATCCATCACATCAGTCAACTGTCAGTCCTGTTGTATTTCCTTCAATTTTTCAGAACCTTGCTCCTACCATTGAATCTTTTGGATATATAATATAGAAGACAAAGAGTAGAACATGAGGCCACACGCTCTTTATTCTTGTTTTATGGGCAAGCATACGTTGGAAAATGCCATAGTGCAAAAAAATAAAGAATGAAATAAGCGTGGCCTGAAGACAGTAGGTCAGTTTTCAGCAACCAGGGGCCGGTTGCACAAAAGTTGAAAAGATAAAAGTCTGTTAATTTAACTTTTCCTGTTAAAATCCCTAACTTGGTATCACGGATATTTTTGCGGGCCACGAAATTCATTGTTTATTTACATTTTGTTTGTTTATGTCCAGGCTGTCTTTGTCTTATGAGTAAATTGTTGGTGGCATGCCTCTCTAGAAATTCTGTTGATTCCAAAAGTATTAATTTTGGCGGGGTTGGCATGTCCCAAAAGTCCAAAATAACATAATGTAAACATCCATGTTTACAAACATTGAATGTAAACAATGAAGTCATGATACATTATCTTTAACACATTCCCCGCCATTGACGCGATTTTTCGTCAATTGCTTCAGGACGGTTCCCCGCCATTGACGAGAATTTCCGGCAATTGTAGTTACAGCCACCAACCGATAGATGGACCCACTGGCGATCTTGTCTCACTGTGCTTTCGCCGATCTCATTGAACACAGCCTTGAAATAGGTGGAGGTTTGTTTGTATTGTAGTGTGGTTTAAACCAACATGGCGGCGCTCGGGAGGCGTTTTCTCCATTTTTTGTGAACAAACGTGTGTGTTTGTGAAAACAGAAAGTTTTCTAAAGCTTGTGGAAAGAAAGTGGTTGGACTTAGAACAAAATGGTTTGTGGTATCAGAAACAACAACCTATGATCTTTCTATTGACATGTTCTTTGTTCCCATATCTCAAGTGATAAATTTTCTTGAGAAATTTAAAATTTGATAAAAATCGCTAAAATGCTGGCGCTGGCTAGTTACTTTTTTAAAAAATGCTGGCGGGGAATGTGTTAACTTACAAAACTAACATTTTGGGATAAGTTAACGCCAAGATAAACTAACAGTGATTTTAACTTTTGTGCAACCGGCCCCTGGAATATTCGGGCTGCGGACTGCAGCTGCCAAGATGATCAGTGAATACCACATACCCCTGCGAGAGTCCACCATGTCCACTGTATATACTTCTCTGTCACCGTTGTTGTTTCGCTCACCCTGTACCCTTCGCTGTTGTGCTTCGGTGTCTAAAACCATCCTGGGGATATGAAGCTGCTCGCAGTGGGCACTTTCCAAGAATATCTGCGAGACAGAGACAGGGCTATAAGTGAGAGGGTTATTACAACTAAAGCCCCATTCACCACGCTGGTGACTCTACTTTTTTCGTACGCGATTTTACTCATGCATAACTAATCGTGTTGACTATTTTTGCAGTTGTTTCGCCAAATAGAAGGGGTGACAGCTTGTCTTGTAATCACCATGGTGATTAAAAACAAGCTGTCACCCCTTCTATTTGCCAGAACAACTGCAAAAATAGTCAACACGATTAGTTATGCATGAGTAAAATCGTGTACGAAAAAAAGCTGAGTCACCAGCGTGTTCACACCGGACCTGCATAGAGTTGCGTTGTGCGGCATTCCGAGTATGCCGAAATTAGGCTGCACACTCATGAAATAAATGTTGCTACCTGCAGGATTGGCATAGTCCCTGAACCCACACTAAGCCGGTGGCGGATCCAGGAGTTACCGAACGGGTGTGTGTGGAATGGGCAAACCCCATTCCCTGAGTGCCAAAGGCGCGACGCCCCGAAAATTTGTTGGTAAAACTGCCAGAAACGTGATTTCCTGGCACCTGGGCAGGCCAAATTGAACTTTCTTTTTACTGAAAGTCAGGGGTCTGATTCAAACTGCTCACAGCGCCACCTGTCTCCATTCTTCCGACCTAGTGACACTGCCACCAGGTCCCTTCTTTCTCGGCGGAGGATCGTAGTTCGCCTACATGCCAAATGGAATTGAAGTATTTCATGGGCACGTACACGAAACGTTTTTCGTCGACCTAATTATCTGATTGGTCAACTGAAGCACGTGAACAATGGACGCCCTCTGATTGGTTAAAAGTGTGAGAAAGTGAGAGCCTAATCACATCCCATGCCTGTAAAGTTCCGCGAACAAGCTACTTATTCTGATCATTTACAGCATTAATTCGTCTCAAATCTTACATTTCCACGTTTGATAAATTTATATTGTTTCATATGATTCGATTTTATTGACTTTTATTCGAGATTTGCTGTGTCAAATGTACGCGCACTATATTCCAGCCAGCTGGAAAGCGATGAGGCAGCTGGTGCTAGCGGCATAAGCGGCCAGTCCAGAAGTAGACCGCGCATGCTCGGTAGGAACTAGTTTGGGTCTGATTATATGCCTTCCAAAATTTTTGCTGCTCGGCGGCTGAATGGGGGGGGGGCGTGCGCCCCCCCTTGGATCCACGCCCCCCCTTGGATCCGCCACTGCTAAGCAGAAGTACGCAACACTACGCTATTCCATAAGTAACACTACACCAGCTTCAAAGGATTTTTCGTCGGACTGCTGTAGGGTAGCATACTATTGCCTAGGCATGGTGTACAGTTGCGTAGTGTTGCATAGACTTGTGTAAAAACTGTGTTCATGTACTTTCTGCGTCCAGTGCTCTACGCCGAAAGTACGTGAAAAAATTAAACACGTTTAATTTTTTGCATCTGTCTGGCGTACCCCTTTGCGTCCCTCAGCGTATTGCCACGTAGGCCAGCGTAAGCTTGGCGTAGTCAGTACGCCACACTATGCAACTCTACATAGGCCCGGTGTGAAAGGGGCTTAACTCTTTGAGCCCCGGCCATTATTGGAAAAAAACTGTCTTTTTGCAGGGGGGTCCGACATGTGTCTAGTAATTTTGCTCTTACTCCTTAACCGTGCATGATTTCGAAGGAATTTTTTAACAGTGAATAGACAAGACCACGCTCGTTATTTCACTCCTCACTGAAGCCCCTGTGACGTGGCGTTCTCGCACAGGTGCGTTTTCAAAAGGCGAGCACTGCCATGCGACAGGGCCAGTTTTAAGCACACTGACGTACAAATAAATTCCCTAAATGTTTCTCGGTGGTGTGGCGTGCAAACTGGACATGTAAGCCTATAGTGCGGCAAAAGCCCTTTCCAACAACGTCAATCTCAGTGACACAGCCAATTCGAAAGTATTTTTGCTCGATTTTTTTTAAAAAATGTTGCTAAATTCACGGTTAAGTGAGGGGGTGTCAGCCCCCTCTCTTAACCTCTACTCATGTATATTTTTGGCAGATGCGCGGGGAAAAGGGCTCAACTTGTGTAGAATTTAACTCTCTTTCATTTGCACCTAATTTCAGCTCAATCTGACCAATAATAACTGAGTTATGAGCAAAAGAATGCGGTAGTGTCCGACACCAAACTGAAACCGAGTTATCTCTGCCTTTGGGCTGAAAGAGTTAAGTTTGAATACCAGGTGTGGGAGGGGGAATGAATTTGATGTTTTCAATGATTTCCACAGGCTTATGGAATGGATGTGGGGACAATGTCGTAGTTGGGTGCTGGAGCAAAGGAGTTGAATGTGTCACATTTGACTTAGCAAGTGGCGAACAATTTGAGTAAATGCTAACCTGCATGCCTGACGCATAAGTTCAAGGGAGTCTGAGGCCTAGGCGGCCTACCCTAGAAAACGGTAACAACTCACCTTAGACTGCTCACACACCTTACCTGAAAATACTGACCCAAAATCTGCCTTCATTGCAAAGTTATAGGCCGGAAGGGGATTTGGATGGACTGACAGACAGCCAGACTGATTGACGGACTGATGATATGTTCAGTGGGATAATAAAGCACATCTGTGCGGGTAAATTTTGTTTAATGCGATTTGATATAATACAGAAGTTACCGTATACGCAAATATTTTCACGGCTAAAATATTTAGCGGTTGGGGTCTGAAGGTACCTTTTCACGTGGATAAATATTCGCGGTTGGGGTCCTGATGTAAGATTTCAAAAACACTGCATTTTCAATGGTGAGTGTGACAGTTATGGTACGAAATCCACCGAAAAGAAAGAAATCTGAGCAGTCATAATCGACCTCACTGCTGGCAGGGCGCCATGATAGCTGAGTGATTGACAGATCGTGTCACGTGTCTGCCGCTGCACTCATGTTCCGGAACATGAGCGCCAGCGGGAGTGCAGCGGCAAAGACGGGAACCAGTCTACAGGATGCAAACCACGATGTATATTAAGGGATCGTCGGTGATTGGAAAATGGTTCGCGTGTAACAGAGTTCGCGGGGGTATTGACCAATTCGCGATTTTCGCGGTAATTTTTATTCGCGAAAATATTTGTGTATACGGTAACTTTGTTGGAAGTGAAGGGCCTATGACCCCTTGATTCTGGCTCATCTGTTGAATCACACTGAACTCCATCCAAGCTGCCAATTTCTGAGGGCGGTCTTCAGAATTGACTGATAAGTCAAATTTCTAGTTTTGACCTCTGTAATCAGGACACAAGTCTGAATTAACAACAGCATCTGTCAGTCCCAAAGGTGTCCTGAAGAGAGAGGTGCCACTGAATGGAAAAGTGCAAATTCTAAGAAAAAACGGCATGTCCCAAATTATCAAGTGTGTGATTGTCTTGAGTATTTCTTACCATTTCAGTTGAACTTCATGAAGTCTTCCACCTTTGAATTTCCTTTGCAACAGATTTGAAAATCTATTTATAAATCTGAAGAGATTTCTAAGTTGGATTTGTAATTTCAGAAATGCTTATCATGGTGCCAGCACATCGTTAATGGGTCTGACGGCGCACGGACCTTGGTTGTATAATTCCCCGACTGGTTTTGGCATCCACAATGTAAGTTCTTGTGCTGTTATCGTGGGAGACAAAGCTCACATGAAGTAACTCAATCCCTTCAGCAGGCCCGTAGCTAGCATAGGGACGGGGGGGGGNTTCCCCCCCCCCCCAGGCCAGTTGTTGAAAAAAAAATTTTTCAGCAAAATCATATGGGATAAAAGATCAGTATTGTTCGTGTCTCAGAGTGCAGGAAATTGACATTTGCATCTCAGAGCTTCTAATTTTCAGAATTTTTCCAGACCCCCTGCAAAACCGACCCCCTTCGGCGCTGCCCACGTCTGTAGAGCTCATCTGCTTAAAATGCCCCCAAGGGAAAAAAAGCTAGCTACGGCCCTGCTTCATGGCCATTGTTGACCGCAGCTGACAACGTACCGAAGAATTTCAGATCTGCCACTTGTTGAAGAATCCTGATAGCCTAGTAGTGTTTATCACATCTGCTTAAATATAGCAAGGGGCAGGTGCTGGGTTTGAATCCAGGTGGACCATATGGGATTGATCTCTCTTTAGGCCCTGGAACAGTAAGCCAATGTCTTGTACCTTGTAACTTTGCAAGGCAAGTGAAAGACACTATCAAAGCAAGTAACATGAGTCATTTGGGGTGGTAGACTGTTCAGGGTTCTCCCTGGACCTTGGAAAGTTTTCACTTCTGGAGTTTCCATTAGTCACTCCTGAACTGTCATGAAAATCCTGGTCAGAATCAACAAATTGACTGTTTTCCAATAGTCACTTATGGTAGCACATTTCTTCATTCTTCTGTCATGGCTAGACTGAAAAGTGGCAAAGAGAACCCTGCCTCTTCCATACTAACCGAGGCCAATAATGCTTTTGCTTCAGCCATGATGGAAAAATACACTACCGGTACAATTTCTGTTAGGCACTGTTAGCACTGTGACAATCAAAGTTTCGTCCGTTGCATTTGGCCATCAAGGTTATTATAATCATAGGCCCTACGTGTGTATCTTTTTCAGGTGGTTAACCCAGATGTTTATCGAGGTCCCTGGGGTGGTGCCCACTGTAGAGATTCACCAGTACAGGTAAGTTTTCTACGACAAAGCCTTTCCCGGTAGGCCTAACCCTTTGAAGTCCACATTTTTTTCTCTCAAGAAAGTTATGCAATGATTAAGGAGTTTACAGTACCGGTATTCAAATTGATTCCACAGACGACGAGAACATGTGGGTGTACGCCAGGTCATTGCGAGGCTGCTGACCACTACTTTGAACAACTTCAAGATACCCTCAGACACTCGTGCCCTAAGGGCAAGGTGGCAGGGTTCTTTGCCGAGGCTATCCAGGTGAAAGTAAGTTGGAGGAATGTTCCCAAAATAATCTCTGTGCCGCATCTCCTTTACAAAGGTTTGAGACATTAACGTAGCATAGCATTAAACGTTTAACATTTGCATCATGATGTGCTGTCCCTATAAGCTGGAAGTTGGCACTGTAGTAGTCATAACATTCACCTTGTCTGCAGACCATCTTTTTCTTGGATATTTAAATGTGACCTGCTCTGGCAAAAGCAGACGCATGTCACTCTCAGCTTGGCAGGTTGGGACTAAATGTTTGCCAGCTTCAGTTTTGTCTGTCTATTATGAAATCCGAAGCAATCTATTTCTTCCATTCTCTCCTGGTGTCGTCTTAGTTTGTTGAGGCTCAACTTCTGAGCGACATGCGACTGATTTTGCCAGAGCTGGTCACAAATTCTGGATCACTTTTTCGCAGGGCGTTGGAGGTACTGTCCAGTATCCAAAAGGATATTTAAAACGGGCATTTGAAATTGTCAGGGAACATGGCGGACTGTGCATATCTGATGAGGTAAGTATAGCGACCATTTCATCATCTTGAACCATCGAAGGTTCTCTACGCCTTCAGACTACATCAGTTCGGGAAAGTTCCAAAATTGGAAGCGTTTCCGACTTTGGAAACGTTTCTTTTTTTGGAAGCTATTTTCGATTCCAATATAGCGGGAACGTTTCCGAATTTGGAAGCCAAGAGATAGAGATTCTGGCGGAACTGAGCCTTTTGATGATGATAATAGATGATTATCGATGATTGCAGCCAACTTACGCCAGCAATTCAGATTTCACGCCGTGGAATACAAGGTCACAGGTGCTGCCATCTGTTAGTGGAAAAAAACACTTCCCGATTTTTGCTTTTCATATCCCGATTGGGCCTAACGTGCAAGAAGGCCTACAAAGATTCCGATATCGGAATCGAAAACCGCTTCCGAAAAAGGAAACGTTTCCAATATCGGAATCGCTGGGCTTCCAAAATCAGAAACGTTTCCAAATTTGGAACTTTCCCGAACTGACATTCTGTCTGTTGGTGGAGCATAGTCTGAAGGCAAAGTAACCATAGGACTTGGTATTTCAGGATGCAATACCAGGTCTTTCCGTTTGACGGGCGCGAAAATGCATGCGCCTTGCAAACAATAGAATTTCTATTGTTTGCAAGGTGCATGCATTTTCGCGCCCATCAAACGGAAAGGCCTGCAATACACTGCTAACATGCCATTCCAGGTTACTAGAAGTGGCTTTCTTGCCCACTCCTTGAATTGGTTGCTTTCACTGATGTAAAAAGAGCACTCGTTATTCAGTCAGGCCCTCTGCTTAAAGCTGACCTATCCGCACAAAAAGCCCCCATGCGACGAGCAAGAGAATTGCAAATGCCCTGCAGACACCTCAAACGAAGGCTCAGAACATGATATACCCCACAACGCCAGGAGGGCGCCACCTTATTTGTCTTCAGGCAACAGAGCTGTCAACATCTCCGCATACCTCTCACACTACTCAAGTAAAAAAATTGTACTCATTTATACTTATAGACGGGATTCGATCCATCGGTCTTCTGATTTGTAATCCACCACTCTATCCACTCGGCCAACGAGCCAGCTGATAGAAACATGATTTGTTTTTGTCATAGACGTAGACCTTTGACTTACGTAATAATACTACGAATAAGAGAAAACAAGTTCGGTGTAAGACGGTGGAGCAAAGAAAACAGGGCACGGGTTCAACTCCCAGCTGGGTCAAAATTTTTTCTTCCAGAAAATTGTTCAGCAGGAGCTCACCAGAGGATGTTGACACCTCTAAAGCTCGAAGGCAAATAAGGTGGCGCCCTCCTGGTGTCGTAGGGTATATCATGTTCTGGGCCTTCGTTTGAGGTGTCTGCAGGGTGTTTGCAATTCTCTTGCTCGTCGCATGGGGGCTTCTTGTGCGGATAGGTCAGCTTTAAGATACATGAAAAAGTTCAGCCTACAGTGAAGCCTCTCTCTGCCGACACCAAATTTCAGCCCTTTGTTGACAATTTCCATCCTAATAATGACCTCTGTAATCAGGACACCTCCTACAAACTCTGCGTACCGTGAACGCAAATATTTTCACGGCTAAAATATTTAGCGGTTGGGGTCCGAAAGTACCTTTACGCATGGATGAATATTCACGGTTGGGGTCTGATGTAAGATTTCAAAAACACTGCATTTTCAATGGTGCGCGGTGTAATTCAGTGCAAACCACGAAGTATTACGGGATCGTCGGCGATTAAAAAATGGTTCGCGTGTAGTAGAATTCGTGGGGTATTGACCAATTTGCAATTTTCGCGGTAATTTTTATTCACAAAAATTATTGCGTATACGGTATGTGAATCCCAAGTGTGTCCTGATGGAGAGTGGGTCCATTGTGTATACCGGTACACTCAATTCAGAATACCCCCTCCCCCAAGCATACAGTACCTTTCATACACTAACAGACCGTCTGATGACTGAGATGTGATGATGACTTTCTGGTATTTGTAGGTACAGACTGGCTTTGGCCGCACTGGTGAGCACTATTGGGGCTTCGAGTCGCATGACGTCGTGCCAGATATTGGTGAGTTCAGCAGATTTCCAGAAAATTTTGTGTCGGATTAAGGAGGTGAAAGAAGTGTATTACGCCTTGTCTAAGTCATCCTCGCCCCCATGGTCTTCACATCCGCTCCCTTTCTCGTGCTTGGTTCATTGAGGGAGGGGTGCGAACGAAAATCAGGGATGTCATTAGAAGCTGACCACCGGACAAATTGACCATCTACTGACACGTGCCGTGCCGGCTACTTTTGGCTGCCTTTCAAAAATTGTGAAATCCAATCATTAGAACACAAGTTACAAACACCCCAAGCATCATCATATGCGCAGACGATCTCATTCCCGCTAAAATCCAATCATCAGGACGCAAGTTCAGAGTTCCCACTCGTGCTAAAAAATAGTCTATACTAGTATACGCTATGAACTCTGAAAATATGCCTCTACAGTCCCCTGCATGCTCAGATTTTGTGCTAATTATTTTCCTGTAAGCATATTTTTTATGCCAGTATTCATAGCAGAAGCACATATAAGGCTCCATTTCCATAGAGTTCACGTTGACACTTTTCACGCGCCACGCTTCACGTTTTCCTTTCGTTCCTCGGAGAAAGCATGTCACAGGACAGGTAATGTGTGTCTCGTTGTGCGCTGAATCGAGGAACGAAAGGAAAACGTGAAGCGTGGCGCGTGAAAAGTGTCAACGTGAGCTCTATGGAACTGGAGCCTAATGTGCCATAAATCTCTAGCCAAGCACATTTGAAAATCACACCAGGCAGTGGTTCACACTGAGTAGGAGGGTGCACTGTGAACCAAGCAAACGTGGTTGGGTCCCTTCAGTCTCTGATTCAGGCTTCCCACCAAGTTCTCTGTCTCGGAACCTCTGGGTAGGACATATGGGGCCTACTATTTATTATGTTTATGGAGCACATCTATGTACATTTAAGGAAGCTAAAAATACATGTACGCCTTAGTTAACGTGAGATAAGCACATTTTGCGTGCTAAGTTCAAGAGTCAAAGCACATTTTTTATGCTACTACTATTGAGAGAAGCTCAGAAAATATGCCAAGTTCAATGACAGAAGCATTTTTTGTGTGCTAAGGCAATTTTCCAAATGAGAACTCTGCAAGTTACAAATCGCCAAATGTGCCATTCCTGCTACAAACAACCGACAGTCAGGAGTCGAAGACCGACTGGCCTTACACCAAAGGTGCCGCGCCACGTCATTGGTGCGAGTAGAGAGTGTCTCATTCTGGCGAGTGAGAAAATCCCGCCACTGCAAACATGGACGTGTGGTAATTGCGAGCACATTCCGACTGAATCTGACAAACATGGTTATATTTCCAAGCTGATTTCTCCCAAACCTCTAATTGCATTCTTCAATAATTTATTTGGCTGATTTCCAGGAAGAACACTCTTCCCAGTCATATCAAATTCGTTTGCTAATTTCTTTCCAGTAAACAAATATTTACTTGAATGACTGATCTTACTTGAGACTGCTTGCCTTTCAGCCGCATGGTATTGACGATCTTGTTGGCAGGAAAATGGTTAACTACATGAACTAGAAGTCCATGTATCTAATATAATGATACTCTACTGCATTGAACTACTGTATATCAGCTGACGTTCTCATACAAAATGAATACGGTATCGGGTACCGGTACTTGTATTAGCAGGTCGTAGGGTTTCTACAAAGGATTTGCATTAGCTGTAGTGGAAATGTGTCCTGTTTAATCCCTTCCAACCTGACCACATTTGAAGTTTTAATCCCTTCATCACTGAGTTTATTTATGACTATAATCACCTCACATAGACTAGTATTTACTCAGAAAGGTCAGGGTTCATGGCCACCTACTTTTCGAAATAGGCCCCTTACTCTCACCCTTACTGACAACACCGGTAAATAACCTGAGATTCTCAGGATGAGTCCATGCACTACCACTAAGCCACAGGCACATGTCCTACTCACTGAACTAGCCAGGGTCACGAGGGTTTCTGCCAGAAATTTTTTTTTGATGTGGCCATGCCAATCTTGCGCTGGCGAAGCAGGGATAGTAGACCTACCCCTCTTCAGAGAAAATTTTCAATGCCTCCACCACTGCTGTTCTGCCACCATTAACAACATGAAAAAAAATCATTACCCTGCACCTTTGAGGGTATGTTCCATACCCTGGAAAAATTTGAGGTTACTGGTAAGGAATTTCTCCCTTTTACACTGCTGGTGGAAACCCTGCTGGCCAATATAAATCCACTGTATAGTGTTTTTCACATCATTCTGGCCAAAGGTACTCAGTTGAACTCAGGAATGGACCAGATCACATTTACCAAAAGATAGTGGTGTTGCACAACGCTAGAGCTGAAAGGGTAAATGTCGTCCTGGGTATATACAAAGATTACCCAGGATCTCAATCTTCAGTAAAACAATACCCTGGGTGTACTTTCGGTAGCCAACTATCACCCAGCATCCGCAATCAGTGCCTAGGAACGAGTCCTATTTAGAAATCCCGTGAAATCTCGCGGCCTCGCGCCGGGATACTTGTTGTGTTCAACTGTTCATGACATTCTTCAGGCGGGCGAGACAGCCTCGAATCCATGTGTCATACTACGATGCTGGGTGACGTTCGGCTACCGAAAGTACACCCTGGTTATTGTTTCAGTGAAGATTGAGATCCTGGGTAATCTTTGTATATACCCAGGACGACATTTACCCTTTCAGCAACACTAGATTATTTGTATGATTGGTGTAATCAACAGCTCTTTCACGATGTCAGCTAAAGCCAGTCAGCCATGACACTGGCTGCCGAGGGTTTTGCAACATTCTTATTTGTGATCACACCATTACAGTTTAGTGACAAGAGGTCAGCCAAGTACCTTTGGCCAGTTTGACCTGAAAAACACTATATTAGTCAATTGATTTGCTCTGTGTTTCCATAGTAACAATGGCCAAAGGTATCGGGAACGGATTCCCACTTGCTGCTGTCGTGACAACCCCTGAGATAGCGAAGACCATGGCGACCGCCATTCATTTCAACACGTATGGTGGTAATCCTCTCTCCTGTGCCGTCGGCTCGGCCGTCCTGGATGTAAGTTTTATGAAAACCTTAAGAATAATAATAATGGAGTTCTTACATAACGCATTCCCAATAACTGCTCAATGCGCTTTACATTATATTATTACCCCAGCTATAGGTCTGTTCATTCAGCGATTTCAGCGCTCTTGGACTAACATTCACATAGACCACCACTACCAGCCAGGTATCCATTTTGCACCTGGGTGGGGTGAAGCAAAGTGACTTGCTCAAGGCCACAAGCGAGCGTTTTTTTTTTCTTGCTCAGGACTGGGAATCGAACTCGGGACCCTCTGATCAGAAGTTCGTCTCACTAACCACTAGACCACGCCGCTCCTCCATACCTCCTCCCCCGCCGCTCCTCCTTGTCAAAGCTCAGGCGCGGATCCAAGGAGGGGGGCGCATGGGGGCGCGCGCCCCCCCTTTTTTGGGCCGACCGAAAAAATTTTTTTTCACGAATATTGCCGAAAACTACTTTATACGCTTGTCAAACATAGGATACACAAGTTCTTACCATATTGTGACAAAAATATATTCCCCTGACACTGGGAAATGTAGTGTCAGCATATTTTTGCCTTCTTTTATTACTTCGCCAACACTTGAATCATTTTTCACCCCTTTTTATATTCCATGCCAGTCAGTTTGGCATGTTTTACTTTACTTCCTGGTTGGTGACCTCCATGTTGGATGTTTCGACCAATCGGATTGCGTCTCGCCCATTCTCGTGAGACTTGGTGAGTGTGTCATGGCTGTATTTACATTCACCATGCTGTGCACTCACATTAACATAATTTATCCTGGACTCAGTACTTGCAAATCTCTATTTTATATCGTTCTTCATCCATCATTTTCGAGTGGATATCAAGTATTAGGTATGTAATATTGTATAGATTAGTTTAAATATGTTTGTGATAATATTTCTAGTGCTGAAGTGTGCTTTAGCAACTCTGACACTTAGTTCATCAAGTCAAATGTAGTAACTGGCCTTGACCCCGTGATGCATGCTGTTCACGTGGGCACCTCTAATTCCTGGAACTGCCTTAATGCGCATTTCTTGGAACCCCATTGTGTAGCTCAGGCTGGCAGCTATAAAACCCGGCCTGTTGGCCAGTTTAGTTCAGTTCTGGCTCTGGACTCGTTGTTGGTGCTTCGTTCATCAACCATAGTCCTCCCTTCTGCTGGCTCAAGCCTAGGTCCTCCGTTGATCTGGTGTGCGGGCGTGCAGAGCAATACTGACCATTCTTCGCTCGGGTTCGTTGCCGATGCACGTTCATCGACCCATACCCTCATTTCTGCTCAGGCTTCGGTCCCCGTTGATTCGAGGTCTATCACGCAGAATGTTCACTGAGTGTACCCCCGCGTATGCCAGTGCCTGAGCGGTTGAGTGTCTCCAGTATGATTCTGTGTCTGAATCATTTTAACTTCTTGGGGAATTTCCTTAGTTTTTACGTCCTCAGGCCAACTACAACTAATTTGACTGAAAATTCACTTTATATTACTAGCTGAACGT
>NMRB01000084.1:199855-232363 GCA_002633025.1 Notospermus geniculatus
GGGGGGCAGATGTCCTAGGGGGGCAGAAGTCCTACGGGGGTAAATGTCCGGGGGGCAAATGACCGGGGGGCAGATGTCCTAGGGGGGCAGAAGTCCGGGGGCAGATGTCCGGGGGGCAAATGTCCAGGGGGGAAATGTCCTGATACCGATCATAACATGAAATGCTTGTCTGGTATTAGGAAAACGAACCTGAAAATGACATGCATTTGGCTTTCAGAAAAGATCAACACCCCTCGTAACAGTGTATGGTCTGTTGGCTTTGGATTTGTGAGGGGAATCGCATTTCTGCACACCTCAAAAAGTTAAGAGCACTCCTACCACAGTCATGGCCAATAGAAGATCGGAATTTATCCACATGACCTGTCAATCATAATTCATGTACACCGTCGGCAGTTTTCCAGGACTGACCTCTGAATGTGTAAAAGAGAGTATGTATCTAGGTACCATATAAATATGAGTAAATTTCAGTCAGATTCGACGTCAAATATGACCGCCAGGGAGCCATCTTGAAAAATGGACTTCGACCAACACCTCATAAATAGTGGTAGCTAGGATGCTTTCACCATGCCTTAATATGTGTCTTGGTACCGTCTACTTATATGCCAAATTTCGGTTCGATTGGACTTCAACATGGCTGCCAGGCAGCCATCTTGAAAAATTGACTTGGCCATATCTCATCAGTAGTAAATGTTACGATGTTTCAAGGTTGTCTAAATGTCTATGCAAGTATCCTGTACATTCCTGCTAAAATTTCAGCCCCAAGGAACGTCACGTGTGGCCACCAGGTGGCCATCTTGAAAAATAGAATTTTTGACATCTGTGACCTAGACAGGAAAGCAGTTTGTTCACAAATACCACTTGTATTCAGGTATTGTACTCCTGGGTGCCATCACCTGAGTTTATGTCACTGAACTGATAATACTGATCAGATCATAAAAATACTTCTTGGTGTGTTCAGCTTTGTTGTATCTGTACTGATCCTTCAACATTCACCATGACAGTCACAGTTTCACATTTAACCATGAAAACTTATCAGCAGAGGTGAGCACAATGGCCCTGGCCATTTTTCTTTTCATCCAACAGTTCTTCCAGCTAAATAATACGCTACATTTTTCCATGTTTTGTTTGTTATCACTTGTCATTGATTGTCTTATCACTGTATATACTCACACTTGGTGGAGGGTTGTAACCCAGCCTATCTATCCCTAGCTTAACACTAGTCAACCTCTGTCCTTAAGCTGCATGCGAGGCGTGCAAAATTCAAATTGCATTAAGTACAAGGGGTGCATTTTTTGGCGCACCTCGATCAGATTTTAGGCATGTGATGGTGTGCGGGTGCTATAGCATGCCTTAAATGGAAAGGTCTGCCACACACAATTTCATACCGTGTTATGTGTACCGGACTTACGCTGAAGGGATGAATGTCGTCCACTCTGAATCCTAACCCCTGGCCCCTATCCCACAACCCTTGGAATACCAGGAGCCTGTCACAAAAAAGCGACTTTAAGCTAATGGTGCCATTAACCAAATGGGAAATGCATTGATGTTAAAGGGGAACTGACCACTTTGCCAGCCAAACTGGGCTACCTACACCTCAAAATGCCTTTTGATATCACTTCAGGACTCACAACAGTTTGATTTGAAAATCTCCACCCATTGCCGAAATAAACACCAAAATGTAATTTCCGAATTCAAATTTCCCGCTCAATTAGTGATGTCATTCAGAGAACCAATACAATATAGTGACCATTGCAAAATGTGCTATACCTGTATCTAAGACAGCTGGACAGAATATATTTCTATGTCAACCACATTGCCGTGATTGAAAATCAATTAGTTAGCCATGTGGGGATCTTTACACCTGAAATTCAGGTGAAAATTCAGAAATAATTGAAAATACCATATTTACAGATTTCGATATCTTAGTCAATCTCGACAGTTTGTTGAATATAATACCCTTCCTGAGACAGTTAGTGTTTACTTTGGACTTTTCCTACTAAATCAACACTTTGAGTCAGAAAGTGCACTTTACAGGCTCTCCAGGATAAAGATTTGGTACATTTTACAGTGGATGACTATAGAAATGGTTCTCGGTATGACATCACTAATTGAGCGGGAAATTTGAATTCTGAGAAATACATTTTTGTGTGTAGTTTGAAAATTAGCTGAGATTTTTTCACCAAATTTTTGCCAGTTATAGAGTGGTGTCAAACCCATTTGGAACAGCAAAAATAGTCATTATATTTGAAGGGGTCCGTTCCTCTTTAATGGTTCCATTAGCTTAAAGCGAATCGACAGTCGTTTTGTAAACAGAACGAATGTTTGTAAACATTGCCCTCACAGCCAATCAGAATGCAGGAAATGAGTGTTTGTAAACAAAGATTCGTCCCTCTTTGCATTCAAATTTTTTCGCTGACACATCGCTTTAAAGTCACTTTATGAAACAGGCCCTTGGCCTCCTACCCCTGACTCCTAAAGCCGCCTCCTAATCCTAACCCTAACCCCAAACCCCTGGCGCTTACAGGCTGTCATTACCCTAGATAGTGGGTAGCCTGTTCATAGGATTAGATGACGACATTTACACCTTTTACTTTACTTAAGATATTACTACTGTTGACGTGTTTTAGGAAAAGAAGACCCCATTACCTGCAGAAGATGTCCGTATTATATGGGAGGGAATGAAAGATATGGGTGTCCTTGCTGGGAAAGGTGGATTATATGGAAGTGTAAGTTACTGTTGTTTTTTCTTTCTCTTGTGCTACTACTTTTTCTGTGAGATTTTAGTTTTGTTCTTTATCACATGTGATCACATCATTCACACTGTTCTGATCACATCGGTCTGTAGTATGGTTGAATACTGCCAGAAAACCTTAGAAAACCGTGGGCTGAATTCACGAAGGGTGTTTAGCTTACCGGTAATCAGTGCTTGAATTCATAGTTATTCAGGTTAAAGGCCGAGAAATGTAGGGCCGTATTTACGAAGCACGATTTTCTCTGGGCCGTGCGTGGTCAAATCGCACGGTTAAACAGGACTTGTCCGCGGATGCATAGCCATGGGTTTAAGTGCTTAGTTACGAAGAAATGACCGCTCGTTTACACGTACGCACGTGATTGACCATTTGGTAATCATGCGGTGAGCAGATCAAGTTGCGTCGATTGAATAATTCAGGCCTGGCGAAGGTTGTAGAATCTCACACAATACAAGCGCAGTAGGGCCCTCGGTGAACTTGTATGACTCGAACACAGTCAAAACATTCCATCACCATGCCTAAGAAATATCCGTAAACACCTATAGGTCTTCACGGATAGTTCTTAGGCTTAGGCAATAGCCGTGTCTCTCTGCGAAACTGCTAAAACCAAACCGTTTCACCGGTTACGGTTACGTATAACTAAATGTAGTCGATCACCTAAACGTGAGGTTGCGAAAGCTCACTAATAATTCTTCGGCTTCCACTGTGATGGAAAATCCAATCCAATATGACCTCACTTTTCCATGATCTGTTAACTATTTCACGGATTGAAATTGATCCCACTGACGTCATTGGGTCTTTCTTTCAGGTATTACGCATCAAACCGCCTATGTGCATCACAAAAGCTGATGCCGAGTTCGCCATTGCCGTTACCAGGCAGGCCCTCTTGAATTACAAAAACGGAACGCAGTGAACCACCGAAAGGAATGGCAGCTATTCATCATCTCAGGAACTCAAAATATTTGTCGCAAGATAGCAGAAGGACGGAGAAAATTGTTATTGAATTTCATGGAAACTGTTTTTAAATGGGGAAGCTATGGAAGTAGGCCTAGTGTCATCATGTGGCACTACAAGCGATGTGGCCAAAATTTCTTTTTTAACGTTATTTCTAATTATTTCTGGTGCGAAAACAACCCATTTGTTTTCCCGTCTCTGGGAAACATGCTGCAGCAGAAAATTTCTCTAATCTCAATACAATGCTTTTTATCTGTAAAATGAAGAGATAGGATGGTGATGAGGCAACGTTTTTGTCTCATTAATTCATGACGATTCCAAGCCTCTAATTTCTTCACTCGCCATTCCCCAGAAACCCCCTGCTGTTTGAGCTGACCTCCATGCCCTCATTTTACAGCACTAATGAAATTGATCTGAAGTTGCAGATAAGATCTGACCCAGCATGACCTTAGAGCCATGTGCAACCATAGTCTGTCTTTCTGCCTGCCTGACACGATTATGTAACAACACACGTTTGCTCCCTATACCCGTATCACTTTGTGGGTTGCTCTCTGCGGGATACCTTATATAAATAGAGATGCTAATTCTGGAGTCAGGATGGTAAAATCGTACCGGTCGGGTTCTAATGGTTTTCCAGTTATCACGACCGGTTGGTTGGGAGGTCAATTTTAGTGGCTTGGTAGCGTCATTTCCTGTAGGAAAATGTCACATCCCTCGCAGCACCATACAGCAGATCTTCAGTATCTGGTTGATTGAGTCATAACAAAAATTCATAAGCGAGTTGATCGCCTTATAAATTTTTGGTAATGATGTCAGCGGTGAAAAACCTGGCCCCATATTCATAAAACTACTTAAGTCTAAATGTGACACTTATCCTTTGCTCAATGCAAATGATAAAAGTGTCACCATTTGACTTAAGTATATTTATGATTATGGACCCTGATGCACCAACTTTTTGCAACAGACAGTAGGCCCGGTGTAAAAGTGGTCTGTCAAACTATAGGCCTTCAAAGGAGGATACCTGTTGGAGGTTGGCCTTAAAGCGATCTGGTCGTGCCAACCAAGGCATCTGAATAGAGTAAACAAATGCCGCCATCTTGAATCTTACTGTAGGCCTACTCACATTGAGGATGATTTTTTGCCAACCAAGGGCATATTTGTGCAACTGCTGTAGCTTTACATCTGTCTTCGAATGGCATTTTGGACATGGTCAACTGCAAGTCTAGGCTTATCTAGGGATGTAATCTGCAAAAATACGAAATTTGTAATTTTGAAATGTGAATTTCATGAGCAAAATTATTCTTAGTGTCATTTTTGACTGCTGCAACTTATTCCCTTTAAACCATCCATGTATAATATTTGTTGATTTTTGCATGCAGGTGGATTTAGATTTGATTGTGGGGTGATATTGTAATATATATTTTATATACATGTATACTACTGCATAGCCGTGTTCACATCTCGAGACCGATCTGGGATCGAATTCCCCAGTTCGCATTCGGGAATGCGCATTGGCTAGGGCAGTCTAGCTTAAGGCGTGTTCACATTAGTGATCTGAGACCGGCCTAAACAGTTAGTGCGCATTAAGCGTTCACACTACAAAGTTTTTAATGCAATCTCGGGCCGGTCTATTGAGTCAGCTTCTTGTAGCGATCTCAGGCCGATTCAGCTACCCTAGGCCGGTCTAGACATCTGTCTGAACAGTTTGGAGCGATCCAGTCAGCACGGTGACACTACGTGCCAAACTGCTCAGACACATGTCTAGACCGGCCTAGGGTAGCCAAATCAGCCTGAGATCGCTAAAGAAGCGGACTCAATAGACCGGCCCGAGACAAAAACTTTGTAGTGTTAATGCTTAATGCGCATTGACTGTTTAGGCCGGTCTCAGATAGCTTTAAAGTGCTAATGTGAACGTGCCTTATGGTATGTGCCATACAGGTAATATGTGAGGCGGCCTCAGACATTTCGGATGTTGCTGCATGATCAGCAAGGGTTGAAAGATTGCTGTGCATTCATCTGCTTTCCTCAAATGTGACATCCGATGGGTTTTCCTGGACTGCCTCACATAAATCTGGACTAGATGATTTTCAGAATTTAGGAAAATAGTGGTTGGCCTCACTTTCATCAGTTACAGTACAGGTCACAATTGACATCCCTAAATTCGTGTAAGTTACGCGTAACTTACGCAACAACTCACGAGCTATGTTACGCATAACTTACGAGGTGAGTTACGCGAATTTCGCTACCTACGCAGTGATTTACGAGGCGAGTTACGCAATTTTGGCGAGTTATGCAGTGAGTTACGCGAAACCAAAGCCGTGAGTTACTCGTAAGTTACGTGTAACTTGCGAGTAACTTACGCGAAGCCGTAGGGATGTCAATTGTGACCTGTGTACCTGGTTGATAGTCAATGCTGTGTTGAACTGATGAAAGAATTTGCTGTGATATATAATCAGTATATTAGCACAAAACTATTAGGGCTTGTACCAGCACTTTAGATAATGAATCACGACTTTATTATTTGCATTGATTGTTAGCTCAGCTGACCAAAGGTCAGCGGAGCTAGTCATATGTATACTGAGTGGCGTCCGTATGTGTGTCTGTGTGTGTGTCGTCCGTTAAACTGGCACGTTTCGCAACTGCAAGGCCCAGAGTCATGAAAGTTGGTGGAGAGGTAGGCCCTAGGAAGGACTTGAAACAGAACCAAAACTTTTTGCGATTTGACCTACATTCTGCCCGCCAGGGGGCATTTTCCGTAAAATAAAAAATCCAAATAACTCAGTCTAGAGAAAATACATCAAACTGTAATTGATAGGTTGCATAGCTTAATTATTTCTTCACATTCTGTGGGGGTAAATTTTTTGATGTTAGTCCACCAGGGGGCACAATCTGCAGAAATATGAAACAGGGGTATTTGAATTTCCCGCTTGATGATGTCACCATTTATGCTGTCTGGATGATGTCACACTACTTCCTGTGGGTTTGTGCTGACTGGAAAGGGGTTGGTTCAAAACCTGGCAATGGCAATGGCATTGGCAATGGCAATGGCATTGGCAATGGCACTAAAAATGAGAAAAATGTTCTTTTTTACTAATGTTGCTAAAGATAAATGACAGAAGAAAAACAAACAGTGCGCATACTTTAATTTTATTCCTTTTTTCACTGTTAACAGTTTTTTCCCGTAGAGCAGGTTGTCTCCGGGAGCGTAGGATTGGTGTGCAAAGTGCACTTGCTTACTTTCCATATATGGATATGATTCTCTAAAATTAGGACACCGCTTCGGCTCCAATGCGATCGAAAATGAAAGGATTTTCGGACTTAACAAACATTCTCCTTATTACTGTCTCAGTTAAATTGTATCAAATAGAAATTCTGCACTGTTCCTCGATAAAATGTTGGTTTTCTGTTTGTTTTGGATCGAAGGAGAAATTATTAAACATAATTTATGTATGCCTTGACCCAGTTGGAGTGCACGTGCACGCACATTTCATGTCACAGACAGCACAGCATTGGTCAGGACGAGAATGCGAGGTGGCCAGCAGCTGCGGGCCCATGTTCCCTCGTAAGAACTGAAATGTCTCTTTTGTGTACTTAAATAGGGTTTAATTGTCAATAAATTGCAGCATTACAAAGTTCGATGCTTTCTGTTACACTGCCAAGGTCCTGCACAACACGTACGAACATTAGTTTCACAAATTAAACTTAGGTGGCAGGGTAGCGGTGGCAGCACCTGACGGTATAAGACGAATACGTCTGGACGTCGGGTTGTGACTGTCTTCTTGTCTTCACGAGCTCCTCCAGGACAGCGGGGCCGAATACAAAATCGACGAATCCCCTTCAAAGGGGGATCCGAACTTTTACAGTACGGCAAGTTCTATTTTGACTACCGGTACCAGAAGGCGCAGAGGTTTGTACTGGGTTTATGTGAAAATCTCGGTAGAGCTTCGGCCTGAATAGGGTAAAATTGAGTGCCTCCTCCCCGCAAAATTGCCCCTGCCCTATTACTGCCTTAAAAAGTCCCCCCTTGCCTCAATGAGGTCACTGGCGGGAATTTGACAGCAGTCAATTTAGGCCTACCCCATCGCACTTGGGTGATTTCATGATTTTTTCACCCACGCCCTCTGTCGTTGGTCAATGGAACCAGACTCCACTGTGCCTCTTTTACCTTATGGTCTGTAGCTTATCCAACTTCCATATCTGGTACACATTTGGCACTTTGCCATTGCCATTGCCATTGCCAATGCCATTGCCATTGCCAGGTTTTGAACCGACCCACTGGAAAGCAAGAATAGCCTTTATGCACTGCTGATGATGTCACCATTTTATGCTGTCTGTGGATGATGTCAAACTTCCTGTGGGCTTGTGTTGACTAAAGTAAAAGCAAGAACAGCCTTTCTGCACAGCTCACCATGCTTTACCGTATGTGATCTCATCATCATCAGCCATGTCAGCTCCAACTTCCAATGGCAATATGGCCAAGTGGTGACCGTCTTGGACTTTGTGCTCTGCTCCATACATGTAACTTGAGAACGGCTTGGTCATTAGCTTCATGATATTGCCATGCGTAGGCGTGTCAGATCATGCATCCTAGGCCGATCGATTTTTGGTTGTGCTCCAACTTCAGTAGGCCTAGGCCTAGGCCTATAATAAATGACAGGTGGTGATCATGGATGGGGCATTCTGTTCCATTACTTGAGAACTGCTTCATCAATCAAATTCACATGTCAGCTGAGCGCATCGCCCTTGGGCGACTTGTTNAGTACATGTAGGCCTTGGCCTGTGTGTGGATCTAATTGCAGCGTCGATAACAGTGGGTTGGCATATGAGGTACATGTAGCCTACGTTCTGCTCTAAGTTCTCGAATGCACACACACCCGAACCATGGAGAGGTGGTTTGGGTGTGTGTGATACACGCTCCAACTCACGGGTAATACATTCGAGCCTACCCGGGTCTGCACTTGGGGAAGATACCGGTACGCATGTGCAGAAAACACAAAACAGGTGTGAGAGCAATCAACTCGAATGCAAGTCCGCCAAACAAAGCCCACTATTGTAAGGTTATATTTGAATGCGCGGACATGGTCTCAATTGCCACATATTCTAATCCCTCGCTGAACAATAAGATCGACTGGACTTTGGATTAGCGGGACGTTGATCCTGTCACAGTTCAGGAGGCAATACTGGTCAATTTTGTCAATGGCGGTGGTAAAAATAACGTCATTAATCCCTCAGGCCTCTCAAAAGCCAATTTCCCTATATAGGCTTACAGAAAACACCAATGAAATGGCGTTCCGCTCAAGATTTTTGAATGCTCCGCAAGGTGGCAGCATAGCTGCGTTCCGGGAACATTGCGTCAAGAACAAGGCCCTGAACATGAAGGATTGATCAGTCACACTGCTGAAAATTGATACTCTGGCTAGTTGGAGGTCAAGGAAGACAATAGTGCTGGTATCTTCCTGATAAGACAAGCAGGTGCGGAGGCAGTTATGTAATTACAATGTATCTGTCTTGAAAAAAGAGGGCAACACCAAGGACAGGCTGAGGTAAAAATAGTGCCAATGGCACCGTGCCCGCTTGGCTTGGCTTGGGAATCATCAGCAACCCCATAAAAGCCATTTAGGTACAAATATGCCAAATTGCCATACAAATGTCTTGACTATGAATATGCACCTCAGTTTAAGGTTACAACAAAGCTTAGCTGATAAAAGCAACAACAACAAGATGGCCCCTGACAGCCAGAGCGCAAATTAAAATATTTAAGGGGCACACAGAGGGTACCGGTACCTAGATTCACAAACAAGGTTAAATCACTCTAGGCCAAACACCAGAAAATGGGACATGTTTGGAGGTTTTTTCATAGTTGACCTCTGCAACTTTGAAAAGAAGGTCAAATCAATAACTCGAGTATTATGTTATGTATCCTCATTAGATATACCCTTGATAGAAGAAGATCCACCACTTTGTTAGGGAGAAATAAAACTTTTTTGTTTTGGGGGGTTTTGGTCCCCTAGTGACAAAGTCAAGAATCGGATTTTGCCAAAAATTTGTCCGAGTTGTTACAGCCTAGAGGTAGATATGTGCAAAGTTCCAAAGCAATCAGGTCAAACCATTATAAAAAGAGCCAATTTCGTAATTTAAGACGAACTCTGACCTCTGAGACCTTGAAAAGTAGGTCAAATTAAAAACTCGAGTACTATCTTGTGTATCCTTATTAGATACACCCATCAAAAAAATTTGACAAAAATCCATCTCTTGGTTTGGGCAATAGCACTTTCAGTGATTTTGGCTTTGGCCCCCTAGTGGCAAAGTTAAGAATCAGATTTCACCAAAATTTTGTCTGTAAGTTGCTATAACCTAGAGGTATACGTGTACAAAGTTTCAACACAATAGTTCAAACCATTATCAAACTAGAGCAATGTCGATGGGAAGCCCATCGCATATCTCCCCGCTTTCGACAGGAAGTAATGATGACATGGTTATTTTTCCTGTGTCTTTCATATANTGTACACCAAATTTCAAGTTTGTAACCCAAGCGGTTTAGAAACGTGCCACCCCTGTTAACGACGACGACGGACGACGACGACGACGGACGACACACCATGGGAGAAGCTCAGGTGAGCTAAAAAGGGGCATTTTGATTGGCCACTCGCGACTAGGACCAAGCCATGAAATAGAAATGCTGCTATTGACGCCAGGGGTATGAGTGATGTAACAGGAGGTGTAGTCACGCGATGCCCCTGGTGTGCCAGGATGGGGAAGAAGGACATCTTAGCTTTGACTTCAGCACTACTTCTAGCCGAATTTACAACGAACATCTGTTGAGGACATGGTGCAGCCAAGTGAAGTTCCATGTACTAAATGTTGTCCTGGATACTTCCTGGATTAAGGTGGAATTACATGTAGTTGATTTGGGGCAATTAAACCTAATTTGGACCACTTTTGACCACTTCTAATTTGGGCACATATCAAATTCGCTAGGCCTTTAAATCTATGGCCTAGCCACCACGTACATAGCGAGGTTGCACTGTATTTGATAGGCCTGCTTTCATGATGAGATCTTCAAGCACCGGTGGTGGTGGTGTAGGAGGAATGACAAACTGACAATGTGCAACAAGTATTGGGCCTAATTGTCAATTACTGACAAGCCTAGCAAAACCAATTAATTACCCATTATTCTTGCATATTGTATTTTTAGTAAAAATTGGTAAAAAATACGAAAGAAATTTACATCTAGAGAAGTCTCTCAGTTAAGAGATCTGTTCTTGACATAATGTACCCCAAAATACAAATTCAGTGAAACATAAATAAAATGGAAAAATCTCAATTTGATCCCAAGCAGGCGCGGATCCAGGATTTTTAGCAGAGGGGGGTCAGGGCCGCCAAGGGCGGCCGTTGCAGGTGGGCGCTGAAGATATCTGCGCCAACGGGGGGTCTGGGGGTCCTCCCCCAGAAAATTTGAAATCTAGAAGGCCGTAGATGCGATTTCCTGGCATCTCAGTATCAAAACAGAAGCTTTAGTCTTGCGTTTTTTGCTTATTGTCACAAACTATTGAAAAAAAAAAATTGGTGGTGGCGAGCAGGGGGGGTCACGACCCCCAAAACCCCCCTCTGGATCCGCGCCTGCGAAGACATCCATCAGCTTTGTAAAATTGGTTTACATGGTTATTTTATCAATCATTCACTTCTCCTCACCCCAAATTTCCGTCAGCACTGACACTACTGGACTTCATCGGGAGAGACTTGGGACATGGTGTTGATGAATTTGAATGTCAAGGTCGTTACAGGGAAGAACAAGTGGTGCCCATCTTGTCCAAACAAGGCCATCGACTGCATCTTTAGCCTTGTCCAAATCATGTCATCCTTTGCGTTAATGCATAAATTATAAATGAATCTGACCGCTACTTGACCCCGCCTCGGAGCCAATCACAACTCGCCATTCGGCATTTTCTCTTCTCTTCGCGCATGCATTTGTAACACGGATTTTGATTGGCACGTCGACTTGCCATCGCACACCGATGATTGGCTGAGGCTCTGACCTCCTCAGAAGCAGGAAATGTGATTGATTCATCATCGTCAGCTTCGGGTTCCTTTTGGAACTTTGCCGCTCAGATTTTTCTGCGCGAACGGCGATTTTTGCGTGGACATTACTTAGGTTTGTTCTCTATGTATTATTTACATCAATTATTTTCACTCGTAGTCCCATATGTACAGTTATCTTCATAAATCCTCCTCTAGCCTGATATCAAAATCCAATACATAAACCATCTAAACTGTTCTTGATAGAAAAGTCACGACGTAGCAACATAACATGTATCCAAATACAGTACAGGTCACAATTGACATCCCTAAATTCACGTAAGTTACGCATAAGTCACTCGTAACTTACGCAACAACTCACGAGCTATGTTACGCGTAACTTTCGAGGTGAGTTACGCGAATTTCGCTAGCTACATGTAGGCAGTGATTTACGAGGCGAGTTACGCAGAGAGTTACGCGAAACCAAAGCCGCGAGTTATGCGTAACTTACGAGTAACTTATGCGAAGCTGTAGGGATGTCAATTGTGACCTGTGCTGTAACATCCAATGTCTGATTAGATCTCCTTCATACAATGGACAGCAAAAAAGCCATTAGTATTCCAATAAGAAGGCATATACCGATGAAGATATTTTCAGCCAATATCGGTTCCCCACACCTATATTTTTTTCGCGGCGTGATTGGCCGTCAACGTGACGTGACGGCTAAACGACCTCATGATAAGATACTTTTCGGCCTCCCACAGCACGATTTCGCACAGGCTTTGGCGCAGACCGACTGGCACAAACTGGGCAGAAAGGGTGAACGTAAGAGCACCAGACCGTAACTTGCACCGCAGTCCGTGCCCTCAAATTATCCCAGTTGCACAACTTACAAAGGAATCAAAGTAGATTTCGTGGCGAGGGATATTAATAGACCAACCTTGGTCCAAGGAAAAGGGCCTACCGTCCATGATACGATCTTACCGATAGCCTACCAGTAGCATGGACTACCAGCGCGCTAACAGCATTTGCATTCGGCCATTTTCCCAGCGCTGGTACACTATCAGTTGATAGGCATTGTTAAGGGCACTATCGCCGGCTTCGCTATCGGAGTTTCGATTCGGTCGGCCCAGGCATCCACTACTCGATTTGAAAGAGGCTAGATGGCCGTAAGGCCAGACAGACTGGTAAGAATCAGATGGTGGTGCCAGGAGAAGAGTGAAGCCACCTGCATCAGGAAGCAATCACCAGCCGCGAATCACGATGGGGACCGAAGCTATCACACCACATCTACAGCCATGGAAAAAATTATTGAACCACCTCTGGTTGACTTACTCACTTTTCATTAAAATAGGTTCCACAAACTCTCCAATCATTCTCTATGTAGGCCTACTGATTTATTGTGTTGATCAATTTGCTCAAACTTCACCAAGACAATATCAAATGTAGAAATTGACTTCTCATAATGAAGAAACAATGGAGCTGTTAGAAGGACCTTGCCAAAAGTTCTCACTAAAAGGAAGGACCTGAAGTGCATACATTTACTGTGTAGAAAGCTGTCCACTCCACATTGCTTCTAATCAAACCTAAATTCTTCAAGCAGCATTTATAGCATCATACGGACTTTATGTTTATAATTACGACTGAAGTCCTGGCGGGAGACTTACGCATTTGACCCTAATCTCCAGGGCCCGGTTGCACAAAAGCATACTAGGCGTAGTATCATTATCTCCTAGTTGGCATCTAACTTAGTATACAAACACATACAAAGTTAGAAGCCAACTGGCGGGAGACTTACGCATTTGACCCTAATCTCCAGGGCCTGGTTGCACAAAAGCATACTAGGCGTAGTATCATTATCTCCTAGTTGGCATCTAACTTAGTATACAAACACATACAAAGTTAGAAGCCAACTGGCGGAGACTCACGCATTTGACCCTAATCTCCAGGGCCCGGTTGCACAAAAGCATACCGGTACTAGGCGTAGTATCATTTTATCTCCTAGTTGGCTTCTAACTTTGTATACGAACGCATACAAAGTTAGAGGCCAACTAGGAGATAGAATGATACTACGCCTAGTATGCCTTTGTGCAACCGGGCCCAGCACTCCGGTGGGCATGAGTGGTTTCTCCCGCATCATGCCAATCTCTCCAGCCACAAGCCAATCCACATCCATCCGCGAAGCGAAGACGGCATTTTGTGGAGTCAGAAGCTCCCTGGATCACTATAAACAGGGTTTTTTCAGATATCGGAGGAAAAATAGTTAATCTCCCGCATTGGACCCTAATCTCCAGCAAAGAAGTAGCTGAAACTCAACCACTGGCCCAAGGGACCCTTGAGAGCTTGGCAACATGAGAAGTCCGCCCTCGCGTACCTGCTGCAAAGATCGAACCGCGCTCAGAGTTCCGACAGCGGTAACAGGTATTAAACCCCTGGACAAACAACCTCTGTTTCTGTGGAATCATGCTCTATTTTTAAGCCAGATCTCCAGGCTGATGAATCATCACCTCTCACCTGGCATGACCGTGTGATGTAACAGCAAACATTGCATTCTAGAGATTGCCTGGGGGACTACCTTCCAGCCTATATAAATAGAAATACAGGTGTCTGGATTGGGTGTGTAGGAAATTATGCTTGGAGATTATGTCCTGGGTTGAGTGTAATAATTTTACAGTAGTTTTAGCGCAGTGTGTCCCTTATGAAGGTAACAAGTATACTTGAATAGAATGTGGCACAAAAAGGGTGAATAAACTTTTTGTGGGACCTATTTAATGGGAAATAAGAGAAAATAACAGAGGTGGTTCAATAATTTTTTCCAGGACTGTATGACTACGTGTACAGCCAGATCTTACAAGTCACAAGATCCTGATGACATCATCAACACCGATGGCCCGGATCACTCCTGATGAAGTCCAGTACAGGGTGAAATGGAATAGATACCTGCTTATGACAAAATAACTGTATGAATCTAAACCTCAACTTCTCAAAACCTGCATAGGCCTACATCGGGCAGTTTTCCTCTTTAAATGTCCTCGATCAACAAATCTAAGATTTTTCCATCAAGTCTTACATGCCGTCAACCGAGAATTAACTGGGTCTATCTGCATTTTTTACTTGACCCTATTAACTTCCTGTGCTTATAAGGGACTAAAAGCACAGAGAATTTGGGTCAAGCTAAAAATGCAGTTAGACCCTGTTAATCCTCGGTTGACGAATTGTATCTATATAAAACAATCTCTAAACACACAAATTCCATCAAGTTCTCCGAACACGGGGTTTTTTCTTTGCACTCGGCACGTCAGTTTCTAAAATGGCAGGATTGTAGGCAGTGGGTGCAGTCGGAGCTGGCTGTGAGCTCTCGTGAGATGAAGCTGCGGTAAAGTGCTCCGAGACCTTCATAAGATATGGTCGGAACTGGAAAGAGAAAGCAGATGAGTGATAATAATTCAGGTACGCCTAACAATAAATTCAAAAACTTACACAATGTAAAATCGTTACAGTGTCTTGCTCACAGGTGCTGCACGAAAAGTATAGACAAATCCCAAATTGACGAAAACGAGAAAGATCTGCGCACTTCCGCCGAAATGGCAAACAGAACCTCGGTCTGAAACCATCTGACACTGAATGACGTCACACAGAGAACCCCACGACCATGTGACGACAGTGAGTTCGATGACGTTGCGTCAGACTCGACCATTGCTGAATCATGGATTGTGTCACGTCAGCTGGTTTCAGGTCGAGGTTCTGTTTGCCATTTCGGCGGAAGTGTGCAGATCTGGGAATTTGGGATTTGTCTATTCTTTGAAGAGAAGGGTCTTGAGCCCCCGCCTTCAATACACTGACACAGTCACTTTCCCCATCATCAAGTATCCTGCGGAGCTCCAGAGTTTGCCAGCAGCAGTGTGGATTGCGAAAGCCCTACATCCATAGGTGTCAAGTCGGTGTATGGGGACAGTGATTTGCAGAAAATCCTTAGGGCCCAAATTCATAAATCAACTTGGGCCGTATTCAAAAAGGGTGATCATCGATTAAGACTTAGACGCGTGTAACTTCACTAAATGTACACACTTCCACCATGCATTTCATGAAGTTACACGCGTCTAAGTTTTAAACACCCTTTTTGAATACGGCCCCTTAAGTCAAATGCCTGCTGTACACGATCAAATTTTTTATCCAGTTCTTTGGAAGTTCAGATTCCGGGCCTATTGGGGCTTCAACGGCCTTTATTGAGCATATTCAGGAAATTGGATGAAAAATTTGATCGTGTACAAGCGGGCATAAGTGTGACACTTATCCTTTGATCAACACAAAAGATACGGTAAGTATCACACTTTGAGTTACCGGTAAGTATGTTTATGAATTCTGATGATGGTAACCTTTAAAGACAGCTATTGCTGAAATGATCATATGTGATTGGCTCTGGCAAAAGTAGGCACTTTGTCGCAAGTGATCATCATTGGTCATCAGTTAATTCAACTTCATGTTTTTGTGCAAAAAAAGTTGCGAGATCGAGGCACACTAAGCTAAATCTCACCTTTTCATAATAGAATGCAAAATATGATACAATGATGACCAGTATGGCAATGCGGACAAGAAGGAATGATCCGTGGTTCAACTCTTGTTCTGTGGATTTCATCTGAAATTAAAATACATAAGATGTATGCAACATTTACTAAAGGGAAAGAAGTAACTAATCTAGACTGAACAAGCACAGCATTGAACGTCCCCCGTCGCTCCGGGTGCAAGTCCGAGGGGCATGTATTTTGAAGATTCCGTTCAGTATTAATGGCACAATCACAGTTTATGTGATTCGGCTTTTTGGCCCCCTGGTGGCAAAGTGGAAAATCAGATTTGGTCGATTCTTTGACGCGACACACCGTTGGCCCATGATACATCCCTCCACCAAATATCAACCCAAAATTTTCAGTCGTTCCAAAGTTACAGAGCGGAAGGGAACTTCTGTGGCTTTTACAAAGCGCCCCCTACAGGGCTGAAAAATGAATGTAATTGAAAACCCGCAGAGTATATTATGTACCCTTGCTAGATGAGCCTACCATAAAAATTTTGTGAAATTCCGTTCAGTATTAAAGGCGTAATCGCAGTTTTTGTGTTTTGGCTTTTGGCCCCCTGGTGGCAAAGTGGAGAATCGGATTTGGCCGATTCTTTCACGCGACACACCGTTGGCCCATGGTACATCCCCCCATCAAATATCAACCCAAAATTTTCAGTCGTTCAGAAGTTACAGAGCGGAAGGGAACTTATGTGGTTTTTACAAAGCGCCCCCTAGAGGGCTGAAAAATGAATTAAATTGAAAACCCGTACGATATGTTATGTACCCGTGCTAGATGAGCCTACCATAAAAATTTCGCGAAATTCCATTCAGTATTAAAGGCGTGATCGCAGTGTTTGTGTTTTGGCTTTCGGCCCCCTGGTGGCAAAGTGGAGAATCGGATTTGGCCGATTCTTTCACGCGACACACCTTTGGCCCATGATACATCCCTCCACCAAATATGAATCCAAATTCTTCAGTCGTTCTTAAAGATAATGTATCACGACTTCATTGTTTACATTCAATGTTTGTAAACATGGATGTTTACATTATGTTATTTTGGACTTTTGGGGCATGCAAACCCACCAAAATGATTACTTTTGGAATCAACAGAATTTCTAGAGGGGCATGTCACCAACAAATTACTCATAAGACAAAGAAAGCCTGGACATAAACAAACAAAATGTAAATAAACAATGAATTTCGTGGCCCACGAAAATATCCGTGATACATTATCTTTAAGTTATAGAGCGGAAGGGACTAGTAGCGGCGAGCGGCAGAGGCGCACGGCCGGCCGGTATTTTCAAGTCCCCCTCCGAGGGCTCCGGGGGACAAAAAATTTCCCTCTCTGTGTATTCCCATCAGACATTCGCTTCGCTCTGCAGTGCATTATGAAGGCAGAAATCAACTTTTTCTGGGGCACATCACGTCACTGCACGTTTTGTATAATCAGGACCTGAGCCCATACCAATTTGATTGTTAGATTAACAGATTTCATTCGCCAGAAGTGGCATGCTGCTGGCGAAAAAAGGAAAATTCACCCGTCGTAGGAAAATGAATAGCCACATAACCCGTTTTGACAGCATGGGTCCATGAATGGCCTGCAGTGAGAGTGGATTTCTGACATGTGCTCAGATTTTAAGAGTTCTAAATGATGACGAAAGTTGGCGATGATATTAAACCTCGGACCAGGCACTGATGTTTTGTGATCTCTCATTCCTGGGGCTGATTTTGGCAGGGTTCTGCCTAGGTTCTGAACGAGTGCAGGTCGGAACTGGGGGCCCCTCCCCCAGAAAAATTTGATATCTGGACTTGCTGAAATGCGATTTCCTAACACCTGCGAGTCGAAATAATGAGCTCATTTGGCATCAAAATGACCCCGATCCACTCTGTTGCAACTTAGGCAGCCCGCCGTTGTCATTGGTCAGAACTGTGTCAGGAAGCCCCACGGGGAAGCACATTTGGTGAATTGGGAACAGAAAGGAAATTCAGAAGTGTACGTGGCGGGCATCACTCATGGCACACTTCGTTAGTTCTGATGGTCGGAAAATACTCTTTAGGCTGAGTGCCGGTTGGCATTTCTGCATCTGGAGGGGGCCGTCCGGCACTGACCAGCAGCGGCAGAACCCTGTTTTGGTAGCTCACTTACCTTAGGATCAAACTTCATCACGAAATGTTTATATGAGCAGTTGGCAGTGAATGTAATCTCTGGTAACTCATATTCATATGAACTTTTACTCAGACTGGATTCCAGGCGAACAACATAAGTCTGAAATTGGAATCGTAACTTCCAACTTATTGGTGGATTATACTTTTAAAACATGTAAAGAATGTGTGTGCGTGTGTGAGGCTGAAGTATGTGGGGCGCTGGTCCATTGTGCCATCATGGATTTTTTGGACGGTGAACATTTCATAACTGCTGAAGTTGTTATAACTTCTGACCCCTCCTCGGAGTTCACCTGCTTTCATTCTCAGCGTCATGAGGCATCTTAACCTCCCTAATATTGCTGACTACCAGCAAACACTCACTTTGTTGTCAATCTGAAGAGAGGGGAGGTAGAAAAAATTTGATGCTCCGATTTTGACTGCATTGATAGGAGAGTCGGGCAGGTCCTCTTTGAATAGGATCACCTGTAAATAAACCAATTCATGCATGAAACTGATTTGTTACCCTCCACAGCAAAACCAGTCACATGTTGCTTAGAAGGTGAGCCACAACAAACTAAGAGTAAGACGACACAAGAAGAGAATGGAAGAAATAGATTACACGTAAAGTGCTTTTCAGAAATTCCGGTCATTTTTGCACTCATTTTACCTTGCAATGGAACCTAACCACAAACCACAAATTGGCCAGTTACGTGTGCATGCCGATCAATGGCTGACCGACTTCTAATAGGACCTTGTTCAGGTCTATTACCCTAATTCAAGATAATCATGCAATCATGCACACGTAACTGGTTCATTTGTGGTTTGTGGTTACCGTAGGTTCCGTTGCAAGGTAAAATGAGTGCAAAAATGACTGGACATTGTGAAAAGCACTTTACATGTATTTCAGATTTCACAACAGACAGACAATATTGAAAGTGACAAACATTTGGTCTCAACCTGCCAAGGTAAGAGCGACATGCGACTGGTTTTGCTGTGGAGGGTCACATTTGGCAAGGACAGTATCAGGTTCAGCATAAAAATGTTATCATCTTTTGAGTTGTGAGCCAAGTGCATATACAGCTTCCTTAGCTCTACTGACAACATTGGGATACTGTAAGTAAAATCATCTCTGTATTTTTCGCAAATTATCATGAGAAATATGACATGAATGAGACAATATTGGGCAAAGAGGTGCACGGCTGGAAGGAACTGGAGGGCCTAGGGAAACCTGTTCTGTCCAAGAGAGTCACCCCCATTATCACATGAAGAGCAGGTTTGACCGCAGATGAACCCGGAACTTCACAGGTGACAGGTGCTGATGTTTCCACTGAAGGGCCATCAGGTTTATCGATCAGATAGAATAACCCCTCAACCCTGATCAGCGCTGTCTGTCATGCTTACCTTCAGAGAGGATAAGAAGTTTGTGTCTGTGCTGATGCGCCCACTCAGATCCATTTGGTTCATACGCCTGAAGGCTATGATGTTGACATCACCTAAATCTCCATGGCTCACCTACGTTGAAAAATATGGCAAAAGTTTCAATGAATATTTTGAATTTGACAGCATGGACTGTCCTTAGACAAGTTGACCGCAGTATGAATTGTCCTGCTACTGTAACATGTGATAAAATAAGTTAGCGAATGAAAGATGCTTACCTTAACCTTCCTAAATCTTGGTGCCGACCTCTCAATGTGTTCATTCACTTCTCCTGATTTGAGCCTCACTTCATATTCACAATCAGGCTGCAAGAGAAATATTAACCTGTAGAACCCGAGCGATCGGTATTATGGCGACAACACAGAAGTAGAATAACCTGAGCGGCTGGTATTCCGGCCTGGGAATCCCTTGCTCTCTATCAGCAGCGCTGTTACATATGTGCGTTGGCTCAACGTATTCAGGATAGATCGGAGAAGTTCCTGCTTTTTACAGAGTTGAAATCGATCAAAATTTGACGAAATGGTAAGGAATTTACTGACCCGGAACCATGTGTTGGATGAGGTAATGAGTACTGAGGTTATAATTAGCAATACTGGGCATGGAAGTGACTTATGACTCAAGATTCCGAGAGTGTACGGTCTAGTAGCGATGATGTACATCCTGTAGTTCAGCAACCTACGGGCAGAGGGCGTGCTAGAGGGGCGGGAATTTTCAGCAATATTTCCCCAGGGGCCCAGGGTGGGGTCGCCCCGGGGGTGAGGGCTCAGGGTTGTAACAGAGCTGCCAACCCCTGATTCATGCCTTCCGGAATTTTTCCAGAAATATCATATCACCATTTTTCCGGATTTTTGGGGGGTATTTCAGTACTCTCAGTTCGGATTGATTCCAGGGGTTTAAGTAACCATGAAAAGGTGCGTACCGTAGTAGGCCCCGTTTTGCGGTCACGAATCTTGCATCATCACTGATCATCTTGTCGGAAATCTTAGTGAAAACGCAAGTGAAATCTTGCACAATACTAACATATGCATGCCAAAAAAGCCCCAGATACGGACCACACACACTATTTTAAGCTTTATGAATGTCAGAAGCAGTTGAAAACATGCTAAACTTCCACAATTAGAACGCAAATCTGATGAGATTGCCGCCATGCCGCAGTCATGGCCGCCATGTTGCATCTTTCCAGGTCTCACAACACAGTTTGGTGAGCATGTGGTGTGGTCTCACTGCACAGTTTTGGCAGACATAGTAAAATCGTACTTTTGAAGGGTACTTCCGTATCGTCCGTACTGGGGGTGATTTTCCGGACTAAATACGGAAAATACGGGAGGGTTGGTAGCTCTGTTGTAAGGGTTAAAATACAACGAATATGAATTTTTAAAGAAGTGGGGAAGTGCAGTCGCCGAGCAGCTGACTTGTTAGAGTATGCAAGTTTAATTCCTGGTTGTGTCGCCACTTTTTATTCTCTGTTATGGTGTGGAAGGATCAGAAGACGCGCTGAATGAAACCATCGCACCATTTATTTTTGTGATCTAACCCATCATCGATCATGTAAATCGTGAAAATTTAGGGTTCAACACAATTATCTTACCTGCAATCCTCTGATTCTATATGTCCCGTCTTTTTCTGTTTTACTCTCTTCCTGGTAGGTGGCGCAACTTTCGCTCGTCCCGACAGCTTCAATGACAACACCAGCCTCGGGTTCACCGTTCAGGGAAGTGACACTACCATAGCAACTGAAAAATAGGGAATATTCGGTGCTATACGTGCTATGCTCAAGCCCCTCGCCTCCTCAACTTTCAGAATATTCCTGGGCCCTGCCCCTTCACTACGCGACTGACTGCTGTATTCCAGTTTTGAAACAAGCACAGCATTGAACGTCCCCCGTCGCCCCGGGTGCAAGTCCGACGGGCATGTATTTTGAAGATTCCGTTCAGTATTAATGGCACAATCACAGTTTATGTGATTCGGCTTTTTGGCCCCCTGGTGGCAAAGTGGAAAATCAGATTTGGTCGATTCTTTGACGCGACACACCGTTGGCCCATGATACATCCCTCCACCAAATATCAACCCAAAATTTTCAGTCGTTCCAAAGTTACAGAGCGGAAGGGAACTTATGTGGTTTTTACAAAGCGCCCCCTACAGGGCTGAAAAATGAATGTAATTGAAAACCCGCAGAGTATATTATGTACCCTTGCTAGATGAGCCTACCATAAAAATTTTGTGAAATTCCGTTCAGTATTAAAGGCGTAATCGCAGTTTTTGTGTTTTGGCTTTTGGCCCCCTGGTGGCAAAGTGGAGAATCGGATTTGGCCGATTCTTTCACGCGACACACCGTTGGCCCATGGTACATCCCCCCATCAAATATCAACCCAAAATTTTCAGTCGTTCAGAAGTTACAGAGCGGAAGGGAACTTATGTGGTTTTTACAAAGCGCCCCCTACAGGGCTGAAAAATGAATGTAATTGAAAACCCGCACAGCATATTATGTACCCTTGCTAGATGAGCCTACCATAAAAATTTTGTGAAATTCCGTTCAGTATTAAAAGTGTGATCGCAGTTTTTGTGTTTTGGCTTTCGGCCCCCTGGTGGCAAAGTGGAGAATCGGATTTGGCCGATTCTTTCACGCGACACACCTTTGGCCCATGATACATCCCTCCACCAAATATGAATCCAAAATCTTCAGTCGTTTGATAAGTTACAGAGCGGAAGGGACTAGTAGCGGCGAGCGGCGAGCGGCGAGCACCGAGCGCCGAGCGGCAGAGGCGCACGGACGGCCGGTATTTTCAAGTCCCCCTCCGAGGGCTCCGGGGGACAACAAAAGTGACTGTGGAAATTTGGGGGCAGATGTTGAAGGCTTGAAGGACTACCCACTGATTTTTAATGGTACTCCAGTTTCACCCTGATCACCCTAAAGTTGCCTATCCACGGGAGAGTTTTCTCACGCAAGTTGGCTCTCAATGGGCAACTCAACTGCGAGCAGTTGTTTGTGTCATTGGTCCCAGCGTAACCCAAGAGGACACAAATAATGGCGAATTGCCCATTGTGAGCCAACTTCTGCGAGAAAACTCTCACGTGGATAGGCGCATTAATGCAGAAACCCTGATATTATGCCCTTGGGCCATTCCAGTTTGTTTAAAACTACCGAAAAGCGAAATACATTGTATGTTCACGGAGAAAAATTCTGTGAATTGCTGCGGGACTCGCTAAATTTTTTCTCTGTGAATACAAATTACCGTCGACACCCACCATACGCAACGCAAATTTTGTTCCCCGCTAAAACCTATATTGATGAGTCATCAGCACCAGTTGACCAATGCTTTTTATGCAGCATGGGGATTCCCATCCTGAGGTCATTCCCAGATGCCCTGAACGAGTGTTCACACATAACAAGCATTGCGGTATGCAGCTGATAGTACAGATCGTGCCAGGATATTCAGCTTCCTGCTTCCTGAGAAGTGTGGCGTCGATCTTCTTCATTATTCAGAGTGCGACACTCGCGAACATATTTCCCCGCAGAAAATTTTTATACGGACCTTTACTGCGAATATTTATCCCCGCAAATGCTGCATTTTTAGGCCATTCGCGAACATTTAGGATGCGAAAATATTTCGCTTTACGGTAACTGTCAATTTGGTGCGCCCTTACCTGTAAGCAATTCTCTTCCCTTTTACTTTCAGACCAACAGTGGATCCCTCGGTCACCTCAATCATCTTAGAAGATGGATCAAACTGGTATTCCTTCATCATGGGCCGCAGGAAATACTGACCTGGACTCTGATTGGACGAAAACAAATAACATTAGTGGGAAATTTAGGAATTGCACAGTTCGTGGGATGTAAACTGGTTTCTGCTTGAGGATGGACAAACAGCACCTGCGACCATTGTATGCGCTGGTCACCCATCCAAGTACTGACCGTATTCAATGTTGCTTAACTTCTACCTCGGAGGCCAATCCATTAGACCATAAAGGCCATTATGCCATTGGAGAGTGCGGCATATGGTTGCAGGGTTTCTGCCAGCGGGGGGTACGGGGGGGGGTACAAATCTCCCCCATGGCTTGAAGTAGGGGGTACGTAACTCCCTTCTATCTGCTGAGCAATGCAGATTTCTTCTTCCAAATGTCAGGAAAATGCATTTTCAGGGCTTAAAAAAGCAAATTTTTCTGAGAGAGGTCCCTGGAGCCCCGCCTAAGGGTGCTTGTGACAAGCCACAAGCTATTGTACCCCCCTTCTTTCAATTTCTGGCGGAAACCCTGGGTTGAGCGTTGGACTCAAGACCGAGAAGTCATGTGTTTATTCCTGGTTCTTCATATCTGTCGAATGGGCAGCAGGTCCTGGGTTCAAATCCCAGGCCACGTGGGATCAATATCCCTGGCTCTTCAGTCCGTCGCATGGGACAGAAGCCCTGGTGCCTTGTGCCTTTGGACTACTCGCAGGGTCCTGATGGATGCCTCATTTAACATAGGTCATGTCATTGAACCATCTTTTTAAGATGGGGATTTGGCCTAGTGGTTAAGGCGTGCGGCCCCTTAGTGCTGGCGATTGATGCCTAATGTGAGGGTCTGTGGGTTCGAATCTGAGAAGCGATGTCTTTCACCTTAGAAATCCATTTCTATTTCGTGCCTTTCCAAGGGCAAGTAAAAGACTCTATCTGAGTGAGAAACATGAGAGGCTTGTGATGGCCTCTTCCATACTTACCAGGGCCAATAATGCTTTGGCTTCGGCCCTGTTGGAAAAACCTAATACAATACAACACTCACCAAGTTCATGAAGACCATGTTTCCATTCTCATTGGTAAGGTTGTTACTCCTGTACTGGCTACCACCACTCAGTGACAACAAAACATTCCCCAACGCCTTACTCTCCTCATCCATGACGTCAACCGATATCTGGCCTAGTTTGACTGCCTTGAAGTGACCGTACTGTCCGTCGACTGGCGTCATGACGAAACCGGGCATCGTCGCCTTGACTTGGTAGTGAGTGTTATCATGAAGCGGCCCGACCCTGGAATAAGATGGAATGATCATAACAAAAACTTGCAGCACAGCCATGTCAGAATACCATATTTTCGCAACTATAGGGCGTACCTGACTATAAGGTGCACCCCTTAATTTCACCCAAAATCTTTGACAAAATCCATACATAAGACGCACTGCCGTATAAGGCACAGTCCTGTCAGTGAATGTTTCAGTGCATATTTGTACAAATACAATGTATCGCTGCTCAGTGTGCATTGACCGTTCATGGTAACAACACCCAACATGATTGATAGGCCTAATTACAATTCTCGGGACTCAAGCCACAGATAAGGCGCACCACCCTATAAGGCGCACCCCCAATTTTAGACCCTTCTTCAAGGAAAAAGGCCGTGCCTTATAGCCCGAAAATTACGGTAAATGAAATGGTCCATAGACCATGTGCTCACCTGGGTGAATGCACCAGAAAAACTGGAGATGATCCAGATATTAGTTCAGGAGTTACCGCACTTATGTGTTTTCGGTTTTGGCCACCTGGTGGCCAAGCCAGGAACCGAATCGGAAGGAAGACTGAAATTTTGGTGTCGTAGGTCATCTGAGCAACGGTATATATGTCCAAATTTTCAGGTCAACAGCCCAGGTAGTTACAAAACGTGCCCTGCTAACAGACTACGATGACGGACGCACGCACGCTGCATCATGACTACAGCTCACACGGTGGGGGTTCCTCATCCAGAAAAACAGGATCTGTACTCACTTGTAGAATCCCTTATCGTCCGTTGTGGCCTTGATTACCGAAGACGGATCGCTCTCGGCTGTTATCGTCACCTCCACATTGGAGAGTGGTGGAGAGATCTTCCCAGAAATGAACACACCCATGCGACCTTCGAAATTTACAACCTCGCCAGGACATGAATCTGAAGAGCAAAAAAATTTGAAATACATATACGTTTTATTTCTTTTTTTAAATACATGTACTGAATCAAGAGCAGAGTGGCAAATATTTTAGACAAGTTCGGGCAAATTTGACTGTACAGCAGGAAGAAACTGGAGTACATGTAGGTGGAGAAAATCTGTGTTGACAAAGAAAGCCCCCCTCTTTATCAAATGAAGACCAGGTTCAACTTGGGTTCACAGCTAGAGTAGCGAGGTTTAGCACCTTTCCGACTCTGACTTCAACTACGAGAATGAATTGCAGTCCACTGTAGACAACATCCTTGATAAAAAATGTGATAGACGTTTGCAAATTGTAAAATGCCATAACTTTGTGGCAGAATAATTTTGACCCGTAATCGGAAATATTATAGTCGTGTTTCAAGTCGTAACGACTAGGATTACGACTTCAGTATTCATTATTTATCCGCACTTATGCCTTCAATTTATGGTGTTTGACAAATTGAAAACATCTATCAAATCGTTTTTATCATGTTTATCAAGGATGTCCATAGTGGACTGCAATTCATTCTCGTAGTTGAATTCGGAGTCGGAAAGGTGCTAAACCTCGCTAATCTCAGCGATATTGATAAGGAAACTTTTTGAGACTGTACATGTATCATGGTGAAATTGATGTAGAAAAACTTCAAAACTTGTAATTACTGCTTATATTTTTATACTGGTAAATATTTACCTCCTTGGACCAAAATTTCTCTCATCATAGGATAGAAAAGGAGTTCTTTCGAAGAAGGGGTCACAGTCAAACGCTCCCCAGATCTAAAACGAAAACAGCAAGATAGTTAACTTACTGCATATCTCATATGTGACCCTCCACCACAAAACCAGTCGGAAGCCGCTTTGAGTTTGGCAGGTTGTGACCGAATTATCTATCAATTTCAGTATTGTCTGTCTATTATGAAGTCTGATTCTACTTCTTTCTCTATCTCCTGGTGTCATCTCAGTACGTTTAGGCTCATTTTCCGTGCGACTTCCGACTGGTTTTGTGGTGGAGGGTCACAAATGCATTGGGGATTTCTGCAGTCATTGGCCAACTGATGACCCTGTTGGGCAAGCTACAGTTTCTTTGTTGATAAGGAAGGACAGATATGCTGGGGCCTAAATGCTTCAAACTGAGTGGCTGAAAGTGAATCCACATCACAAGACGATAGTGTAAACTGATTTTTGCTGGTAAGGCACCACATAAAACCTCCACTTACCTTCCCCAGTGTTTGAACCTATAAGTGAAGGGTCCTTTGGGAGCTGACTGCTTCTTGCCTTTTTTGTCTTCAGTCACCCCATCGGCTTTTAGTGGACCATACACATCGGGTTGGTCTGAACTCAACGATGAACTGGAGGAAAAATTACTTGAATAGTACATGTATTTCCGTTGTAGCCCTAATGCATTCACACAATATCCCTTGTCTCTCCAGAAACCTTTCTGGGAACTCAGGCAAACTCAAACTATGCAATGGATTATCATCTAACCATGATGCAAAGAAACAACATTATTTACCTAGAGCAAATTTACGCAAATATTTCTCCATAAGTCTTTCAGTTTTACCGTTTTTAAGTGCCAGAGCTTTTTTGTATCGGTTCACTTTAATGCCAAGTCGAGCTAAATCAGGACGAAACATCATTGCTGCGATGCACATGGTATCTCAATTTCACTTGAAAACAGTGTCATGATGTCACCCATGACGTAAAGCTTTGGCAGTATGAGACACTGTCACGGTATACCGGGAATTGGCACTGGGGTAGCTGACAGGAATCAATGTTTAGTTTCTTACCTCAGTGTGACCGTGATATCTTTGGACAGGTGTTGACTTGTAATGATCCCCTCCAGTTGATGTTTTACAGCAGTGAACGTCACAACAGATGGGTTGTTACTGAAAGAGAAGGGCACACAGTTTAAGAATGGTGAGAGGTAAGTAACTGACCGAACCTTGTCCCCATGGGTAGGTCGCTCCACAACACCGACCGTCGCTCCCAACAATCGCCAGTTGTAATTATGGAGTGACCTACCCATTGGGACGAGGTTGTGACTGAACATCTATTACGGATCAAAACATGGCTGGCACCAAAGTGGTTAAAGGGAATTAAAGGGAAATTCACAATTTCAAAATTACAAATTTCGTATTTTAGGGGATTACATCCCAGGTAAGCCTTGATTTGCAGTTGGCCGTGTTCTGAATGCCATTTGAAGGCAGCAAAGCCACAACAGTTGTGCAGATATGCTCATTCCACATGTGGGCAATAAATTCCCGACGTGAGTAAAGTTATCGATTCAAGATGGCGGCTTTTGATTCTCAATTTCACACTCCTTGACTGGCGCGAAAAGTTCACTTTAATTTTTTAAGGGAGCTCCCACCGTAGTTACACTTACGTATCAAATGAATAGGTCTCCTTCTCAAACTGATGGCACGAGACAGGCACTAACTTATAAACACCGACCGTGGCGAGGCACTGAACACCAGTACCTTTGGAAATGGACACTGAACCAGAATGCTTTGTTTTACCCTCAACTTTGTAATTCTGGAAGAGAAGACAGTAAAGATTCATATGTGAGGCGGTCTAGGGAAAACCCATCAGATGTCGCTGAATGATCAACAAGAGCAACGCAAAGCGTGTGCAAATCCCACCGAACGAAAGTTGCCTTCATTGAAATTTTGCGAGCTGGAAGGGATATTCGAGCCAAAAGTCACAGGGTCAATGTCACAGATACTATCACGATGGGTATAGATAGTAGGCAACACACCTTTGACTGCTCACACACCTTGCCTGAAAATGCTGACCCAAAATCTGCCTTCGTTGCAAAGTTATAGGCCCGGATGGACAGATGGACTCACTGACGGATGCACAGGGGTTTGTCTATATCCCTACCGAACTTTCGTTCGGTGGGATAACAAGGGCTGTCAGATTGCCTGTGCATTTATCTGCTAGGCCTACTGTTTACCTTTTACGAAGTACATTTCAGCTATTGTGCTGTGGGAATCTGTGCACCTGTCAGCACTGAGGTTCCAGTCAGGCCCATTCGTCATGTGATAGAGAGGGCAACTCTCTTTACACCACAGGTCTTCTCCGGTCACTCAGGACTCCTCCTGCTGTACTTTCATTTGCCAAGTGTTATCTTTTGAGCCAATAAAGGCCCTCGTTTCCACTACAGCGGATTCCCCGCGGTTTGCAGCGAGCGGTGCACTTTTCACAGGGTTTTGGAGAATCCTTCCCAAGCCTGAGAATAAGTGGCAGGACAAGGACACTGTCCGGCACCAAACTGTCATTTGTCAGGCACCAGGCAGTTGCTGCCTGACAAAATGTCAGGCACCAATTCCAAGTCTGTACATAGATAATCCATTACATGTCAGGCAGTAAATCCCAAGTGTCTGGCACAAAACAAACTCTGTCTGCCACTTTGTCAGGTGCCTATGGAAACGTTATTCTCAGGCTTGCCTTCCATGGCGTGTAAATTCTCCCAACGCCTGTGAGAACCACACCGCTTGCTTTAAAGCCCCACTGTATTGAATTTTACGGCATTTTCAAAGTTTTAGAAGAGTGCAGGTGGAGCCTTGTGAAGTCCCCAAAATGCTTGCCTGATACGCACTTCAAAGAATCAAGCACTTCTCACTAGTTTTCAGCAGACATTGAAAAAATTACAGGCAGAGCTCTAATGCATTCAGATAGAGCCTAGTACATTTTACACCACACTAAAACGTTGTAGGCCGTAAGCACCTTCAAAATTCAATACAATTCAATAGAATGCTTTAAAGCATGTCAGAAGCCGCGGCAGCGGAAAGAGGCCTTAATGCTCTCTTTCCATTTCAGCACATTTCCCCGAGCTCCCGGGTCAAATACACACGAATCCATCATCTGACGCACGACCAAGAAGCCTCAAACTGACGCAGCTGAATTTTATTAGTTGACACCCCAAATACAATGCGACGCATGTACAACTCACTCCTTTATAATTTGAGCCGTTGACCCATGGTTTTATTGCAGACGCATCCATTCTTCACGCTTAAAATTCTCCGCCCCACGCTAAAATCAAGTCACCCAGACGTCATGTTAGCAGAGAGTGTGGTAATGAATGTTAATGCATGAGCTCCATCACTAACTGGTTCAAACTGAGCGACTGAAATGCCACCTTCAGGCAAACACGTGTATTTTCAGTTCGTCCACGTGTGCTGAAGTCGTAAAGATGGCACTGCGATCACCATTGACTGGTTCCTCTCAATGACGGCATCAGGCAAACACGTGTATTTTCGGTTCATCCACATGTGCTGAAGTCGTAAAGATGGCGCTGCGATCACCATTATTGACTGGTTCCTCTCAATGACGGCATCATATTCATTGAAAGTGCGATGACCCCTCAAAAGTCACAATATGTGACCGTGTCTGTGAAAACCTGGCCAAAGTCGCTGGGGACTGACATAGGCCTTGATCATACCTGCCCTTTGTTGCACAATCGATAAGGCATTTTTTGCCACTAACAGATCGTGGTTTTTTACTGTGATCAGACTCCCTACATATTAAACCTATTAACCCTGTGGTGGTCAGCGACTTTGGGAGGGTTTTCCCAGACTGGGTCACATATGACGTTAAAGTGACCCCCCAAATTGAAGTATGACCCTTAGATCAAAAGCACCCTGGGTCGTTGACCCTTGACCAAAATTCTCTACCGAAAACCCTGTTATCTTAACTCCACACTGGGTGGAATCCTTATGGACAGAGAAACTCCGTGGGAGAAATAGTACTTACCACAGATATATCATGAGTACTGGAGTAGGTGAAGAGGATGCCACTTTGTGTCAAGTCAAGGTTGCTGATGTCTTTGTCGATTACTTCAAATTTCATACTTTTCTCTTTCCAACACCACTGATCTTCAACAAGGGTGACTGAAAATAAACAAACACAGATGTCCAGTTATTTCTTTGGCCTGTCAGACTGCCGCCCAGAGTGGCAACACCCGTGGCTGGGATTACAAGACTGATCCCCAGTCTGTGCTCCCTTTGACAGCGCAGTTTTCAGTGAGGATAACGGAGTGTCGGATTTTCGTCAACAAAACACGTGCTTTCAAAGAGAGTCAGCCTCCCGCATGAAGAATAAGTCCAACTGGGGCTTGAACCCAGAACCTCAGTGATGACAGGCAGCAAGAAGCCCTGATAGTTGAGTGGTTATCACGTCCGCTCATTAAGCGGCAGGTCCCGGGTTCAAATCCAGCCCAGGCCATATGGGATTTCATTCCCGGCTTTTCACGACCAATGCATGGGACAGTAAATCGCAGTGCCTTGTACCTTGGCAAGGGCAAGTAAAAGACCCATCCAAGTGAGAAACATGAGTAGCTTGAGATGACCGACCGCTTCTGTACTCACCAGGGCCAATAATGCTATGGCTTCGGCCCTGACGAAAAAATCTAATACAAATACAACAAATTCAGGTGGCAATTTTTCCACTGTGCCGTTCAGAGAATAGCCTAACTACATGTAATTTCCAGATCACAGGGTTTGTATCACAAATTCTTCCAGCAGGTCTTACCTTGGTATCTGCCGGGCATCAGATCATCAAATGAAAATTTAGCCACATTGTCTTTAGACTCGACCTAAAAGAAGGAAAAGATATTACACATGTAGTTTCTTCAAATCACGTGCAGGGGGAACTCAGTTCTGATTGACAGATGAAATGGTCCATGGACCATGTGCTCACCTGTGTGAACGTACCAGAAGAACAAATGACAAACGTAAAATCGAAATGCTCCAGGCTGTGAGTTCCAGGGTCATGATTTACGGTCAAAATTTCAAGGTCAAAACATTCTAGCTTGAGAATTTATGATGTCGATTTTCCAAGACGGCTGCCTGGTAACCACTAATTGCATTCCAATTGGACAAAAATTTGCTGTACAGTTAGTCATGAAATTCACGACTTCGAATATTTGGGATATTCTACGTCGTGATTCAGCACTCCATGTTGTGTGGAGGAAATTCTCCCGTCTGAGAAGGGCGAAATGTTTTCACTGCTGGTGAAGCTCTGGAAGCAGGACAGCATTTAAAAATAGTGCCAATGGCACTGTGCCCGCTTGGCTTGAAGCACAGTGGTGGGAATCATCAGCAACCCCATAAAAGCTATTTAGGTACAAACATGCCAAATTGCCATATTACCGTAATCTCGTGACTAAGAACATGCAAACCATTAGAAAAAGAGCCAATTTCGTAATTTCAGGCGAACTTTGACCTCTGTGTACCTTGAAAAGTAGGTCAAATTAAAAACTTGGGTACTATATCTTATGTATCCTTATTAGATATACCCAGGAAAAAAATTTGACAAAAATCCATCTCTTGGTTATGGAGAAATAGCACTTTCAGTGATTTTGGTTTTGGCCCCCTAGTGGCAAAGTGAAGAATCAGATTTCACCGAAAGTTTGTCTGTAGGTTGCTATAACCTAGAGGTACATGTGTACAAACTTTCAACATGATAGTTCAAACCATTATCAAAATATAGCCCTTTGAAATTTTTCACAAAACGCCCCCTGGAGGCCAAAATAGGAATCCAATCGTGCTCAAAATCGAACTCGACCTAGATCTTAGGCCTATATATAAACCCACCGAAGACCAAAAAGATCCGTCAAAAAATAAAGGCGCTAGAGCGCTAACAAACCAAAAGTTTACGGACGAAGCGCCGTACCGCCGTACCGCCGTATCGCCGTACGGACGCACGACAGACCACCACTAAATGACCCCAACCACAGCATAAGCCCTG
>NMRB01000084.1:238069-251194 GCA_002633025.1 Notospermus geniculatus
GGCATAGTTTGACGTCTGGAGTGACGGACTGACGCGTGACGCCACTGAATAGTTATTTGACTAGCTCTGCTGACCTTTGGTCAGCTGAGCTAAAAAATCGCCGCCATGTCAAAATTATTCACTTTAAATAAAACTGAGGTTTTCCAAGCACCGACAGGAGCTAGATTTGCATTCCGAAATACTAGGAAATCGCATTTCAGGGCTTCTAGATTTCAAATTTTTCTGGGCGAGGCCCCCAGACCCCCACTGAGGACACGCGTGCGGCAGCGGCTTCTGACATCAGTAACCGTGTGATGTCACCAGCGCCCGGTCTGTTTCAAACCCTGTGGTGCAACAAAAACATCACCTGTCTTCTCCAAGATCCGGGTTTGATCCCCATTCAGATCCATTCTTCTTCATTTCCCTCAATCCTCAGCCAAAATCAGCAAAACAGTTTTCCTTCCACCATATACGTGAGGCGGTCTTGGAAAACCCCGTAGAATGTTGCATTTAAGGAAAGCGTTAATGGCCTTGGTAAACCCGCATATTTCAAGAACTGAAATCTTTGACATGTTTGAAATGTACTGTGCAACAGGTGAACAGTAGCAGATCAATGCACAGGCAACCTGGCAGCCATTGTTGATCATTCAGCGACACTGATCTGACGGGTTTTCCGAGACTACCACACATATTTCCAATGTTCCCAGAGAATATGTGACCCGCTCCAGCAAAAGCAGGCACTCGTAGCAGGTGATCATCAATGGTCATTAGTCATGTAATTTAATCAACTATTATCACTGCTGCCCATTATTATTGTCAACCTGCAAGACGTACACTGGTGGACAAAAATATTAGGACACTTTCAAAATTCTAAGTCATTTTCCTCTTTTGCTTTCCTTTTGTCTCTAACCACTATTTATTTTTCTTATTAATCAGAACATTTTTACCTTGGCAAGTGGGTTATATAATCCCATGAGATTGTCCACGCCAAACGTTACTGTCATGAGGTTGTTGATAGATGAATAACAAAGACAATCATGATGTGCTTCGTCCATTCTTGTCACCTCCAATAGCTTTAGCCTTAGAATGAGAGGCTTGCATGGCACGCATGATAATTATCTTTGTTGCCCGTGGATGAGCAACCCGTTGTCTATAAACTTTTGTATGCACGATCAGAGGGGATTATATAACCCACTTGCCAAGATAAAAATGTTCTGATCAGTAAGAAAAATAATTAGTGGTTAGAGACAAAAGGAAGGCAAAAGAGGAAAATGACTTAGAATTTTGAAAATGTCCTAATATTTTTGTCCACCAGTGCACATATAAGCTATTGTGTTATAAGAAACTCTATTTCTATTTCATATTCTTTACTTGTATCTCCATTATTTGTGACCCCTCGCACAACATAAAAAAAATTGTCTGGGTTAGGAGATTGATTGTTTGGACTACTCGCAGGGTACTGATGGACGCCTCGTTTAAACATGGGCCATTGAACCATCTTTTTAAGATGGGGATTTGGCCTAGTGGTTTAAGGCGTGCTGCCCCTTAGTGCTGGCGATTGATGCCTTATGCGAGGGTCCGTGGGTTCGATTCTGGTAGGAAGCAATGTCTTTCACCTTAGAAACTCGATTTCTATTTCATATTCTTGTGTTATAAGGTCACTAACCCTTTCCTCGGTTGCGCCGTGCCTTACTTTTGCCAGATTGGGTCACATACAGAACTTACCTTGATGGTGTTATATCCTGCAGTTGTGGAGTATTTGGTGATATTTTAACGGTAATATCATCAAATCCTATCTTATCCGCTGTGATCTTCAGGGCGTAGGTCCCCGTCTTCATGTTCTCCAGATGATAACTCCCATCAGCCTTTGTTGCTGTCACTTCCTTTTCATTGACAAAGACCTTGGCATTAGCGATGCCAGAACCCTTAAAATGAGAAAATCTGTGTGTTAACCCCTTCGTTACCTAGGGGAACGATAATTCCTCTCTTTTTGGTGGGTTCATTTTTCTTTCAGGGCTTTTGATTACTGCAGGGTTTGTACGCCTCCTGTCTCCCAAATTTCCAGGACTTTCCAGGGCAGGAATGGCAAAATTCCAGGACACTCTGCGGCATGGAAAGTACAAAATTCCAAGATTCATGTACTCTCCCACTGATTCTCTGCGTAATTGATGTGGGGAGGTGTCAGAGACCTGGGGGTGGGGATTAAGCACATCTTGACAAAGAAGTACTTCTGACATTTTGTTTTCTTTGTCGAAAAGGATTCGCTTTTCCATGACAATTCCAGGACATCTTGATAATTTCGCTGATTTTCAAGGATTTCCAGTGCATGGTGGTTACCACTGTGTACAGGGTTCGTACACATTTTCCTTCCGAAATTTCCAGGCCTTTTCAAGGCTTTTCCAGGCCATCCATTCCAAGCCAAAATTCCAGGCCATTTTATGCACTTTTTTGCATTTATCCAAGAAAAGATTTTAAAGTCATATTCCCAATTGCATGACCCGGTCATCCACATGCATTGTGTTTGTTTTGCAACGATGATGACGCTGAGTGATTGCGACCGTCAGGGCAACCTGATTAGGTTCCGGATCAGAGAAAACAGAAGTCTTTGTACGGTACTAAAAACAACACACCATTATTATAAATACAACAGGGCTTCAGAAATTCAAGGCCTTTTCCAGGCCATAGTGAGATAATCTTGTTTTTCCAGGACTTTTCAGGCCTGGATTTAAGCATTGTGAAATTCCCTGACTTTCCAGGCTTTCAAGGCCCCGTACGAACCCTGTGTGTAGGTGCCAAAGTTTTCTTGATGACTTTGACATCACAACACACTCATGTCTTGCCCATGTGAGCGACCCTGTGAGCCAGTTACTTCAGGAAGCATCCCAGAATGACACACAACAAAATGACGGAGAATGAAATGCAGCCAATTGTGGAGAAGGAAAAACTATGGTGCCACGACACTTTGCTTGAGCCAGGCACACCACTGTTTGTTAACCGAGCACTTCACTGACGCCATGACACCATACTCAGACCAGGTGCACAGCATTTACCAGGCCTCACAGCGCATATCATTATGTCATCCAACTTACCCCCTTGGCATGCAAAACTCGCCCACTAACAGAGAAACCAGCAACTTGAAATGGTTCCTGAAAAATAAAAGAAAATTCACTTTCTTTACTAAATTAAAAGAAGCAATTTTAAAAGGCCGACTGTATTCAATTCAGAAAGTGCTTAAACATCCACCGACGAAGTATAGTGTCTTAAATCTTTGAAGTATGTACATGATTGTATCAGGCAAGCATTTTGGGGACCTTACGAGGCTATGACACCTCTACCTGCATTCTCCTGACACTTTAATAATGAAAATAACGTAAAATTCAATACAGAGGGACTTTAACAAAATACTGGGTCCTCTTCCGACCACCGGTCACCGGTTGTTCGTATGCGTTAATGCTTCGGGTGAGGCTCGATTAGGTTTGAGTGGAAATGGTCAGCAAGCGACGCCTGTCTGATTGACGTTTTGGCAAGCCAAATTCAGTCTCGGTTTATCACATGAATGCCTCCCTTCAACCATGGTAAACCGCAGCCAATGAGGCATTAGAAAAGCGCCCCAGCGGGGCCCAAAATGTACTGCTGTAGAAAATTGCCGATTGACTGATGATCAGAAGAAGACCCAGTATTATTGCAGGAGAGCAAGGCTGATTACAGGCCTCAAAGCTACTCATGACATATTTTTTAAACACTGGGTAATGTTTTGCTAGTTGGTGGATGGCGTCGGGGCTCAGAAAGTTACGTTGCAGGCAACCATGCTCACTTGCGGACAGCTCTACATACGTTGATTGGTAGGCTAGTTGATTTATTAATGAAATGGTCCATGNACTTTTTGCACTTTTGGAGCATTTACTGTGGTGCACTATACACCTCATGGAAAGCCTACATGCAAGTCTTTGATTCACCCAACTTGGATGAGGCACCAAGACCATTGAAGTACCTGTATCAAAGAGCAGACTTTGAATCCATGAGGCGAGAACTGGTAAAGGAGGACTTGGCAAGCAAGATGAGGGACCTGAACTGCGAGGAATCATGGGCGCTGATAAAAGATACTATCATCAGATTGAGAGACACTGACGTACCAAAATCTAGGGTAATAATAGGGAAAGGCATTCAGAAGAAGCCCCTCTGGATGAATAAGGCCGCACTTTCAAAGGTGAAGAAGAAACACAAGTCGTACCGTAGATATTTGGATACACACGATGGTAGGGATTACCTGGACTATATTCGTATGAGGGATGAGGCACAGAAGGAAGTGAGAAAAGCCAAGAGACAATTTGAGAAAAGAATCGCTAAGGAAAGCAAGAAAAATCCAAAGGCTTTTTGGAACTATTACAAAGATAAGACAAGGAAGTTTCAAAATATCCCAACCTTAGTCAGTGATACAGGAGAGGACGTGGAGGATGACCAGGGCAAGGCTGAATGTCTTAATGATTTCTTTGCCAGTGTCTTTACTGTTGAGAATACGACACATGTACCTACTATTCCAGCAAGACGCGTACACACACCAATGCCTAACTTAGAAGTTACCACAGAGGAAACGTGCAAGAAGCTAAAAAACTTGAACCCCTCTAAAGCACAAGGGCCAGACGGAGTGCATCCCAGTTTGTTGAAGGAATTGCGAGATGAGCTAGCACTACCACTAACTTTATTATTCAACAAGAGCCTAGATAGCATGGTCGTGCCTAGGGACTGGAAGGTGGCCCAGATAACCCCCATCTTCAAGAAAGGTGAGAAGAACAAAGCAACAAATTATAGACCAGTCAGTTTGACCTCAGTTGTGTGTAAATTATTAGAAGGTATATTGAAGGAGCGCATGATGGATCATTTGGTACGCAACAGTCTGATAGACGATCACCAGCACGGTTTCGTGCCACACAAGGGCTGCAACTCGAACTTATTAGAATCCATGGAATATTGGTTGGACCATCTTGAGAGAGGGGACAGTGTGGATGTGTTTTTCCTGGACTACGCCAAAGTTCCTGAGTTACCGCACATTGATGATTTTTGGGTTACGCCACCTGGTGGCCATGTTTGAAGTCAAATCAGGCCGAAATTTGACATGCATAATAAAGGTCATCTAGATGGAGGTAAATATCAAATTTGAGCACTCTGCGTCAAGCCGTTCCCGAGTAATAGCACTTACTTGATTTTCAGGTTACGCCACCTGGCGGCCATACTGGATGTCCAATCGGGCCGAAACTTGGTGTTTTTAAAGGTACCCCTCCAATGCATGTTTATGCAAGATATGAAGTCGCTCGGTGAAATAATGACCAATTGTGGCAGGTTCGTCACTTTTGTCGAACTTTGACCTCTGTGACTTTGAAAAGTAGGTCAAATCAAAAACCCGTTATATATGTTATGTATCCTTATTAGCTACACCTATGATAGTGAGCTAAAAAAAATTGTTTTGGTTAGGAGATTGATTGTTTGGACTACTCGCAGGGTACTGATGGACGCCTCGTTTAAACATGGGCCATTGAACCATATTTTTTTGAAGATGGGGATTTGATTTTGGCCTAGTGGTTTAAGGCGTGCTGGCGATTGATGCCTTATGCGAGGGTTCGTGGGTTCGATTCTGGTAGGAAGCAATGTCTTTCACCTTAGAAACTCGATTTCTATTTCATATTCTTGTGTTATAAGGTCACTAACCCTTTCCTCGGTTGCGCCGTGCCTTACTTTTGCCAGATCGGGTCACATACAGAACTTACCTTGATGGTGTTATATCCTGCAGTTGTGGAGTATTTGGTGATATTTTAACGGTAATATCATCAAATCCTATCTTATCCGCTGTTATCTTCAGGGCATAGGTCCCCGTCTTCATGTTCTCCAGATGATAACTCCCATCAGCCTTTGTTGCTGTCACTTCCTTTTCATTGACAAAGACCTTGGCATTAGCGATGCCAGAACCCTTAAAATGAGAAAATCTGTGTGTTAACCCCTTCGTTACCTAGGGGAACGATAATTCCTCTCTTTTTGGTGGGTTCATTTTTCTTTCAGGGCTTTTGATTACTGCAGGGTTTGTACGCCTCCTGTCTCCCAAATTTCCAGGACTTTCCAGGGCAGGAATGGCAAAATTCCAGGACACTCTGCGGCATGGAAAGTACAAAATTCCAAGGTACATGTACTCTCCCACTGATTCTCTGCGTAATTGATGTGGGGAGGTGTCAGAGACCTGGGGGTGGGGATAAAGCACATCTTGACGAAGAATTACTTCTGACATTTTGTTTTCTTTGTCGAAAAGGATTCGCTTTTCCATGACAATTCCAGGACATCTTGGTAATTTCGCTGATTTTCAAGGATTTCCAGTGCATGGTGGTTACCACTGTAGGTGCCAAAGTTTTCTTGATGACTTGGACATCACAACACTCACTCATGTCTTGCCCACGTGAGCGACCTTCTGAGCCAGTTACTTCAGGAAGCATCCCAGAATGCCACACAACAAAAGGACGGAGAATGAAATGCAGCCAATTGTGAAGAAGGAAAAACTATGGTGCCACGACACTTTGCTTGAGCCAGGCACACCACTGTTTGTTAACCGAGCACTTCACTGACGCCATGACACCATACTCAGACCAGGTGCACAGCAATTACCTGGCCTCACAGCGCATATCATTATGTCATCCAACTTACCCCCTTGGCATGCAAAACTCGCCCACTAACAGAGAAACCAGCAACTTGAAATGGTTCCTGAAAAATAAAAGAAAATTCACTTTCTTTACTAAATTAAAAGAAGCAATTTTAAAAGGCCCAGTGTATTCAATTCAGAAAGTGCTTAAACATCCACCGACGAAGTATAGTGTCTTAAATCTTTGAAGTATGTACATGATTGTATCAGGCAAGCATTTTGGGGACCTTACGAGGCTATGACACCTCTACCTGCATTCTCCTGACACTTTAATAATGAAAATAACGTAAAATTCAATACAGAGGGACTTTAACAAAATACTGGGTCCTCTTCCGACCACCGGTCACCGGTTGTTCGTATGCGTTAATGCTTCGGGTGAGGCTCGATTAGGTTTGAGTGGAAATGGTCAGCAAGCGACGCCTGTCTGATTGACGTTTTGGCAAGCCAAATTCAGTCTCGGTTTATCACATGAATGCCTCCCTTCAACCATGGTAAACCGCAGCCAATGAGGCATTAGAAAAGCGCCCCAGCGGGGCCCAAAATGTACTGCTGTAGAAAATTGCCGATTGACTGATGATCAGAAGAAGACCCAGTATTATTGCAGGAGAGCAAGGCTGATTACAGGCCTCAAACATACTCATGACATATTTTTTAAACACTGGGTAATGTTTTGCTAGTTGGTGGATGGCGTCGGGGCTCAGAAAGTTACGTTGCAGGCAACCATGCTCACTTGCGGACAGCTCTACATACGTTGATTGGACACCATGCTCATTTGTGGACTGTGACAACATGTTGAAATTCAGTGGCGTAGCGCTCCGATTTGCACACGCTATCTTATATCTTTTGGGGGGTTGCAACAACACATGTTTTCCCACAACATTTACCTCAAAAGTGACAGATCCATGTTCCACGATGAAACCTAACTTTGCTGGAATGACATCGAATGTAATTTGCTCCCCCTTGTAAAAGGGAACAATGGAATAATCTCCCATTGGCAAACTTTTGAATGTAAACACGCCATCTTGGCCCGACGTCACATGACATAGCGGCTGCTTGTTGTTGGGAGCTTTGTAACTTTTCAACGGAGATGTATCACAGCCCTTGACGTCACTAGCTTTCATGCTTGACGAGAACAAGAGGAAGTTGACGCCTTTTATGGGTTCACCATCGCTGAGTACTTGGCCCTGAAAAGATGTTTGTTAGGTGATGAGGAACATACATGTAGAGGCTGAAGGTTTTTGGCCTGACCCAGAACGTCCCTGAGTGGACTAGCAATCAGGGAGGCATGGTGGCACAGTTGTATTGCATCGGACTGGTATCTAAGGGGTTGTTGGTGTCATTCTTGTTCGAGTAGTTACTTTGTCCTCTCAATCGTTCCGAAAGAATCAAGTAAGTGCTGAAAAGCCGGTCCTCGAGCACCCAAGAAACATTTCTGATTGTGAAGCCCGTTGCTTCACACTGTCCAGAAAATGACCACTTGCATATCTGGCAGGTAGAGAGAGGGTCAAGAAACCCAAATAAAGAAATCTATCAATCAGACAGTATGAACTTACCGAGGTATCAAAACCATGGACTACTAGACCAGACAGGACCTTGGCATTGGACACGTCCACTTTGACTGAAACCTTGCTCTGAAGAAAGAAACAGGACAGTCACTGCCAGTACATTATCAGGGGGGAACGGAAATATGCCTTTGAAATTAAAAGGGCTACCGGATGACAAGGACACGGTAACTCATACACTCAATAATTCAGTGGTATCGTCCTCCGCTCGAAGCTGTCACCCTCAACCACTGAAATACTTGGTGCCAAAGTCCGTTTCTTAACATTAGATGTCACTGCCAGTTGTTGACGAACGTGCTTGATCAACCAGCCAATAAGAAAATGTTTATGTTTTCGCCTAGTTGCGTGAAATACTAGTCGCTGATTGGGTGATGACAGTTTGCCCCATCTAGCATTCAGAAACATGATTAGGCCCCATCTGTGCCAGTGGTTATAAGCGTATAACTAGTGTTAATCTCAAGGCCACTCATAGAATGAAGGAAGGTACAGTAAGACAGGGTGGATGCTTTCGCAGAACCCATGACTCCATCTTACCCACCTTTTGAAAACCCACCGAAGAACAACATCAGCATCGAAGTATCCCAACTGAAGACATTTCACTTGTGCCCAGAATATCACGCTCTCGATGCAATATTTATGCCCCATAAACACGACTGGACATGCAGGAAAACCTTGAGAACCTGTTGCCACGCAATGAATAGTTTTTCACTTCAGATGCAATCACAGACAAGGATCCATCAGTTGAAAGGTGTTATAAAAAATAAGGAATTTTACTTTTTCCATAATCCAGCGAGGATGGCTTGCTTCAACATCATACTCTCCAGGCAAGACTTTTTCAAAGGCAAACCTGAAAACAGAGGGAGAAAACAAAACAAGTTTGGTTTATTTTCTGATATCTGGTCAGTTTTTACAAGGAACAAGGGACCTCTTAATCAACAATTCGAAGACTGAATAGTTTTGAAAACTGACGCCATTTCATAATTTTTTTGTTGCATAAATGAATATGAAATAGAACCTGCATAGACCTCACAAAAACAACCTTGCCATAATTTATAAACCTCTTTTCTTTCAGCCTAATCAAGTTTTACACTAATTACCGGTACACTCTGTTTGTTAAGTTTGTTTATTAGGCCTATAAATTACCCTTGCCATAATTTATAAACCTCTTTTCTTTCAGCCTAATCAGGTACACTAATTACTCTGTTTGTTGTCAGGTCTAGCAACCAATTTATGGGCTTGGACTTCATTCATCCTTAACTTTTGACATGTCCTGTTTGTAGGATACTTCAGATCTATATTTGGGATTTAGCTCAGTCTTTTCTGGTTTCTCCAACTGAAAAGTGCCTGAGGAAGAGCCTGGTTGGGGTCGAAAATTTGTGAAATTATGGAAGTCAGACCTGCCTACCCCTTTTTCAGTTTTGGGGGAAGAAGTTTCCCAAAAATGTGTACAATCGCATATTTTGGTGTACAATTACAAGCAAAGTTCCCTAAAAAAGTGTACAATTGCGTATTTTGGTGTACAAAATTGCAAACCCATGATTCAAGGCTTTCAATCCACAGGAACCCACTGGTTCAGTCTGCGCTTGTTTCTAAAGCATGAAGGGGATGATATTGGAGACTTTGAAGGTGAAAATGTGTTTTATTTTGAAGTTTACTGATCGTACGAAACAAAAATACAGCGTATTTGAGACACCTTTCTTTGCGTAAGAAATGACCCTCAAATCGTACAACGTACAATCACCGCATTCTGGCGTACAAAATACGCTAAATCGTACAATGTAGGCAGGTCTGGGAAGTTAACTTCCTATTTATTATCATCCGTTGTGTCGACTTTTGTGCATTCTCTTTCTTTGGGTCACAAAAACCAACCTGAGAGAGAAACTTCTTTGCTTGTGATAAAATATACCACTGTACCGTACTTCCACCACGCCCCGGCCATGAGGTTGCACAAGACAAACCAGGGATCCACTTGGCCGAGGTTCCAATGTATTTTATGGATTGATGCTTACCTGCCACCAGCTTCAGTCTGTAATGAACTCAACACTGTCCCATCCCTTTTCTTCAAAGTTACGGTGACTCCTTCCGGTCCCTTTTCCTGCCCCTTGCTCGAGACTTGGCCCTCCACGGCGAAACCGACAAATTGAAAATTGATGTCCTCTCCTTTGCTACACTTGTCTGTCATCCCGTCGATGTTGAGGTCAACACTTTCTGGTTCTGGAAGTGAGAGGAAGAATGAAAGACTGAACTGAAGTTTGGAGAGAAAAGACAAAACCAAGTAACAAAATAAACTGATCTCCTGTGTTTCATACTCGTAGTTGAGCTTTTGGCACAGGGATTATATCAGCAGGATTGTACACTCGTCCCCAGTGTTAAGTTGGCCATAGGTAATACCCACTACACTGGCACGACTGGCCTGCCAAAAGTGAAGACCCATCAATAGATGGCGCTGTTTGACAAGGGATCCAATCATAATCCATCATCACAAGTTTAACCGACACAAAGCGCAAGGTTCTGATTTTCGCGGAGTATCACGGTTGTGATATGCGAGGCCTGATCACATATCCATCCGCGGCCGTAAAAATCAAAATGGCAGATGCCGTTCGATGGCAGTGTCGATATTGCGTAGAAATTCGGCACTGTGTACAGTTTGCTTCTTTGCTTGTGATAAAATATACCACTGTACCCTACTTCCACCACGCCCCGGCCATGAGGTTGTACAAGACAAACCAGGGATCCACTTGGCAGAGGTTCCAATGTATTTTATGGATTGAAGCTTACCTGCCCCCAGCTTCAGTCTGTAAAGAACTCAACACTGGCCCATCCCTTTTCTTCAAAGTGACGGTGACTCCTTCTGGTCCCTTTTCCTGCCCCTTGCTCGAGACTTGACCCTCCACAGCGAAACCGACGAATTGAAAATTGATGTCCTCTCCTTTGCTACACTTGTCTGTCATCCCGTCGATGTTGAGGTCAACACTTTCTGGTTCTGGAAGTGAGAGAAAGAATGAAAGACTGAACTGCAGGCCTTTCCTTTTGAGGCGCGCTAAAATGTGTATGTGCCTCGCAAACAATAGAATTTCTATTGTTTGCGAGTAGAATTTCTATTGTTTGCGAGGCACATGCACATTTTAGCGTGCTCTGGAACTGAAGTTTGGAGAGAAAAGACAAAACCAAGTATCATTATTATACAAAATAAACTGATCTCCTGTGTTTCATACTTGTAGTTGAGCTTGACTGGCCTGCCAAAAGTGAAGACCCATCAATAGATGGCGCTGTTTGACAAGGGATCCAATCATAATCCATCATCACAAGTTTAACCGACACTTTCTGATTGACTAAGACACGTGTACAAAATGTACACTGCACGGATTCCCCAAATCGGAGAGCTGACGCCATCTAGTAGTAATACTTTGATTTGAGGATGGCACTAACTGAAGCAGTTTCAGAGTACGGGTAACGTAGCGGGTAGCGGTTTGAAACTGTGGGAGGAGTTTACATGTAGTGAGATGGTGGCACAGCCATAAATCTTCATAAGCCATCTCCAAAAGACTAGAATTCTGGCCCCGTGATTCAACCTTGGTAAATGAAAAAGCCAAATTCTTGGAGTTGTTTCCTCACCAAATTTCCACCCCTTGGGTGGCTCCACCTTTAGTGTGTATGCTCCCTTGTCATATACAGGAATCATGTAGTAGCCATTGTTCGGTGCGCAATCCATTTGATATTTGAGGCTGCCTTGTTTGGTGTAAAGTTTCACCTGAAGAGAACAAATGAGATGTGAAACATGAGGAAATTGATTCTAGCAGGACATTTCTCCCAGATATCTGCCCCAGACATTCCTCTGGTCCTGGACATCTGCCCCTACATAACACGTGTACATGTATGTGGGACACAGACCCCTACATACATGTAGCTAGGCATTTCCACATTCGGAACTTCCGAAGGCAACTGCTCGGCAATTTCCGTGACGGCTCGCATTTCCCCTCGGACACAATTCCAAGGCAGCCATCTTGAATGCGCAGTGATTGCCTTCAGTTTCTGTGGCTTTGGATGCGGTCGCCTCATCACACCATGCGCATGAACGAAATAGGTCACACAAAAACGTTGCGTTATTGATCAATATTGGCAGATTGGGTGAGATATCGGTAAGTTTATATATAATATGCCTCAACTTATCCAGGAAATAAGGTTGGATATCTTAGCAGGCCAAAATTCGGCGAAAATAGTCCCATGGTCGGTCACATGGGTTTGTTGATAACAACATGGCTGCCTTGGACTTGTGTCCGAGGTGAAATGCGCCGCCGAGTGGATAGATAAGCAGTTCGCCTCAGGTCGTTCCGAATGGCATTTCCAGAGTGGCACCGCACCCTGCCTTTAAAAATTACTGAGAATTGCATCCTGCCCAAAAATTGTTGCCCGACACGCCCTGCCCTTCCTTTTCAACTGCCCTGCCCAAAAAACGTGTCAACTCGCTCCCACCCCTGGTGCTGCCATCTGTATGATGCTGGCGAAGTTAGGATCTCTCCTGTGGCAACATCAGGTACGCAAAATCTCCAGTCTCGAAGCGGAAAAACCTCAAAGAATTGGCAGCTTCGGCTGCCAAAAGTCAGCGAATTGAAATTTTATTTGGGTTATTATCTAACAATGTAGGCCCTAAATCCTATTTTGCCCATTTTCGCCTGGCTAAATCAGCTGAAACTTTTGACAGCAAAGTGCACATCCCAGGTTCTGCTGGTGTCCCATATATGGATATGGATTGATATCTTCATTGGCCATGTTCCTATCCTCTCTTCTACATAGCGCCTGAGGAAGACCCCGATTGGGGTCGAAAATTTGCGAAATATTCGGAGACGACTTTCCGATTTATTGTGTACTGTGTGTCGTTTTTGTGCTGTTTTTTGGATATCTGGA
>NMRB01000084.1:261829-273549 GCA_002633025.1 Notospermus geniculatus
GGCCTTATTCATGATGAAATGCAAAGGAAAACAGAAATGTCAGACTGACAAATCCATCGTCTGCTAACTACCAGTGTTGTCTGCATCAGCATGGAGGCTGAGGCGGTTGACCTCAAAAGACGGTGGCTTAGATTGTTTTTCTTCCGAGGATGGCCTAATTTAGTTTGGCATCTGACATGTGTCACTGCATACCAGCACTCCCAATCTGGATACCAGGCTCAATTTATTATTGGCTAGGACTAAAAAGTGAAATATCTAATGGCACTGCGTACACTCGTTCCAAGGTTTTCTGACTGTTTTCAAGGTTTCACTGTTTCCAAGGTTTATCACATACCACTTCAAACACCACCAAGAACGTTCCATCGGGATATTCCAGATTTTATACTGAACCTTTGGAATTCCCCACACTTTCCAGCTTTCCAACATACTTTCCAGCATTCCAGCTTTCCGGAAACTACAGACTACCGTAAACATGACCAAGAAAAACCACCTGTTGAAATTCCAGAGCATTTCACAGGGCCCAAGGGCCATGATAGTTGATTTCCAATTCCTAACGATTCATATGACGAATCCCAATGACTGTCGTGTGCAGTAATGACGTTTATGTGATGAATATTTCATTCAATCAGTGTGGTAGTGGTATGCTAAATGAACGTCTTACGGGACTTGCTTGAATGATTTACTGGTAAACTGAATCATGAAAATGAGATTGGTATTGAGAAAATCCCGTCAGCAGCCAGTGTACTTGCTGCATTGGATCTAGTCTCGCTTGGCCAGACGCTACGGGCTCACCCCTTCGATAAATCACACTCTTTTAGAGATCAGTCGTGAAGACCGCGTGGTGGCAGCGCGGGTCCTTGGGTTTTCCCAACCTCGTTCGCTTTCCGACAATGTGACGAGTGGTCGAAGGTTGTCTGAGCGAACTATACCCTGGGGACGAGGTTGGATTTTTCCCGTGGAAGTAATTTCCACGGGAATTATGAGTGAGAAAGCGTGGTGATTGGCTGGAGCCCAGTTGACTGCCATCTAGTGGTGTTAGCGGCTTTTGAGCCCCAAAAGTGCCAGTGTGTAGAAGACCGGGACGTCGGATACAAACTGGGGCCGAGTGTACATTGGATCTATCTGCCACATTCAGCAAGTTGCCTGAGTGCGCCGCTGAGTGCATTCTTTGTTGTGTGTATTCTGTCCTCAACTGTTTACACAATGTAGATCAATAGTGTAGAGATTGGACAGATGGCAAGTCTGGTGAAAAAATGTGAATTAAGAGCAAATACCGAATACAGTGGGCCTCCCATTGGCACACAACTGCTATCCAAAACACATATTTATTCCCCAGGCCCAGCACCCCTGCTGGATAGACCTATGACATCGAAAGCACACTGTAAAAAAGGGTCAATATGACCAAGTCCAGAGACGTTTCACTATAACAGTGGATTTCCCATTGGGAGCAATTTTTTTCTGGGACATCCTGTACAACGACTAGGTCATTCTACGTAGCAGCCTAACGAAATTGCTCTCATTTGCATTACACATGGCTTCGTTACATGCTGCCATCTATACTAAGAAGGAAGAACTGATCCAGAGCAGCGCTGACAAGTGCTGCAATCTTTAGTACAAAATAGGAACTAATCCGGTGTGAGGACGCCTCAATATAACTGCCTCGAAAGCTGGCCAAATTGTGGCCTATAGTGCCCAAATCCATATGTTTTGATCTTAGTCTTCATGTAGTTCTTTACCCTTGTCCCTCCTTTACATTATGATATCTGGTGTCGATATTGATATCACCACATCATGGTGGAAAAAATGTGCGGAAGTGCTGGAGCGCATGCATGGACGGACCAAATTAACACTGTGAAAATGGATGGCGGAAAAATTCAAAGGCCTACAGCTGCCACATAGAGGAAGAATTTAATAAGTAGCCTGGATGACCATTTCCATATAACAAAATCAGGAATGAAAATCAATACTTAAATTTTATCGTCCAGCAATATGTTGAAGATAGCGAGGTTTAGCACCTTTCCGACTCAGCTTCAACTACATGATTGTACCAGAATGAATTGCAGTCCACTGACAAAAAGTTTTTTGATAGAAAGTTTGTTAACTTATTTCAAACACATTTCTTCCGACCAAAACCAAGAGATTATCATTATAAAGTGTTAAATTTTCACTTTATGATCAGTTGCGAGACCCAAACCATTATCATTTCTTGACTTCACAGCGTGGTTTCTTTGTTTTTTCGAAAAATAGTGTTTTATCGGCACATGACCTTCCAAAAACCAGAATTCCGACACTTATTTTCTGATTATCAAAATTTAAGTGTCATTATAAAGCTCTCTGTGTCTTCTGCACAAATCCATCAAATAGGATATGAAAATTTTTGACAAATGGAAGGTTTTCCTGGAACAGGTCACAAATGGTATGAATAAAAAACGATGAAGAATTTGACACTGACAAAGAATGCAGTTTCACCTGTCTGCTTCAACACACAGGTCTGATATTGATATCATTTCATTGCCTGCGGTGCTTTTATGAAAATACAAGAAAATTCAATGTAAAAAATGCATCCTGAAAACCGTGTGGTTCAAAAAGTTTTACCTTCTGCGATAATTTCAATTATCAACCACTCTCTCTCGTATTTTGTCTCACCTCTCTGCAATATTTTGATTAGTTACTTCCTACCACATCAAAGCAATGAGAAAAATCACTAAAAGATTGCTTTTGGCAAACTACATAAATGGAAAATGTCATAGACGTGCCTCAGTGTTGCAATTTCATGCCAAGTAAGAAACAGAATTCGGTGATGTCGATGTAGTAATGTACACTAGGAAGTTGTGCAGTAAAAGATGAGACAGAAAGAACCTTTGGTAATGTACTGAAAGAAAAAGTAGTATGTGGAAAGTCTGTGGTGACTTCGAAGTCTAAAGACTATAGCGTATACATCATACTTGTGACTGGAGACAACTCAGGGCTCTCAATGACCCGAGGTCTCGGGTCAAATACGCACAAAGTGCATAGTCTGAAGCACAATAAAAACCAGCAGGAGTCAGTGCGACGCGCGAAGATTCACCCAACATTGTTTAATGACCATGGCTGACCCCTGACTCCTGAGGGCTGACTCCAGAACAAAAATACACAGAAGTCTTTGACTCTTCTACTGAAAACTCCAGCATGTCCAGTGAGAGCCCTGCAACTAGTTGTCACTGAGCTATGGTGACTGGAGGATCTAGCTGGAACTGGAGGCGACTGATCAGTCGCCAGAAATGGTTGATTTACGCACCCTTGCGACTCACTGGAACTGAGATTTTGCCAGTCGCCGTGAGTTGCACATGTTGAACTTTCTAGCGACTATAGTTGTACAGAGTTTCGTTCACTCGGTGCGATGTACGCAGGCTTGCGACTGGTCAGTGCCAGTTTTCTGAACGAAACCTCGTGAAAATACCCGTGATACATTATCTTTAACCTCAAATCCTGTAGTGGAAGCACAAACAGTGATAAATCCGGGCTCCGGACAGCCACCGGATTGGGTGTAAAAGTTGTTGGAAGCACATTTTGTAAGGCAACCTGAAGGCATCCAGGTATTTATACCCCTCAGCATAATATGTTCTTAGTTGTCTGTTTCCCGTCACCATTCCGGGCTACAACTATAGAGAAAATGTTCTGTGATGATTTCACATTTCAGTGTCATAGTGGATGGGCTTGGGGATTTGCCCTACCGATTTTCAGCATGTGTGAATTTTATTTCTACGCAGAGGAAAAAACTGTGCTGCAAGTTTGAGCTAGTTTCTATTCGCCTTGATCTGTGTAATCAGAGCACCTCTCAATTAAGGACAGCTGTCAAGGTGTCCTGTTTGGGCAGGTTCATTTGTATGCTACATAACATTACTATTCAAACCAAGTGTTAAATTTTTCAATGCCACCTTGCTCCAAGGAAAAAAGGAGGGTGTTAAAAACGTTGTTGTTGACATGTAGATTCAAATATCTTTCTCCTGAATTAGAATTCACAAGCTTTCCTTTTATATGCCACCCACCTCACCCACCCGTTGTTCAGAAAACGAGTCACTCCTATCCGTTCATTTCTGTAACGTCATGGGGCTTCCCTATCATGCAATTGTACGCTATATCTTTAGAATCTTAATCCCGAATAAATCCCTACCGACTTCGAGTTAACCCAGTTCAATTCAGTTTAAATGTTACCAGATCAATACACTGTTCTCCATCGCCTTCTTCTCTTGGCCTTTCACAACTAGCATCAGTCTTTGCAGGTGATGCTGATTAGTGATGCTTCATGATGCTGATGCCACAATTTTCATTTTATCTCAAAAATGTACCCTGTCGAACATATCAAGAAAATGCCCCTGCTACTATCAGTCAGTCAAGGATCCTCACTTGGTCAATAGCCAGCTAAACAATCCTAACTCAAGGTCTTATATCTGGGTAACCTGCACATAACTTACACGTTAACTTAAGCACAACTTACATGTATGTTACGCGACATTCCATGCAGTATTACATGCGTATAATTCGCGCAAGTTACGCGAAGCGCGTAGGAATGTCAATAGACAAATCCCAAATTGCCGTTCAAACGAGAAAGATCTGCACACTTCCGCCGAAATCGTATACAGAACCTCGGTCTGAAACTGAATGACGTGACGCAGAGAACCCCACGACCATGTGACGACAGTGAGTTCGACGACGTTGCATCAGAGTCGACCATTGCTGAATCATGGATTGCGTCACGTCAGCTGGTTTCAGGTCGAGGTTCTGTTTACGATTTCGGCGGAAGTGCGCAGATCTGGGAATTTGGGATTTGTCTATTGTGATCAGTATTGTACAGTACCTTGCACAATTGACCTCCCTTCCGCGCCGCGTACCACATGCAGTTTCATGCATGTACCATCCTCGTATCTTCCGAGGACGTGGCGCAGCGTCATGGAAGGCATGCAGTGAAGACGTAACGTCATTCACCCGATGTCACGCAACAGACGTGTGACGTACCCGTACCATACGCGATGAACTGAAGCCTACCTTCCTCGTCACGTACGGGGAAGGTACGCGGATTTAGGGAGGTCATTTGTGCCAGGTACTGTATGCTGTTGCCTTGCCAATGTTGGTGGCCACTCACTAGACTGTCAAATGTTTTTTGCATGCAGCCTGTCTTATATCAAAGGTGTATCAACTGAATGACCATGTACAGTGTAGTCTGGGCATGCGGAAGTGGACCTTTCCGCAAATGCGACTAAAAAATGTGACTTAAAAAATATCTGGAGCCGAAACGGGCGTTTGCCCACCAAACAACTTGCGCCAACATTGAAGAAATGCCAGCCAATTCAGCTGCATTGGCTCAATAATTACAGTGGAACCTCTCTATTAAGGACACCTCTGGGACTGACGAATGCTGTCCTTAATTGAGAGGTGTCCTGATTACAGAGGTCAAAATGAATAGGAACGGTCAATTTGGGACTGAACTTTGGTGTCCTTAATAGAGAGGTGTCCTCCTGGTAGAGGTGTCCGCTAAGGGAGGTTCCAGAGTTTGCTGCCATCGACCAGGTTGACCAATCAAGGGTCCTTGCCTAACTGACTATTGTCTTTGATCATCGCAGTATCAACAATAAGGGCCTTTTTCTGTGCTGTTGGTGTAGACTGAAAGAGATGTCTCTGAATTCTTAGTCTTATGATGTGAGCTGAGGATCCTCTATAACTTGTTTTCATCAAAGCTGCGCCAGTGATATCTTTGTGCTATGAAGATTTAAAACTGCCAAGACATGAAAGCGTCAAAGTCTTTGATGATTCCATAATACGCTGGTTGTTTGTTCTGTTGCTTTCAGAAAGTTGAGGAGATGACTGTCTTCGTACATACAATATGAAGATGGCGGTTGACAATAAGGCTTCTCATGACAAACCTGTGGTGGAGGTTCGCTTCTGATTAGTACCTTTTAGTACTTGGCTCCCTGATGACTCACAATTTCATGTGAAGGAAAAAGATGCCTTTGGCATTTGCCATCGTAACAGAAGAGACTTAAGTGACCAGATTAGTTCACTGCGTGTTCTCCATCGAGTATGTTGCTTACCGTTTCTGATTGGTCGTCTCGTTACTAGGGAAAAGGTGGTGATGACAGGTGGACGAAAAGCTGCAGTTTTATTCGTATGGCTGTATATCGAAACCTCTCGTGGCTTTTATGAAATGTGTCGGAAAGATTTTCGATGTCGTTTATTGGAAGGATTCTCTGGAGTTCCCAAAGCACCATGACAGCATCTTCTGCAGATTCATGAAGGACTCGGTTCTCCTTTCTCCTGTACATTGCAACGGATATCTTCTCTAGATTTCTCGTTCTGCCATTTGCAATTTCTTGTCAACAATCGGTGGTTGTTCTTTTGTTGGTGCTGAACAGTCTTGAGTTCAAAACATTCTGGAAATAATGTCTATGGAGTTCCCAAATCACCATGACAGCATCTTCTGCAGATTCATGACAACACCATGAATCGGACTCGGTTCTCCTTTCTCCTGCACATTGCAACGGATATCTTCTCTAATTCTCATTCTGCCATTTGCTATTTCTTGTCAACAGTTGGTGGTTGTTCTTTTGTTTCTGTTGGTGTTAAACAGCGTTGAGTTGAAAACATTTTGGAAATAATGTCTGTCAATCCGTGTGTTGACTCCCTGCCAGCATGAGGTACATTTGTTCAGGAAAGCGTTGTATCAACCAATGAAAATGGCTCGACTTCGCGCATTTTGTTGGATATTCATTTCATTTTGAAATCTGAATATGTTGCATAAATTTGATAGGTACTTTACGAGATATTTCTGTATCTGCTATGCTATACACGGCTGATGATGCTGCGCATACGGGATATTGGATGACAGATTCTAGTCTTCGTCATTGTCGTGTGTTCAATGGGATTTCTATGTCATTTTGCTCCATCGCCAGACATCTGCCTGCTGTGGGTGAAGCAACTCCATGAAGAGCAGCTTTTCTATGGAGGTAGTTATTAAGTACGGAACTGAACAGAATCGTGGTTGCAAACGGAATGTAAAAGACGGACCGACCCTGAAAGCTGGAACGGAACAGAGCTAATCTTATGGATAACACTGTGTTGTGATGTTGGGTTCGTTCTGTCATGTTAGTGTTTAGCTCGATTCTTGGGTTGTGCCTTTACTTTGTTGGGGCAGTGCTTTTGTGGTGGGTTCGATTCGATATTGGGGTTAATATGGAGTTCCTTTACCCCAATATGGAATCCAACCCACAAACCCACAAAAGCACTACACCAACAGAGATTCTTGCAAGACCTTTGAGTTGAGCTCACAGAAACATGATAGAACGAACCAACATAACAGCACGGCACTGCCATTTGAAATGAAATGAAGATTAACTTTGTTCCGTTCCAGTTTCAGGGTCAGTCCGTATTTTACATTCCGTTTGCAGCCACGATTCCGTTCCGTTCCGTTTCATACTTAATAACTACCCTTTCTATAGAAGATTCATCTACTGGAGCTGATCCAACTGTTCTATTGACCCATCCAATTAATTTGCTTTTGTTGGATTCTCTGGTGGATTCTTGAAGCACCGAAACTCTCTTTTTACCATTGTCTATTGATCTATGTCTTGTTATTCATTTCGGTTTCCTTGTGCCATTTAATATGGCATGCAGTAATCCTCGTTCTCAGATTCTGAAAAATGCATGGTTCTCGTTTCCAAATTTTTTCGTTATTGGCTTCTTCATCAGCCATCTGATTCACTACAGAGAAGTTGTCATGGTGCTTTGACATTCTGCCTTCTCCTTCAATGTTGATGATGGTGCTGTCTAGTGTATTCTCGGCTGACACCATTGCTCGGCGAATCTCTGGATTGCTAAAGTGAGGATCGCTGAATCTCGGAGAGCTCTGTTTGATTTTGCTTCAGATCATTACTAAATTGTTTACTTCGAGGCTTGGATGTGGCTTCGATGTACTGTAGCAGTGTCGTGTACTGTGTAGGTTGGAGAAAAGGAGGCTGATGGATGTATCTATGTCATGACACTTGGTGTATTGGCTTTCAATAGGGATTAGGCCTCTCACGTTTGGCACTAACATCAGAATTCAAAAGTTTTTGCTGTGGAAGGAGTCATTGCTAGCTTTCAAATCACACACATATTTGATATTATCAAAGCATTGAAGGATTAACTTTTCCTCTCTAGCCGGTGTGCAGTATCTGTTCTGGATGTATGCTATTTATTTACTAAGTCCATACTGTCAGGGATTTAACATTTGAGAGAGAAGTTTGCAACAGGCACAATTTCTGAGTGTTTCATTCTCAGCGACAGGGATGTATCGGTATATGTAGGAACATACGAGTGTGATTTTGCTCTGTCGAAATTTCTGTGCGGCATAATCGAAAATGTTTCGCAGTCCTAACACTGGAAGCTACCAGCCCACCATGCAGAGCCGCCACAACCCAAACGTGGGGACTTTCACTCCAAATGTGGCTAGCTATAGACCGAACCCAAACCTAGGAAGCTTTAGTGCACCAAACGTTGCCAGCTTCAACAGAGACCCAGCACCTTATAGTATGGAGAGAGCAACGTGTAGCACGGAAAGGGCGACTATCAGCCCAGAAAGGACACCTTTCAATGCTGATAGGGCTGCTTTTAACTCCGAGAGAAACACCTTTTCCTCAGACAGAGCAACCTTTGGTTCTGAAAGGGCAACATTTACATCAGACCGAGCACCTTTCAATCCAGACCGAGCACCTTTCAATCCAGAAGGAACCCGATTTAACCCTGACGGAGCAAGCTATAGGCCTAACCCAAATGTTGCTGCTGGGTATGGACGGAGCGTCGCCCTCTACAACCCCAACTTGGAGATGCATAATTTCAGTAGGAGTATCATCTTTCGTCAGGAACTTGAGGAAGGGAGGTGGACACAATTTGTAAGTGTTCCATGTTGTTCTTTGTAATGGGAAACTTTCCTGCCGTAAGGCCGGGTTTACATCGGATGACACGCGACACGAACACGAAGGCAAAAAATGGCTTCACAAAGGATTCATCCCCATGAAACCTTTGTGTTCGCCTGTGTGTTCGTGTCGCGTGTCATCCGATGTAAACTCGGCCTTAGAGGCCACCAGCAGTTAGCGGTCCTAGAACGTCAGGAAATTTGACATCACTCAGAACAAGTGCACGCCACAAACGTCATCGACAATGACATGAGACCATGGCCTACGCCAGTGACGTCAAATTCTGTGACGTTCTAGGACCGCTAACAGGTGGCCTCTAGCGGCAGGAAAGTCTCCCATTGGATGGCCTATGTAAAACTAGAATTCCTTGTGGTTAACTGAATTTTTGCAGGTCGAGTTTGTAACTCATGGGTTTAGTTTACACATAATTATTTACAAGGAAGAAATTATGGAATATTTCTGGCTCTGAAAGGCATTCAAGGTGTCAAAGGCTGGTCTTTGTGAGAATTGTTAGTTTCACTAAAAGATTGTTACGGAATATGACTGAAAATAATAAAGAGCGTGGATACTGTGCCAATGCTGCTGGGTGCATTTGTGCGAGTCCTGTCAATTTGTTGGACTATAAAATGATAGTAGCTTTAAGCCTGGACACAGCATAACACTGCCTGCTTTCCATTGGCGCGTTTCTGTGCGCGGAAACGCTCGAAACCATTGTTAGCTACGCTGGAACAGCGTAGCTTATACAATACCCGGGGCTGTTAGGGAGCTGGCATGAAAGTAGAGCGTGCAAAATACCTAATATTTCCGATCTGCAGCAGTCCTGGCGCAGAATTTGTGTTGCAATGCAAGCCTTTTTTACCATTCTCTGTATGCTTTACCATTTTTGTCAGCCAAACTTCAGGGTTGTTGTTTTTTATGAACAATTAGAGTCATCGGCTGCTTGTTTCAGTTTGCAGATTCGATCCTCCCCACCTTGTTTTGGCCATGCACTGAGTGTGCTGTACATAGGCATATCATAGGCAATTTGCAGCCGAGGCTGTTTTTTCCATGGAAATTTTGTGCCCGTATTCATACAGTGCAGATATAGTTTTTGGTACAATAGGTCATCATCCATACTTGGAGCATTATATTTCGGCCTATTTCGGTTCCTAAGTGTGAGTATGTCTAAATAGCTTTTCCTGTTGCTGTTNAGCTAGGCTATTCCCACAACACTTTTATCCACTCCAAACTTTCTAGTCCAAGATAAAACACTGACTTTCCTGAGTTGCAAAGATTATGGGTACTGGTACCAGTCAATGCATGCATTGCCAATGTATGTTTTTGTCAGTCACCTTCTGCCCAGTAGGCCTAGGTAGGCCGTCCATTCCATCTGCACTTTATCACTATAAAGCCATGGTTGCAATGCAAGCACCACAGGTTTAACTGGATCTGTAGAGCAAGGACATGAAGGAACGGAGGACAGCCCAACTGAATTGGTGTGCAGCATCTCCAGCGTAGCTTCAAGGCCGCCAGGCCTCTAGTTTTTTTCCGCGCCGTGACCAACGAAGTAGAAACAAACAATGCTTTTGCGGAAACGCGCCAGTGGAAAGCAGGCCTAACACTGCCTGCTAGATTTTAACATGTCCTTTGAAAAAAATATGCCATCTGTTGGAGCTGATGATGATAAGTTTCATGTTTATCTGAGATTGGATAATGCGTGATATGAAAAAGTTTTCCCTTTCCTCAGCTGCTCAGATTAACAGTTTTCTTACACCACCATGCAATAAGGTAAAAACAGGGTTCTCCGCAGGTGTCCATCCTACATTAGCCAAGCACCTAAAAACAGCTTTCCTGCATTAAGGGATCGTGTACCAAGCATGTCATCGTTGATGAGAACTTTGGATAATGGAAAATAATAAAGACAAGAGAATTTTTACATTCTCCCATTTCCATTTACCACTTTCTTTGCCCCACCAAAATTTCGGTGAGGACATTTATAGCCCATTCGTCTGTGCATCCGTAAACTTTTGAATTCTAGATATTTGGCAAAAATCATAAAGGAATCAAACATAAAGGTTTGACTGTGAATGATGAAGTAACTGAGGAATACACTTCATGTGTTGACCAGAAGAAGGTTCCTTTCGACTGGCTGTACCACTGCTACGTCCACGTTCAAGGCTCTCAAGACCATGAAGACAAAGTCTAGGTATGGATACCGCAGTTTCTCGTGCTGCGGCCCATACCTGTGGAACAAAATTCCTGTCCCACTCAGAGCCCTGCCAGTAGCCGCCTTCAAAAGACACCTGAAGACATTTCTATTTGATGAGCACCTTGGAGAGGCGGCGCCTTGAGCGTGGTGGACCACGGAATGGCGCCCTATACAAATATTTATATTGATTGATTGACCAGGTCATCCAATAATGGTGCAATCTTCACTTTTGTTTCCTGGATTATGTCCCCCAATATGCCCAGGAACAACTCTTGGACAGAGCGATTGCTATTTTGATTTGTTGAATTTGTAATGAACTTAAAATGTAATGGATCTTGTGAAAACTGTTGGTTTTGTATTATTTGTGGTCTCAAATTTGCACTCATCGCATTGCAGTTGTGGCTTACCGCATTTTTCAAAATCGGCATTCACTTCTTAAAATCAAAATAGTGGTTGCCAAGTTTAATTGGATAATCTAAAGTGAATTTAAGAATAATTTTGCTGGAGGATGCAAAATTTGATCTGTTAGAGAGTGCACTGTTACGAATTGAAAACCCTATGTGTGAACTGGATCCTTGTTCATTTAATCTCTGAAGGTGGTTCAT
>NMRB01000084.1:286803-301011 GCA_002633025.1 Notospermus geniculatus
TCATTTTTAGCCCGCTTGGCCGCAAGGCCCAGCAGGGCTTATGCTGTGGTTGGGGTCATTGAGTGGTGGTCTGTCGTGCGTTAGTCCGTACGGCGGTACGTCCGTACGTCCGTAAACTTTGGTTTGTTAGCGCTCTAGCGCCTTTATTTTTCGAGGAATCTTTTTGGTCCTTGGTGGGTGTATATATGGGCCTAAGATCTAGGTCGAGTTCGATTTTGAGTGCGGTTGGATTCCTACTTTGGCCTCCAGGGGGCGTTTTGTGAAAAATTTCAAAGGGCTATAATTTGATAATGGTTCAAGCTATCGTGTTGAAACTTTGTACACATTCACCTCTAGCTTATAGCAACTTACAGACAGAATTTCGGTGAAATCTGATTCTTGACTTTGCCACTAGGGGGCCAAAACCAAAATCACTAAAAGTTCTATTTCTCCCTCACCAAGAGATGGATCTTTGTCAAATTTTTATCATGGGTATATCTATCGAGGATACATAAGATAATACTTGAGTTTTTTAATTTGACCTACTTTGGAAGGTCACAGGGGTCAAAGTTTGTCTGAAATTATGAAATTGGCTCTTTTTGTAATGGCTTGACCTATTGCTTTGAAACTTTGCACATACATGTATCTACCTCTAGGCTGTAACAACTCAGACGAATTTTGGGCAAAATCTGATTCTTGACTTTGCCACTCGGGGCCAAAACCCCAAACATAAAGTGTTGTTTGTCCCTAACGAAGTGGTCGATCTTCGTCAAATTTCTATCAAGGGTAAATAGGATACATAACATAAGAATGCTCCAAGCCAAGCGGGCACAGTGCCATTGGCACTATTTTTACACTCCAAAATGCAATTCCTTCTGCATGAAAATTGCATTTGAAATGTGACAAATTAAAGAAAAACACTACTGAAGTGAAAATAGTGATATTTGAAAAAGGTTAGTCTGCAAACTTGAGGGGGGATATCCCCTCCTTGAAATTTTTGAGGAGGGGATTNTCCTGTTTCGGTTCAAAGCGCGGAGAAGGGGACATTGTTGGAATGTGATGGCAAGATGGGCAATCGTTCACCGCCGAAACTCGCTCTCGTCTTTGCCGCCACTTTTCAGAACGGAAGCGCCGCGAGAGTGAGGGCGGAAAAGACAGACACCAATCTATTATATACGACAATGCCTGGCGCAGTGACAGCAGAAGTCGGTCAAACAGTGATCTCACGCGGTGGTGGAGAATTTAGTTGGCAATTGTCCATCTAAAAGCACGACATGGATCCAAAGAAGGGTGAGTAGTGTTTTGTTGATGTCTTGAACACGGTTTTGGGGGCCAGTACAACGTGGTTCAAAGTGGCGCATGTAGTGGTGTTAGACTACTCGGTGTGGAGGACAACAGTCTTGTCGAACGTCGGTTTCCTCCTGCTTGGCCTGGAGATCAGTACGCATCCACTGCCGATTTGGCGTAGGCCTACCAGAAGCCGATGTTTACACAGCCTAGGCTATGCATCATGCCTGCCCTGTCACGCGGTCAGAACTCAGGATTCCGCCTTCTTCCAGATCGTTGGCTACTCCAGCCACAGGAACTTGTACCTCTAATTACTTGGGGTCCTACCCCCTATATAGGCTATATAATACAGACTGTATTATATATATAGGGGGTAGGACCCCCCCGTAATTAGAGGTATAGGGGGTAGGACCCCCAAGTAATTAGAGGTACAAATTCCTGTGCTCCAGCTTAGATTCCTGAAGCTGATAGAGGCCTAACCAAAAGACACAGTCTTTTGTAGTCTTGGCTTCAGGAACCAGAAATCCGAGTGACATACCGTACAGTATAGAGTCTAGGCCTAGATACCGTATAGGCCTACTGTTGGCCTATCCAACATCGTCTCTATTAAAGTCTGGCAACATCTATCTTTGACCTAATGGAATGCGGAGCTAGGAAATTGATCGTTGGATTTTCCACGGACCTTTAATCACACGCGGCTATTGAATGACCGGTGGACAACGCGAACAATCGGGGAACGACCACAAGTGATCGACAAGCATGATTATAAACCGCAAAGCTCTGTCACATTACATGACTTCCGCATTCCATTAGGTCGAAGATAGATGTTGCCAGACTTTAAAGTTTATTTATTTCTTCGAGATGGTATAAAGGAGCTGTTTCCTTAAGGAACGATTGTACCAAGTCATTTTTTAGGTATTAATTGTTGGGCAGTTGTACTAAAAATGGATGGAATATGTAGTTTAGACATCACTCTAAATTGTGAAAGAGGAAAAATGTGGCAATTACATAACTGAATGGTAAAACAAAGGACATTTGCAAAATGTCTGAAATGAAGCAGAAACACTCAAAATACTGATTAATGAATCTGGTACATATATGAAACCATCCATTCAGGAGGTGATCAAGTGGGCCACAACTGGATGACCATGAGTGTGCTGTAATAGGCCTTATTGATCTTACAAATAACACAAACATCAGTGGTGGTCACTGGTCACATTGGTTACATCGAATTGCCTGGATATTATTCTGATTGTGGCAATTCAGCCAACCATGGGGTCATGTTGGTTTTCCTTTTTCCCCCTGTATGAGGTCCTCACAAACACAACTGTAGAATCAGGCAAATTGCTGACTTATTTTAGTTTTAAATGCAAATATCTCTTAACCCTTTCGGGACTAGGCGATGTTGGAAAGTGTACAATTCGTAACATGAATCTGTGATGTCTCTACAAAAACGCGCCTAGCTCCCTAAAATTGCAACCAAAACTGGCGACCAGGCACTCATTCTGGAGGCAACTAAATGGGCCACGATCTCATGGAGGTTTGCTTCTTCCAAAATGTCTGTGAGAGAAACAGGCCTGAGCCGAAGATGCAAGTTGTGCGGAAATAGTCGCGTTCTGCCTACTTTTTCGTCACGTTTCCAATCTTTAAACGTCCATATCTCGATAACCGTTGCTCGTACGCGTCTGAAAATTGAAGCTACTTTTTTCTACTCTTTCTTTTTGCGCCAGTCGCGTCGTCGTAGCTGCTTCCGTTCCGGAGATATGGCCATTTTGTCACAACATGTCAGATTTGCACTTTGGAGTCTGTCAATCTAGGCCCCGGGACAAACGTTGAAATGCAATTTTAGCCAGGTTTCTTCAATCAGAGCCAAATCGCGTATTGAGGGGGGGGGGTAGTCTCGCATTAAAAAATATGCAAATCAGACATCAATCGGTCCACTGGTTACGATTCTATGCCAGTTTGAATGTGCAAGGGTGTGTGGTGTATATTCCATCCATTTTTAGTACAACTACCCAACAATTAATACCTAAAAAATGACTTGGTACAATCGTTCCTTAAGGAAACAGCTCCTTTATTAATTGGCGGATGACCTCATCTGACCCTAGACTGATATCGTCACACACTTTGCCTGTGGGTCTAGGCGCTGTGTATTACGTTTTGTAATGCTGTTTTAATACTTCGTAGGCCTGGCCGCCAGAATCGTATATTTCATGATTCGTTATTGTCCAGCAGAGGATAAACGGGTAGGCCTATTGGTTACTCAGGTGAATCGGGGTCACTGTCCCGTGAACATTGTTGTCATTCTTCATTGATAATCACAGAATATCATAGATATTGCAAAGGGCATGGAATAATAACAGGTTTCTAAGGTGAAAGACATAGCTTCCTACCGGACTCGAACCCACGGACCCTCACATAGGCGTCAGATCGATATTTCAAAGAATGTCGCGTCGCATGAGGACGGTCATTCGAAACAATGGCTGGTATTTATAAAAGTTAGCAAATGCTTTTACTTAAGATTTGCACAGTGAGGTCCAATGTAAATGCACTACAAAACTTGAAGGAAAAGCATTTGCTAGCTTTTATAAATACCACCCAATGTGTTAACAGTAGGCCTATAGCAATATCGATGTTACTTTCATTTTCAGGTCTCGAAACGCATAGGCCTATTGTACAATGCAATGCGGTTGATTTACAAATAGTCCAATTACCAGTTGCTGTGCATGTTGCACTTCAGCAAAAACGCTGTTTGCAAAAGACATTTACTGCCGCTGTCTCGCAGCCCAAGACCCAATGGGGTCAACCAGATTGGGTAATTGGGTTGTTCAATTACTTTATTATACTATGTGATATATAAACCCTCCACCTGACACACAAGACTCGAAAATAATTATGCGACGATGATGACGAATTTAAAGGTACTCTGAGTTCGAATTGTAAACATACGGTTTGTTTATTTACATGGTTGATTATAATACAGTATTTATTTTTCCTCATGTTATTGGTGAGCTGGCCTTGAGGCATTCTCACCACTAAAATCATCACACTTTTAAAAGTGGGTCAATTTTTCGCCTCCATTTTCTCCTTTTCCATTCACGTAATCTGCAGATTATCGACGCAATAGCTAATCATTTGGCGTGAAATTGTGTCCCCTGCTAAGCAATTTGAATAATATAATCGGCTTGGTGCTTTTTGGACGATTTTTGGACCAAATGACGAGATTATTTAGGATCATTTTCATGCGGGTCCTCTGTCCTCGAGTCCTATTGTACTGTAGGCCTATAGCGGAGCGGCTGTAACAGGCAGGGGACCAGGTGTTGGACAGTAAAAATGGTGGAGATTCTTTTCATCACTTGAGAAATTTGACCCATTGTGATACCTTTTCTAACCCTCCATTAGGTAAGCCACTATACTTCAACTCATTCTTTCATGTGTAGCAACAACTTCCACGCTTAATTGATAACTAAGATAATTCAAATACTTGGATATTTCCACAGTTTTGTTGGCCACATATCCTGACTGCTCTATACACTACATCGATCGTATGTTCATGGATGAACCAGGTCACGGTAATAAACATACAGTAGCATAGCGCCTGTATTCAGGTCTCACCACACAGGGGAAAGTAGGACATCTTAAAACATGTCCAATAATAGCAACTTCCTGATGGCGATACAGNTACATATTCCATCCATTTTTAGTACAACTACCCAACAATTAATACCTAAAAAATGACTTGGTACAATCGTTCCTTAAGGAAACAGCTCCTTTCTTCTGTCCTTATACATGTACGTAAAGTTGTCGTGTGGGGGATTTTGGCTAATGTTGCAATGTACTTATCCTCCAAACATTCATCTGTAGAATTGGTCATCTTTGTTGTTTGGAAATATTTAGGCCCCTTTTTAAGGGTTTCAAAAAATGTGAACACTATTTTAGAACGTGAAAACGCCAGTTGAGAATGCAAATTTTGTCCCAGGTTTGAGAACACAACACCATTTATGGTGTTCTGTCCGGTCAGAAATGCTCGGATTGTAGTGCTGAATGAGTAGCTCATCTGAGTTCTACTGAAAGGTTTCAGGACAGACTGGGGTTAAAGTGGAAAGTCGGCCGCGATGACACCTCTACCGTTGTTGAAATCAGACTATAAACCCTAACTTTAACTTTAACTTTACCATTAGCTTAAAGTCACTTTATGAAACCGGCACCAGGTCACTGGATTAAATTTGTATTTCTGTGGGGTGGGTTCTATAGGTCAGCGGTGTCGTATCGATTTTGGTTGCGATCAGATATTCAATGGCCACAAGGCAGACATCTTGGATTTCATATTCCAGACTGACCTGCTGAATGGGTCGCCGGACAGGTTTCATATTTCTGTGCCGTACCAGGGCTGGACCAGGGTGGGTTAGGGGAGGTCAGCCGTTTCGGTTTTTGTTGCGGTCCGATATTCAATGTGGTCACCGGGCAGACATCTTGGATTTGGTTCTCCAGATTTTAACTGCAGAGTCGGTCACCCGACCAATTTCATTTTCTGAGGCACAGCAGGCTGGGTAAGATGCCGAATTGACTTTAAGCGTGTCACCCCGTCATTCAGTATGGCCACTATGTGGATATCTTGGATTTTGTGTTCCGAACTATTTCTGCCGTATTGTTGGATGTATTGAGGATGAGTGAGGCACACATTATCATCTTGAGAATTGCATTTGTTGTGTCATAATCTTTGTTACAGTATGTTGCACAATTGACCTACCTTTATCCGTGTACCTTCCGCGTATGTTGCGCAGAAAGTATGCTTCAGTTTACTGCGTATGGTACGGGCACGTCACACGTCTCTTCTGCGTCACGTCCGCACACCTCGGGCGAATGACGTTACGTCTTCATTGTGTGCCTTCCTTGACAGCGCATGACGTCCGTGATATGAGGACGGTACGCATGACGCTGCATGTGGTACGCGGATGGTGCATGGCGTGGAAGGGAGGTCAATTGTGCAACGTACTGTGTGTCATTGTAATATTTTGCCTAACATATGTGACCCGGCACGACAAAATGAGTCAGAATGCGCACATAAGAAGACCCAACATGTCCAAGGTGACACCAACGGTTCGCTGATTTCAGGATTGTCTGCCCATTGTGAAATTTGACTTGGTCGATTTCTGTGGTTGCTGTCTGGTTCCACCTTCGGTCTTCTTCTGTGCGACTTCCGACTCAGTTTGCTGTGCCGGGTCACATATGATCCCTCCAAGTACAATGCCATGATTGGGATTTTTCTACCAATCACAAATCAGGGGAATCTCTCTAGCACCTCTGACCAGTGCACCTACCGGGTTGATTTGTGCTGTATCCAGTACATTCGGGTAGTCTTACAGCAGCTAGACCTTGTCGGAAGTGTTGGAAAGGTATCATCTACATGTATTTCTTCCAATCACCTTCAACTCAAGCTGGTGAGAGCTTAAGCTGTCTTGGTGTGGTATTATTAGCACTCCAAGACAACGCCATGGTATTCCGTTCTACTTCTGTGGTTGTGTTTTTTCATCAGAAACAAACATCTTCATTACTATTGGTAGCCGGCTTGAAATCTTCATAAGAAAAAGGAATGTTACGGATTGCATTCCTGGTAGTGAATGAAGTTCATTGAAAGAAATCAGGTGATTTTAGCATGGCTGAAAGGACTCGTTAAATTTAATAGTTCTTGCTTTATATTAAGCAGCTCATGAAACTCAACTTGATGTTGGCTTAATTAAATGACACGCAATAATTCCAAGATCTATGAGAAGATGGTGGAGAAACAAACCAACAGTATATGTGACCTGTCACAGCAAAGCCAGGCGCATGTCGGTCGTTGGCTTGGCAGGTTGAGACCAAATGTTTGTCAGTTTCACTATTGTCTGTTATTGTGAAATCTGAAACAGTCTATTTCTTTTCATTCTCTCCCGGTGTCATCTTAGTTCGTTGAGGCTCAACGTTCTGAGCGACAGGCGCCTAGTTTTGCTGTGACAGGTCACATATAGTGTTTCAGCTAGGATTTCAAAAAGGCGTTTTTTACCTACCGCTCGAAAAGGGCAGGGTGCTATTATACATCGGGGCAAAAAGGGCATTTTCTTTTGCGAGAGGAAGTGAGACTGACGAAGAACCTGAAATTTTTCACTTTCATGTACTTTTATGCGAGACTGATGAACAATCTGAAATGTTTTCACTTTTATGCATCACCTTGTAGAAGAAGGTTTCCAGACTGTCAAAAATGACTAAAAATTGTCTTTTTAGGTCAGGGGAAAATTTTAGGGAGTTAAAAGGCACCAAGGTATCACCTGGCGAGGCATGGTGCTGCGCCCTGCTGTAACTCTTTATAGGAACACGAAGTATTGAACTAAGCCAGCAATTCTCTTTATCCAGATCTTACTCTGCAACATCAGTGATATGAATCACAGACTGCGCTTACTTCTACTTCAGATATTCTTACTTTTAAGTTCCGTCGTAAAACAAAATAGATTGATGTCATTCCACTGGTTTCCCATTTACATCACATCAATACCAAGACATGGCTTTAAGAACAATGATGTGGTATATTTTCTGAGCATTACATTGAGATTGAGCCAAATCAATAGCCAGCTGAATTCTAGCAAAGGATGCCTTGGGCTGCAATGATGTCCGTGACAAAAAGTTGTGCCCTAGATAAGGGAAGAGTTGAGGTATTCTTAAAGCCTAGCGTACATCGGCCTTGCGACTGGAAGCAACTGAACGCAACAGTTGCTATCGATGTACGCGTTCCACGCACATCGGTTACGACTGGTCATTGCGGCAACAAGTGGCACAATCCAGTCTTCAATCTGGAGCGCGCGCACATCGAACAGCCAAAACTGAATGCTACACTGCTCCACAAACGAGGAAATTCATTGTCAGCGCGCAAACATCGGAAGTGACTGAAGACAACTAGAAACATTAACCGTTGGCAACGAGTAGAACATGAGCAATTGGCTGGAACCAGCAGCAACGGTCGGCAGTTGCGTTGCCAGTGTGCATACATCGGCCTGTTTGAGCATCTAATCAGTTGCTGCTGGTTCCAGGTAGTTGTCAACCGTTGCCGGAAATGCCATTGCCGGTAGTTGCTTCCAGTCGCAAGGTCAATGTACACTCGGCTTAATGTGATCAAGAGCAAGCTATTTTGTCTCATGAGAACTCCAGAAACAAAATCGATTGAATCTTTGTAAAAATGTGAAAGATGATATCTGCATGTTCGGATGGTGGGATGGTTCGCTTCTATTCTGTAAATCAGTTGTTTAGATAATTTAAAAGATATGACATGTATGAAGAACAGAAGTTCCGAACTCTCATCATTTATCAAATAAATGATCTTTCTGACATAATGGCCTCTCTATATGGGCGTACATGTAAATCATACTAAAATTTGAGAAGAGTTTGTTTGTCCAAGACTGACGAATGTCCTTACAAAGCCTGAATTTTGATACGACTTAAATATAGTTTTTGAAATATTAAGATATTAACAAAAATAACAAATAACGTCATGACCTCACCGAGATTTCCGTCACCTCATCCATGACGTCGTTCTAGCTGTGTTGTTCATTTTAGTTCACCTGGCGAGCTCTTAAAATCATATGGTATCCATCATCCCCCCCCCCCATCTTTAGCAGGGCATGTTTCGTAAGTTAGTGCTCTGACCTGATGCAGACGACCTTAGACGCCATCTAATTCTTGGTCAGAAACACAAAACAATGTGAGTTTCCAATTTGACGTACTTTTCAAAGTCACAGAGGTCAAAATTCATCTATGGCATTGAAACTTTGTACTATGTACCCCTTGGTCATACAACCTATTACGTACTTTAACGTTTTGTTGCCTTCACCCTGTTTTACTACGGCCTACTATGTTTCTTATCCGCACCATCACTGCCGTGGCAAACTTTTTGAGAGTTGAAAAATCTGGCTCGGCATCCACGGCAATCACGGCCTGTCATGTTTGCCATCCTTTCCCCCCGCGTTGTCTCACGTCCATCCCGTTTTGTCCACTGTGGCCTGAAACGTGATTGCCGTGGCTGCCGGGAACGTAATGTAAACCTAGCATTAGATTTTCCTTGAAACATTGGTCCTGATGGACAAAAGTCTGCCTTGATTAGGTACAGATGATAGCTCACTTTAGGCTGAAAGGGTAAATGTCGTCCTGTGTATATACAAAGATTACTCAGGATCTCAATCTTCACCAATACTCTGGGTGTAGTTTCGGTAGCCGAACATCGCCCAGCATCCCCAATCTGTGCCCTGGAATGAGTCCTATTTAGATATCTGGGGAATCTCACGATCTCACCCCACGATACTTGTTGAGTGTAGCTGTTCATGACATTCGTCAGGCTGTCACCTGACCACGGGTGAGACAACCTCGAATCCAGGTGTCATACTAGGACGCTGGGTGATATGTTCGGCTGCCGAAACTACACCCAGGGTATTGTTTTAGTGAAGACTGAGATCCTGGGTAATGTTTGTATATACCCAGGATGACATTTACCCTTTCAGCCTCACTTCCGAGTAACAGAAATGCTGTTGAATATCCTTTGGTTAAGCCGTGGACCACTGGTCTCCTCATGGTTCCTTCATTGTGATTACCATCAGTTCTTCAGGCTCCTGCTAATCACACCAACATTTATACCACGGGTTACAACCAGCCATTGCTGTTTCATCATTGATTATATGTCTGATATATTTGCGTAGATTTGGTGCCATGGCAACGGTCGGCACAAGCTCCTATTTCCATCTTCTGATATCCTGTCTACGAATAAAGGGACAAAACACAAAGCATTGTTGCACAACATGTGATATGTGATGTTAGCTTGGATTTAGGAAATGAAGGGTACTGTTATCATGGTTATCCCTCAGGATTTAGGAATGACGGGTACTGTTGTCCTTCACTTTTAGTTTGTTTGGCCACGCTGTAGGCTAATTAGATACAGGATGTAGGGGGAGGCAAGCTATAAAATTGAGCTGCCTGGCAATGAGACTGGCTGGTACAAAGGCCCCCTTTTCTGTTTGTCTTGATTGACGAGGGAATTCAAGCTGTAGAAGTTGGTGGAACGCTGGTCTGAGATACAAATTCATCCTTGGATTTAGGAAATGAAGGTACTGTTATCCCTCAGGATTTAGGAAATGATGGGTACTGTTATCCCTCAGGATTTAGGAAATGATGGGTACTGTTATCCCTCAGGATTTAGGAAATGATGGGTACTGTTATCCCTCAGGATTTAGGAAATGATGGGTANCGCAAATGTGTCTTCTGTAGATGCAGCGTGACATAATTCCGTCATATTTGATCTGCATTGGAGGCAAAAAAATCTGTCTTTCGCTGCCTCTGCCTCCGACCACCGCGCACGATGACATTTGCACGTAGGAGGCAAAAATATCCATAGCTGGAGGCAAAAGTGCACTCGTGTGTGGCCCGCTTTATATTGGAACTAACCGTGACTTCATTTGATGAAAGTAGAAGAGAATGTCTAACTCTTCTTTTTCACTGACTCAATTCTCTTAATCCTCTTAGTGCTGACCATGTACGGCTCTATACCCTTCTGGCCTTTTTAAAAGGCCTTTTGCGAACCAGGTCTCCACGTGTGCCGTAACATAGGTAACAACCGTGAAAATTTTATGTCATGAGCATTCAGATATTGCCTTTTTTGGCGGCCATAATTCAGTCACGTGGTTTTGTGACAGGTTGCCGACCATGTTGGGGTGTGGAGGTTCCGGGTCTTTTATGTCAATTGAAGTCATTCCACCCAGGGTTTCTGCCAGAAAAAAAAGGAGGGTACGGACAAAAAAAAATTTTTTTTGGAAAAAAATTTTTGGGAATTTTTTGTTATTGTTAAAAAGGTTTTAAACGATGTTTGGTGCCATTTTAGGCGTATTTTAGGCATATCTGGCATGTCATGGACAAATGGTTACCCAATGTTTTTGAGGGTACGGATCCGTACCCTGGAAAAATTAAAGGGAACGGAATTTTACCCATTTGACCCTCTGGCGGAAACCCCGCCACCCCACCGCTCAACAAAGCTGAGATGGGAACATTCGTTCTTGAAGGGTTTTCACATCCGCTGCCACCGCTACACTCCTTATTCCGTCTAATAAATCAAAAATGGATTATTACATAGGAGAGGTGCCCTATTGATTTTGGATGTGATCCGATATTCAATTATGGCCGCCAGGCAGACATCTTTGATTTCATGTTCCGGACTGCAACTGACAAATTATGGCTTGCCCGATTGATCTCATATTTTTGTGGCAATATGGAATGGGTTGGGGAGAGGTGCAGTCTCAATTTTGGTTGCGATCCGATATTCAATATGGCCACCAGGCAGACATCTTGGATTTCGTATTCCAAACTATGCTAAGCATAGCAATAGCTGTGATTGTTGTGGATGCAGTCCCGGGTTCATTAAATCTATTGCTGTTTTCATGTTGACCCCTTATGTTCTCAGTGGGATTCTGTCGTCCGCCGCTGCCGCCGCACTAGATTCCAGACTGTAACTCAAGAACAGGTTGTCGGATTGATCTCAATCATATTTCTGTGGTGGAACCGGGCGGATCAGAGGAGGTGTTCTATTGATTTTTGATTGCGATCCGATATTCAATATGGCCGCCATGAAGATGTCTTGGATTTTGCATTCCGGACCGTAACTCAAGAACGGGTTGCCAGATTTATCTCATATTTGCGTGATGTAATGGGGTGGATGAGGGAAGGTTCCCTATCGATTTTGGTTGCGACCCGATATTCAATATGGCCACCAGGAGGACATCTTGGTTTTAGCATTCCGGACCATAACTCAAGAATGCCTTGTCCGATTTCTCTCATATTTGTGTGGTGTACTGGGGTAAATTGAGGGAGGTTCCCTATCGATCTTGGTTGTGACCCGATATTCAGCGTATGCACCAGAGCGGGGGCATACTTGCAATCGCCTCGATTGCATTACATCTATACCTACAAGTGGACAGAATCAGGAGCATGAGCCTTCTGAACCAGCATCATCATCGTTGTTTTCAGCTAATTTTGCAGCAGGAATGTCACAATCATCGTCATCGATCCCCACCTGCAGGGCCAGCGCAGACTGTGCAAATTTCCAGTCGGAACTTCCGAACTTTGCTTACTGCATCGATTCACCTGATACATGCTTCTGTAAAAAAATTGAATAGGACCTCATGTATTTAAAAGGCAACATTGATTGAACGGATATTCTTGTAAAAAGGCATAATGGTGTTTTATGAATGCATTCATGGCTAAAAGTGCGAACCACACAGTACCGGTAATTCGTCATTGTTGACTGATCCCCTGCCTCTACCTACACGAGGATTTTCGGTATGTCTAGTAGTAAGACAAGGAACCAGTCTGCTTACACTCTTTATACAGTACATTGCTGCTGGGAATTCCACTATGACATAACAAAGTTGTCTCCAGTCCTGCAGTGTCTGCAGTATATCCATACATCCACAAACTGCCATATCACACTAACTATCTATAGTTACTGCCATGCCATCTATCGTAAGGCTGGCTGGAGTTCCCTTTTCAATTGGTATTCCTCGGAATAAGGTGTATGAGTTAGGTGGAAATTTGACGTGATGCATTCTGATAGAAATTGGCTTTGTCCTGCAGATGTTACAGTTAATTCTCTTTTCATTAGATTTGGCACGTAGACCTTAGGTCGCCTAATGTGACATAAAGAAGGGAGCCCATGATTCCACATTGAATAAACTGAATAAAAATAAATAAAAATAAAATAAATTGAATACCGGTGTCCAACTTGAAAAAAAGTCCAAAAAAATCAGGTAATCCTTTCCACTTGAGAAATTATCAATTATTGACAGCATGCTCACCTTAACCCAACTCCACATCACCCGCCAGCCACACCAAGATAGAGGATGAAAAGACGCATCTACTCTTTATTCATATTTTACACACCAGGCAATACCCGCTGAGTGGGGGAACTGCTAAATTCATGCGAGACGCGCGTCACGTTATTAGCAGCGCTTGGGGACGTAATGACGTCATTTCGTCACATGATGTTGCCGACATCACGGATGACACGACGGAAATCTCGGTGACGTCGTGACATCAAAAGTTGTCATTTTCGTTAAATCTTAATATTTCAAAATCTATTAGGCAAATCAAAATTCAGGCTTCGTAAGAACACTTCCAAGGTTTGTGGGCATGTGCATACCAAGTTTGGGGGCGATGCGTTTGTCAGTCTTGGAGAAAATCGCAGACAAACACACAAACAAACAAATTCTTCAGGTGCGTGCCCAGGATTTCGAGCAGAGGGGGGTCCAGGGGCTCGGTCGCAGCACCGGTTGTCGATGGTTGCGCCCGAGGGGGGAAGGAAATTTTGTAACATCTGCACACCGAAGAAGCCATTTCCCAGCATTTCAGCCCTGAACACGTCTTGACTGAGTGAACCTGGTCGCGTCCACCACACCCAACAACGGATACCTGATGGGCTTACTAATTATAACAGAGCTACAGCTGAACCCACTTGCCCCTCTCCCTGTCATTTACATTCGCGTAAAGTGATTTGGTTAAAAAAATATATGGCCTGCATCAGCAGGGGGTCCGGATCCCCTGGACCCCCCCCCCTCTGGACACGCGCCTGCTCTTCTCAAATTTTTGTATGATTAGCTCACTCGTGAGCTTATATCGTCCTGCGGTGTCCGTCGTCCGTCGTCGTCGTCGTCCGTCGTCGTTGTCCGTTAGCAGGGCACGTTTCGTAACCGCTGGAGCTATTGATCTGAAACTTGGTACATATATACCCCTAGGTCAGATGACCTATGACACCAAGTTTCGGTCCGATTCGATTCTTGGCTTGGCCTCCAGGTGGCCAAAACCAAAAACACAAAAAGTGCAATAACTCCTGAACTAATGACTGGATCGTCTCCAAATTTTTATCATAGGTGTATCTAATTA
>NMRB01000084.1:310009-365119 GCA_002633025.1 Notospermus geniculatus
ATCATTCTGGTTCCCACCTACCGGTATGAATGATGTTTTTCCTCGTTCGTTTGATTGCATTTTCAAAAAAAGTCGTCTCCTTGATGGCCTGACTGGAGCACAAGACAAAAAAATGGAAGTGAGTTAGCAGAATCATGCCTGATGATTTCTTTTCCTTTTCAGAAATGTCATTTTATGTTGGTGAAAAATTTACCTGCCTCGATGGGTCCAAAACGATAGCAATGGAATGGGTAAATGATGATTACTGTGATTGTAATGATGGCACAGATGAGCCAGGTAATTATGATTAAGTGGAACCCATGCCATTGCCAGGGGTGAAAGTTTTTGTCCAATGAAATGGTTCTCTTGTCTTGGACAGGGTCTGAAGGGTGATAATGTTGCCCTAAGATAAAGAAACATATTGGTAATTGTCAAGGAGTGACAGGTCCCATGGAACAGCCCTGCGTCAATTCCATTGACAACCACTAACTGGATAGATATGTAATGTACATGTGAGTCCTGTGTTGTAATATCCATTCCTTCACTTCTCACTTTCAGGTACCTCTGCCTGTCCTAAGGGTCAGTTCCATTGTAAAAATGCAGGATATAAATCATATTACATACCATCTTCTAGAGTAAATGATGGAATTTGTGGTAAGTGCCTTCATCATCTTTGGTAATTTTGACAACATAGCAGAACTTGCCACTGGTCAACATCTCTGCCAGTATGGATTTAAGAATTCCAAAGTCTGGACAGTCCTACATGTATCTTGGGCAGTTCTCTTCATCTCTACAATCAGGACACCTCTCCATCACGAACTGGAACAGCATTTGTACCAAAGGTGTCCATGATAACATCTGTATTTGCTTTTAAGTTTGTATGAATTTGCTGGTACAGCTTTCAGAGGAGGTTTGCAAGCTTTGTTGAGCTAGTTCAGCCCGTGGAATGATGACAGTCCATGTGTTCAGCATCAGTTCTTAATAAATGAAGTCTGTTTGCTCAGCTGCCTGTTCAGCTGCCACTTCATGGCTGAATTTTATTTCATGGCACAGCATGGTTTTACATTCAAAATTTCCAGTTTACTTCGTGTTGTGACTGTTTGAGTTGTAAGGACACAATTTCATAAAAAAATATAATAGAACTCATCAGCATGTTTTTTTGTTGCAGATTGTTGTGATGGTTCAGATGAATACAGTGGTTTAACACTTTGTGAGGACACCTGCCTGTAAGTTTGGAGATTTTATCCTTTGGTCATGGAAGTGGCAGATATTTTGATAGTTCCACAGTAGCCCCGTCATTTGACATTTTCATGTTGCCTGGCCAGTGTCACTTGAAAAAAACAATGAAGTGATATAAATATTACACCAAAACTGGATATTTTGAAAAATACATCTGAAGAAAAATTTTCTTACAGAGAAAAAGGCAAAGCTTTACGTGAGGCAGAAGAACGAAGTCGTTTACTGCTCACAGAGGGTTACAAAGTCTATCAGGAGTATAGCAAGCAAGGCCAGACAGCTACAGAGGAAAGCAAAGTAGGTAGACTGACTCAACCAAACCAAGCCTGTTTCCCATGTTCAAATTCCAATAGTAATGATGATAATGATACCTAGGAAGTTGGTACACGATTCCTCGATGCATTATGAATTGTGACAAAGGAGCTGTCCTTTCAATTGCTGGACCAACTGTAATGTGATCGTGATGTCGTTATTTTCCAGTTTAGCATGACCTTGTGTGATTTTCTTGTCATCCCCTTTTCAGACTAAATTGAATTCGTTAGAAATAGAACGAAATGAACTCGAGCAGAAACTTGAAGAGCTGAAAAGTAAGTGATCTGTCACCAGTACATTGTGAACCCTGGCCATTATTACTCTGGGTGTGCTGCTGACTGTGGCCACTTTTAGGAAATTGAGACTTTTTGCAGAATTTTCAGAGCACCAGTTTGTGTTGTGGTTTTGTCCCAGACCATACTACTTCTATTTATTGTATTCATCATTCATGTATTGTGTTGATCTAAATAATATCATATATCATATCATATGATGACTGATCCACACAAATTCGATATCCAAACTCCTTATTAAGGTTGCATCTTTCTTTTCTCCTGTACTTCAGAGGCAAAGGAAGATGCAGAGGCCCCAGAAAACGAGGCAAAAGAAAAACATAGGAAGGCTTGGGAAGGTTAGAGATCTTGAGGTCTATTTTCAGTTACTATTCGAACATTCGAAATATTTCTGAGTGAAACTTTGACAAGTGCAAGTCTGATTCAAAAACAGAAGAGATTTCTGCATTTGGAGTATTCACTGACAGAGGATGTTGTAGAATCGGCTACTGTATTGACAACTGTGGCAACTAGGCCTAATCTGAATAGGTTATGTGACGTTTTGTGCCGATAACCAGTGATGCCTGAATGTGATGAATACATGAATGGAATTAAGTCCTAAGTTGCTGTATTTATGTAGTAAATCTCCTCCTGTTCTAGATCAAAAGGCTGAAAGAGAGGCGGAATTGGATTTAATCAAGGCAAACACAGCGTTCCAGGAAATAGATGCCAACACCGATAACTTGTAAGTAATAGAGATTGTAGACATGTCAGTGGAAATTGTCTCTACAGACAGATTGTCCTAGGGCCTACAGGCAATGTCATTCGCCTTTTTAACAGAGAAAACCAATGAGACAACAGAGGTGTGGTCAGTATGGGGTGAATTAAAAACAGGCACATTATTCTACTCTGTTTTCCACAAAACGGTCATCATTGACTGTTATTGGGCCTGCATGTTACTAATTTAAAGCCCCACAGTATTGAATTTTACGGTATTTTCAAAATGTTAGGAGAGTGGAGGTTGAGGTCTCAGGGCCTCGTGAAGGTCTCCAAAATGCTTGCCTGATACTTACTTTTAATAACCAAGGCCTAGTTTTCAACAGAGAGTGAAAAAACTGCGTAGGGGAGCTCTAATGCATTGAGATAGAGCGCAGTACATTTTTACACTACGCTGACGTCGTCAAGAATCGCGGCGACGATTTGCGTTTTTAAGATTCAATACAGTGGGGCTTTAAATTCAATCCATCGGTAAGATCTGTTCCTATGTAGAATCAGTGAGATTTCTTATGTGGGGTAGGTTGGTGAGATCTCTTGTTTGGGCTGTCAAAGTGGTGCAGTGGAAACATCTTGCACGTATCACTTCTGAGATCCCAGGTTCGATTCCCTGTCGGACCCAACACTCTTATGGGCGACATTTCGACAGTGGAAGTTTCCTCCTACATTACATACAAATTTGTGACCTGCTCTGGCAAAAGCAATGTCGCTCTCAGCTTGGCAGGTTGAGACCAAATGTTTGTCAGTTTCAGTATTGCCCGTCTATTATGAAACCTGAAATAATCTATTTCTTCCATTCTCTCCTGGTGTCATCTTAGTTCGTTGAGGTCACCTTCTGAGCGACATGCTACTGCTTTTGCCAGAGCAGGTCACAATTGTCCAATATTGTCTGAAGAGCCAATAATAAGCCAAGTTAGAGCTCAAGACTCTCAACTCAATATCTAGAAAGAAAAGCTCTCTTTTTAAATAGGCTGGGATTGGTGAGATCTGTTCAGGAGAATACGTCTTATTTGTATCAATATGATTGGTTGCAGTGTATCAGGAGAGGAACTACTGAAACACACAGAATTGGACAAGGATTTAGATGGTGAATTCACACTGCAAGAAGCAAAGGTATTGGAATGGAGGGGATTCGGAAAAACTGTGCCCGGAGATTTTAAACAGCTCAGGAGAATGACCACGTGAAGGCCATAAAATCCACTAGGGAGGGGGAGGGGAAGCCGTGAAGATGGCTGCATCGCCCATTCAGTCATTGGTCATATCCTCAGAGCAAGAGTGCAGTTTTTCGGGAGGAGATCTGCAGATACAGTCAAGCTGTTTAAAATCTTCCAGTACAGCCTTTTCAAGGTCAATGCATGTTTATTTCATTTCAAGACTGGTGACCTTGGTTTTCCTGCAACATACATTATTGTCTAAAATATTATGATCAGATCTACGTATGGTCTTACTTCAAGCCAGAAACTTCAAAATTGTTCGACATTTACAGGCCGTACAGAGTGTTTGTGTAAAATGAAAACCAAGGTCATCCAGTCCCACTTCTCTTTCAGCGAGCTACTGGTTGTGACAAACAAAACGGAAGGTTTAAGTGCAAACTTTTCAATGTTCTTAGAACTTTCTGCTCGCTCTTTCCAGAGTATCTGTAGATGAAATGAAGACACATATAGAATTTGATATAAATGGTGATGGTCTAATAAACGAAGAGGAAGCCAAGGTAGTCTCCTTTTCCTGGGTTGATGTCTTGCGAACGTTTGGCACGTCGAGTTCCCATTGGTTTTCACCAGTCAATACCTAACTTCACATTGGGTCTGAGTATGGCAATGGATCCGAACACCAGGTCTGCCCTAGATGATGTTTGGGGATTCTCTTGCTATGCAATATGTCTGCAATAACTATTCTTCATTTTGTTGCTTCACTTGCATGGCAATTCAGTTCCACTTCGGTTAAATTCCTGGTTTATTTTCAGGAATATCTTGAAGATAACGACCAAGTGGAATTCGAAACATTCCATCAGAAAGTTTGGCCAAATATCAAACAGATTTATCGCAAACTGGGATCAGTTGTTGAAGAGGAGCAACCGGAGGTAAGTCACTGTCATACTGGGCCGATAATCCATCGTATTGTTTCCGTGTTAACGTTGAGATATTATGATAATAAACTAAGGTCCCAGTCTACAACCCAAACTGGATTAAGACCTTGCTCAAAATGATTGTTCTGGTTCCAGTATTTGTCTCAATTGCAAGAAAAATTTCTTTCCAATTCTCCCTACAGGCTCATTTACACACCGCGTGACCGTGATTGCAGAAAAAGCTTTGTTCAATAATAACAGGGCGAGGAAAGAACAAAGCCTTTGGGGCATTCTTGGTAGCACTGTGTGTAAAATAGCTAGGCCTATATCCATTGGTTATCACCCAGAAAATTTTATTCTACATACCGGTATCAGTACTTCTACATTTGGGTTTTATGAAGCCAAGGCAATGGGAAAGTATTTGCAGGATTGCAGGCAGTCATTCAGTTGTCGTATCAATTTTCATCTCACTGAAGTAAACTTTTGAGAATATGGAGAAATTAGTTCTGACAGAGTAATGCCACATCTTGCTCAATGTTAAAGGGCCCCGACCATGTTTTGCCTGGCTCAAACGATTCTACACCAGGCATTGCCTCGATCCCCATTATGTCAACTGGTTCAGACTCTAGTCAAAAAGTAAGTTACAGATTTTTCATTGTATTGGTTACTTGATTTGAAAATTTTCAGCACAAGTCTCAATAGATGTCTTGTAAAATGTAAAGATGCTTCTCCAGGGGAAGTTTTCTTGTGCAAGTTGGCTGTCTTTTGGTAACTTGGCCCTAGGAAACTATGGGCAGTTGCTTGTGTCATTGCCATTGTTCAAGGTGAAAGCTGCAAGGACACCAACAATGGTGATAAGCCTAGTGAGCCTACTCGCACGAGAAAACTGACATAGAAAAAGTGCCTTTAGAATAGACTCTATCACTCCAAAAGAGTGCAGCACCTGATGGGTCAGCGTCATGACGTCCCGCACATCATTTCATGATGTCTTGAGGTGAGACGAAAACAAATCAAATTGTTTCACGATGCCATGATTGCTGAAACAACTGCATTTTTTTCGAGTCGCATCATGGGGTTCAGAAGTGACATGCGGGATGTCATGACGCTGATCCGTCAGGTACTGCACTCTTTTGGAGTGATGAAATTTCTCCGAAAGTTTCTCAAAATGTATTACTGTGCATTGGAAAGTGAGTGTCAGTTCAGGACTAAATTGTGTCCTTGATAGAGAGGTGTCCATTGGCAGAGTGTCCACAGCAGGAAGGTTTTACTCAACATAATCTAACCTGAATTCTCATCAACTAGCCAATATGAACCAATTGGTAGTGGTACTTTCTAAGGTTTTCAATATTCTGTACTGGCTGAGGGGTGATGCAGAAAAAATGTAGTGATAGGATTTGCTCTGGTTTGTTCTCCAGTCTAAGAGATCTGCATCAACTGGATTCTGGTCGTCAATCCAGCGGAAGATCTCCCCATCAGAATGGTTCAATACCTTATTTCCCCTCAAGGGCAAGGTACCAGTACTTAACTGACTTCATGGCTTAGCTTTCAACCCGTGTGTTCAAATGGGTTGGAAAACCTGCAATGATGAGCCAGGTGTATTTGTGTTGTTCATGAGACTTTGCCTTTGCCCTGAAGTCTTCATCAAAGCTTTGAATGCAGTCTTTTTGCTGGAGACATTTGTTCAGCAGGTGGCAGGAGCAGTTAATATTATTTTTTTATTTCTTTATCATCTGGTTCAGTTCATCTATTTCTATATTCAGTTTGTTTCTTTTTGTTTTTTATTTACCTCCTAGTGCTTACGTATCCTCTTTCTTTCCGAGTGGTATTGGACGTTGGTGTTAGGTTCCCAAATTGAAGTGTGTACCTGTATTTGGATGCTTAGAAAGAATGTATCCCAGTGGAATCACAAGCTGATGCTTTAGCCAATAAGACTGTCATTGGTGTTTTGCCCACCCTGTATGCCGTCTGCACAACTTCGTGGCCAGAAAGTGCACAGTCTATTTTAGGTGTTTTGACGAGCTTGTCTGCTCAGCTTGGTGGTCAGGGAGTCTTTAGGTCTTCCCAAAAAATTCATCCTGAAATAAAGGGTTAATATGACCAAGCAAATATCCTGTGTGACAAAAATGATGCATTTGCCATAAAATAGCAAATGTGCTTTCCAATGATCCTTGATGTCATGCTTCCAGCCATGCATCACCAAGCAGCATTGTTTAGAAAATTGTTACGTGAAAATCAATTTGCAAGTGCACTATCAATGTGGACAGTGTATTGAACAGGATGGCGGAATATGGATAGTGTTAATGCATAATTCATGTAATTGCTCAATAAATACCATTAAATGATTAAAAAAATCTCGTTTCTATGCTTTCAAATGCAGTGATGCATGACCAGAGAATTGCCATATATGATATACATCGAACATTTGTATTGAGATTTTTGTATTGAGATTTTTTACCGTACCATGAAAATTTACCAGAATTGCCAAAAATATCAGGATTTGGGGTCAAAATCTCTGACTTTGGTGTCCTGAATGAGCCAATGCCTTTAGAAAGTAGCAACCATAAAAATCAGGTTATAAGTCTACAGGACTACCTTCCAACTGGACCTTGCTCATTGCAGGTGACCACCCAGGCCCCCGAAACCACCCCACCCCCGCCTGAGCCCGTTGACGTGCCTCCCACAGATCATGATGACCGTGACGATTATCATGATGACGATGATGAGGAGTCATTAGAGGTATAGGGTTTAGTTATAGCATATCCCAATACACCCAGGGCTTCAGATAGGCTTGAATTTTTCAAGCATAATTATGCCAGAATTGTCAAGGTTTGAACTTGGAATTTTGTGGTGATCCATAAGCTAAGCTGAAAGTGGTTTATTTGAAAGAAACAATTGGCGATCGATCATGGACAAATGTGACCCGTTTTTGGTAAAACCAGGCATATGTCGCTCTTAATAGCTTGGCAGGTTGAGACCAAATGTTTGTCAGTTTCAATATTGTCTCTCTACATGTATTATAAAATCTGATAGAATCTATTTCTTCCATTCTCTCCTGGTGTCATCTTACATGTAGTTCGTTGACACTCACCTTCTGACCGACATATGCCTGGTTTTACCAGAACGGGTCACAAATGAATGTAGGGCACTTGTTACTTTGAGATTGGTAAATTTAGCCAATACTCATCTATCTGTCAACTTGCAGGCAGCATGGTCTGCATATTCACCCAATCACCCCATAGAATTGAAGAAACTCATATTGCGGTACCTATCTGAAGCCCTGTTCCCACATGTGCCACGAACAGTACTAGTAACAGAAATTGCTGACCAGTTTATGCCTCATAGAATTACATGATTTTGCGCATGGTTAGAACCTAGTGTACCGTAGTGTACTCCTTGCAATAGCCTGTTTTATTTGTCTTGTTCATGCATTACCCTGTTTGTCACATGTGATGGTGACAGATTCATTGTCACCACTCACAAAAGGATGTCACGCTTCTATAACCTGCACAGAATCTACCGGTAATTTAATTAATTTGGTATAAAATATTTATGATCAAATTAAATTGCTTTTTAGACAGGCACGGCAATCAGTGCTGCTTTTACATAAAATTGCAACCTTGGGTGGCTGGGTTGGCGTAGTGTCAACATCTGCACCTTCAGTCAGTGAGGTTGCGGATTTGAACCCAGTCATGTCCGTGGCTCTGTGTTGTAGATACACTGATTTATTTCTACCTCAGAAAATAATCTAAATTTTCCCCTCCTTCCTTGAAATGTTGATGCATGATGCTTTGTAAACCCTGTGTGAGACTTTGTGTTTGTGCTTTCCTGTGAACATAACGGGCCGTATTCAAAAAGGGTGATCATCGCGCGATTCACTAAATGCACACACTTCCACCATGCATTTGACGAAGTTACACGCATCTAAGTCTTAAACACAATTTTTTAATACGGCCCAACATGTCTCTGTATTTCTTTCCTAACTGCTACTGCCCCAGCTACGGCACCAATTTTCAAGTTTCAATTTCAGCGGGGCTTGAAATAGACCACAAGCCAGCCTCTTACATGCCCATTTAGACTAGTGCAGTTGTGGCTTGATGTAGTTCATGCAGATATCAAACCCTGTCATAGGACTTGCGACTAATGCTGTCATGACGTGATGCCATAGTTGTTGCTAATCTCAAACCCTGTAGAACTATAGACTGATGCTATCAGGGCTTGATGACATAGTTCTTGCAGATTTCAACCCTGTAGGACTTTCGACAAATGCTGTTCTGGGTGATGATACAGTTCTTTTAGATCTCAAACCCTGTAGGACTTTAGAGTAGGCATGCTGTGATAGCTTGATGTAGTTCTTGCAGATCTCAAATGATGTAGGACTTGAGCAATGTTATTGTGAGCTTCATGTAGTTCTCCTGTAGGACTATAGCATTAAATGCTTTTATGGTGTCACCATGATGCCTCAGTTCTTGCAGGTTTGGCACTCTGTTGGATATCAGACTGATGCTGTTGTCGTGGCTTCGTGCAGAGTCTAAACCCTGTAGGATTTTACACCAATCTTTGTTATTTAATGTAACGTTATATCAAAAATAGATAAGAGAGGACTCTCTTATCTATTTTTGGTAGTAGTTCATTCCACTGTATGATGTTTTCTACCGTTTGTTGTCTTTATGTTTCAGGAGGAAGAGATGAAGCCCAGTATGCCAGAAGATAAACCAAAGGACCTGGGCATGCCTGAATATGATGATGCCACAAAAGCTTTAATTGAAGGTAAGTGGTGGGTAGAGGGTTGAAAATAAGGGTTTGGGCTAGCAATTACTGGACCTTTGCCCTCCTAATGTCCACTGTAGAGAAGTTGTGTATGTGTGGCAGCTCACATCCGTCCACCTCTCTTGTTTCAGCTGCTGATAAGGCTAGAGAAGCTCATTCTGAGGTCGAAAAAAGAGTCGACGAAATAAAGAAAGATTTAAAGTGAGTTTAACTCCATGTTGTGGAAGTATATGCCAGTAATTCCTGTCACTTGGAAAAAGCGTTCCCTCTTACTACCGTTGGCAATTTCATAAATTCACCTACCTAATCCTGAAGTATTACAGAAAGCCTGTCACATAGGTATCGTTCTCATTTTGATAAGAGTTATGTACTTCTCCCTTCCAGTCACATACAGAAAATAATGGAGACTGACTTTGGCCCTCAAAATCAATTTTATCCCCTGAAGGACCAGTGTTTTGAATATACTGATAGAGAATATATCTACAAGTTGTGTCCATATGACCGGGCATCGCAGCGACCTAAGAATGGTGGAGGAGAAACCAGTCTTGGGTAAGTTCCGAGGCAGATGAGTGTTCTGAGACGGATCGGGCATCTGAGACAGATCGGGGTTCTGAGACAAATCAGGGTTTTGAGACAGATCTGGATTCTGAGACACTTGTCTGCAACTTGTGACTTTCCCAACACAGTTAAAATCTGATGTGTACCGGTAAATCTTTATTATCTGATGTGTCCCTCTTTAAAAATTTGACACGCATCTCTTTACTTTCAGTCAATGGGGACAGTGGGATGGCCCGGAATATGAGAAATACACAAAACAAAAATATACCGGCGGTCAGGGCTGCTGGAATGGACCAGATAGGTCTGCTAGGGTGAGTCTGTTCAGTCTTTCCTATAGTAAGCGAAATGGGTAGTAGGCGAGATGGGAAGTGGGTGAGATGGGTGTAGCCACTTAAAGTTACGTTTTATCAGCATGTATATGGTCATGCCATATGTGGTACATGTCTGTTAGGCTGACTTTACATCGGATGACATGCGACACGAACATGCAGGCAAACAATGGTTTCACAAAGGATTCATCCCCATGAAACCTTTGTTCGCCTGCGTGTTCGTGTCACATGTCATCTGATGTAAAGTCAGCCTTAAGTGGGTGATCCACTGTTGCGATTTTAGCTTGAGACGGGGTTGCGTTCCCTTGCGGTTACCTTATATGGCAATCGGAAGTCCTTATAAGGTAATCACAAGGGAACGCAACCCCATCTCAAGCCAAATCGCGACAGTGGATCACCCGCTTTGGGGTGGAGCTAACGATTCATGTTTGGCTCTGAGCCCTCCGTTCAGTATCGGTATATTCTTTCTGATATACTTTCAGGTTTCATTCCATTGTGGTCTAGTCAATGAATTGACAAGTGCATCCGAGCCAAGTCGATGTGAATACGCCTTTGACTTCAATACTCCAGCCTCCTGTGACAGAATGCCAGAACCAGAACAAAAGAATGCCTCACACGACGAGTTATGAGGATTGCTATGCAATTTAGTTCAATTCAATAGATATCATGGTCATTTTGTGGTTAAAACGGAATATAATCGTTCTGTTGGTATCCTGTTTTCTCATGGAGTTATCTGAAATATCGTCTCTGGGTGGGGTTGATGACTTTTGTATGTGCCCTGGTTCTTGACGTTGACGTGCGTGGAAGAGTGGCTGATCTGTGAGAATTCATAAGTCTGTCTTTCCAGGGCCGTATTTAGCAGGGGGCAGGGAGGGCAGTTCCCCCCCCCTGAGCCAACCAAAAAAACGTGATTTTCATGCGGATTTTGGGCAAAAAACGGCAAAAAGAGGTCTTTTGCCCCCCCCCCCCCGGACCAAAAAGCTAAATAGGGCCCTACTCTCAGGAAAGTATGGTGGGAAACATTCTACTGTCTCACAGGGAAGTTTGGGGGTGATGTACGGTAAATGTAAGATTCGTTTGGTGTCATTGAGAAGAAAGGTGTTCCAATAAGATATAACTGATTAAGTATTACAGTACTCACAGGATGAGGCAGAAATTGCAAAAATATGCTTCAAAGTCTGAAGGCCAGCGGAATCGATGTGGAGCGTTTCAGATCCCAGGATCTCAACACCAAGATGGCCTTTCCTCTCTCACGAATACAGTGCGTGCGGTACCTCCCATTGCGGACACCTCTCTTAGCCGACAGTCACAAAAGTTCAGGCCTGAATTGGTCATTCAGTAAAAAGATGGGGTACCAAAGGCAGCACCAGAGATAAAGACGGGGTACCAGAGAAAGACGACTTCATAGACAACTTCTCCACTTTCCTCTGCTGACTTTTCTTTTTGGGCCCCAGCCACAATTTGGTGCCAGTACTCAAAATTTGGGGTGCCGATGGGGGATGTTGGAAATTCTTTTCAAAATAACGTGAATACTCCCTTTGTATAATAATAAATTCAGTTTTTCAACGACCGTACATGTATTTCATGAGGCCTTTGTGTTTTGCTTTGGTGTTGCAGAGTGCCAGTTTTTCAGTGCTCAGTGAGTTTGCTGCTGATGTTCTCTAGAAAATGAGGAATTTGTTCTTTGAATTCAGATTTAGGATTGCCGGTGTCGGTTGTAGTTGTAGTTCAGTGGGAATTGGTCGATCTACTTAATATAACTTAGGTGTTGATTCCCGGTTAGCAGGATGGCATGTAGTGATGCAGAATGCCTATTAGGGTGTCATGACCTGTTCTCAAATGTAATTGCATTACAACCTGTGTCACTGCAATGACATCATTGCACCGTTTTAGTGGGACTCGGCATTCAAGCAAACCCATACAAAAACGCTCCAGCACTGAAATGGTAATACATGTACAGTGTTTCTGGTGTACTACATGTACATGTAGTTGGTGTGTATAAGAACGCAGTATGAAATATTCATTGTTTTTGGGGCAATTTCTTCACCTGTTGACCTTTCTAGTCCCCTCCACTATGCTGCTGAGGAATTCAGTGGGTCTTAAAGCCTCGCTGTATTGAATTTTACAAAATTTTCAAAATGTTCGGTGAGAGCACATGGAGGTCTCATACCCTGTGAAGGTCCCCAAAATTCTTGTCTGATAAGTACTTCAGAGAATCAAGGCATAGGTTTCAGCACACATTGAACAAAAACTGCAGGGAGAGCTCTTATGTATTCAGATGGAGCGCAGTACATTTTACACTACAGCTGACGTCGTGCACTGACGTCAAGAATCGCGGCGATGATTTACGTTTTTCAAATTCAATACAGTGGGGCTTTAATGGTCATTCCTATCCTCACTGCACATCAGTTGTGTGAGTTCACATAGGCTGTGAGCCCTAAGAACCACAAATTACCTCAGAATGCCACCAAAGATAAACAGAACGGGTCGTATTCATGAAGCGGTTCTATCGTTAGAACCGTCTTAGGCTGGTTCCAAGTAACGTGGTTGACATTACTTGGAACCGGCCTAAGACGGTTCTAACAATAGAACCGCTTCATGAATACGACCCAGTAATTCTGTTTGTAGTCAACTTTTTTTGCATTTCTGTTAGTATTATCATAGTCTTAGGAGTATTATTTTTCTTTGACTTCCATTGTACAGGTAACTCTTTCATGATGTGTTCTAAGTGTCCGTCTTCACTCCTGATCTTGCCACACAGTTCATTGAGGGCCAATCATTGGCCAATGTCACATCCCATAACAAGGGAATTCAAGTCAAAATGGCAACTAGGCCTAAGTCCGGAAAATTTTTTACACATTCTCGTCTGTTATCCTTGCCAAGCCCATTTGATTTCCAGATGGTGTGCTCGGCCAAGAATTATCCCGCATTTTGAGTCCTTTTCATTCTGCATACATAAAAAATCCACATACTGGACTTTCACCCTCGTAACGTCCAGCTGGATCTTTACACAATGTACATAGGCCTAGGCCTATATCACAAGGCACATGATGGGTTGTACAACATGTGAATTGTACAACACAGGCCTTCGTGTACGTCTGTATGTAAGTAAATGCCCCTGTCGTGGTCCTTCTATGATCTAGACATGCATGACAACTCTACAGTGGATGTTAGAAAGGCAAAGGTCCAGTATTTGGCAGGGGAGATGTTAAAAAGGATCAGAACTATTCATTCTCATTTCTTCATTACACAAATACTTGTGTGAAAACGTAGGGCCTACTCTGGAAATGAAACCATCTTAAAATCTCGTTGGATACAACTGTTTTTCATGTGCTTTGTATGTGCTAAATGATTTGTACTTAGGTGAATATTTTTACTGAAATGGTGGTGCCTTGTCATAAACCTATTAGGTAGACACATCATTGGTGTCTGTTTTGGAATGAACATTCCAAATTCAACGTTTGGGTCATAATTGTATCCATGAGATTATGTTTGACTTTGTCCTGGTGTGTATTGAGTTTTTGTTGAATTCATAAACTATTCCGTAATCATTTTGTCATAATTTGTTAGTGTTTTGTTATTTTTCTACCATTCAGTCTCCACCCTTTCACCAGGTGCACAGAACACGACCGTTTGAAAGCGAATTTATTCTTAATTTTAATTAGCTGTGAGCTCCCATGCGCTGCTGACACCAAGCGGTAACAACTGGTAAAAACCATTCCGTCAAACGCCAGGCCCTTCCCCTTATACCTAATTAGCATGAACTTACAATAGGCTGTAAATCCATGTGAACGCCCATATCAAAGTTTCATGCCATTGTTTTGGGCTGTAAACGACTATTTTAAAAAATCGTTCTGTGGTATAATACAGGGACCTTTCACTAAACTAATGCCGACTGCTTCATGAAGAATCTCTTTGCCAACATTTCTAATTAGTGACCCCCGTTTCGAGTAGCCCTACACAATGAAATACAATACAACGTACCTCACATTTACATAAATTATAAAGGGTGAACAATGCCAAAAGGGCGACGAGTTTGTATTGGAAATAGGTTGAAGTCAAAATCAGCGTTTATTCTCAATGGATCAAGAAAATGATTCTATAGTCTAATAGTGTTACTTCTTACCTAATCAAGGTTGAATCTGCGGAGAGAATACTTGTTTGTGTACTTCTAATGTCTTACCCCCGTTTTATAGGCCTCAAACCACAAACGTTTGCCATATATGGTCATACGCTTCAGGAGAAAGACGTGCACACAAAGCACTGCGTTCAAACGCACGTGAGAAATGAGGGAGTGCTTTCTAACATGAGACAGGGTTTGAGGGATTAAAGGAATAAGAGCTGTCAGTCAGTTGACCAATAGGAGTCACTACAGTCAAATTCAATGCATATAGCGGACCCATTCATGTTTGATTGAGCACCAATCAGGAGAATTTTCTATTGTGTTGGTCCACTAGAACTTTGCTGCCGTCTTTTGGCGATAAGTGCGGCTGACTGCTCCTATAGACGATTCTCGAATTCGCAGATCTGCGCACTTCTGCCGAAATCTCAACCAGAACCTCGATCTGAAACTGGCTGACGTGACGCCATCCATGATTCAGCAATGGTCGAGTCTGACGCAACGTCACTGTCGTGGGGTTGTCTGCGTTACATCATTCAGCTTCAGATTGAGGTTGTGGTTGAGATTTTGGAGGAAGTGCGCAGATCTTTGTCGTTTACGTCAATTTGAAAACGGTCTAATGATAGGTTTTAAATTGGCACGCGCAGTGAAAGGGTTTATGACAGTGTGGCACAGGCCCTTGATGTCTCAGAGGCATGTGGAGCTCTCCCAAGCACCTTACCACCATAATAGAGACCAATCCCAATTTTAACTTGATCTCAAAATATCCGGCCCTTTGTTGACAATACATCTAGGCATGTTGATTCGACTTCTACCAAATAGACAGTATTGTTACCACTTAATGAAGTGTACTGTACTTTGGTGCATTCAATAGGAAGATAGGGCCACAGAAATGCCTTTTCAGCCCTCAAGTGGATTTTTTTCTTACTACCTGTTTGAAAACTTGTGTGGGCTGATGTCATGCGAGTACATGTATATTGTAAAGGTACACATGTATCATTTTGATGAAGTGAATAAATATTTATTACGGTATATTCTTATCATCTGTTGCATGGTGGTGCAGATCTCATGATGTGCAAGGAGGGGCTCTGGATTGGGGAAATTTTGGCATGTGAAATCGGGGGGGAGATTGATCAGAATCACCTATTTCCTTCATTTCGACAGGTTGATAGGCAATGATCGTCACCCTCTGTTTTGCACTACCTTGGACCTGTTAGGGTTCTCACTTCTGAAAATCCCAGTTGAGGGGAGGGCGCTCTGGATTCATGTAGTATTTTGTACATGTAATAAGACTCTCCCCTGTTTTGGTGTACCTTGTGTCCAAATTAATTGATCCAACAGCAACTTTTTGTAGAACATCTTTATTTCAACGTATAAACATTGTACCTCAGTTTATTACTAATAGATAAATTCCTATCAAGATTTAAAACCATACTTAGCATTCAACAATAGTATTGTCAATAGTATTCTTATTTACAAACTTTATTGATGTTTGCTCTGAAGTATCCAGCCCTCTGGGTAACAAACAGAATTCAAGTGGTGAAGGCCCATAAACTGGCAATTTTGCCCCATTTTATGATACCATTCACCCAGAGGGCCAGGAAATAACGAAAGTGTCACTAACGTACAGTCTACGAATAAGAGAATTAAATCCTAAAGCTACACATTAACCAAGGAGGGTCTCCAAAATTTAGTAATAAAACTCATCCACAAGCATAAGTGATGTTGTCAACTTATGGGTGGCCAGCAAATTTGGCAACAAAACAGGCCCTAAAATTCTTAGCTGCTACATTTTCTATAGATATCTTGCCTGAGATTTCAGAAAATCTCATGATCTCTGACCAGCTACATAGGTCAGCAAAATATCCTGACAGGAAACTACCCTTGAAGGAAAATTATAATCTCATGATTTGAAACATCAACAACAATGAAGTAAAAGATCGTCGGTTTTGCATTGTGTCACGTGATTGGTAAGAATCAGGGTCAGGGGCTGTATGCATAAAACATCTTAAGTGTAAAATGTTCCTTGAACTATTGTTCCAAACAAAAGATAAGGGAAATTTTACACTTAAGATGTTTTATGCATACATGTACGGCCGCAGGACACATAGAATAATCTCATCTTGGATATATTAGTTGTATCTATATGGTATGCATTATTGCACAATTGCCATGGCTTTATCTCATCGGATCCCTGCCATTTAGCACACTGTCAACTGCAGAGTTACCCGGTAGGCCTTTCTAATGATGTAATTCACTAAAATACAGACATCTGTAACTTTAAAATTGTGGATTTCACAGGCCACGAAATTATTCTTAGTGTCATTTTTGACTGCTGCAACTAGTCCCTTTAATCAGAGGGTCAACCCTTATTAAGGCCGATTGGCTTCTGTGTCTGGTGCAGTGTGACTTGGGGACAGACCCTGCATGGTCTGCGACATCTTAGAAACAGAGTTACAGTATCATAAAACATGAAATAATATGAGATTCTGTGATTATTTACCGGTTTGGAGTAACATATCAGGAAAAATATACTTTGTAATAACTGAGTGATCATGTAAAATTCAATAGGGTTTTTGAACCCTCTTTACGTACAAACTTATTATTCGACTACAGGACTCCTACATAATTGAAAACAATTGCACTAATGGGGAGGTAGCCCAATTTTTTCTACCATTTGATGCCGCTGCGACCGTATCCACTTTTCCACTGTGACGTTGTACAGAACGTCAACGTCACACACTGCCGTGACGTTGTGGCTTCATGCTCGCACCGCACATTGCGACGGAGATGACGTCCTGAAGACAATGAAAAGGCCTGATTTGGTCGCAACGACATCTTTCCGTGGAGAAGTGGCGACCCCCTCATTGTCGCTAGTTTAATCTACTGTACATGATTGCTGTAAAGCTTTAAGTAGGTGAAAGACGGAAGCAATAGACGGAATATACAAATGAGAATGATGTGGCGATGGTAATCTGCATAAATATAAGTACATGTACATGTATATATTTTGTAGCTGCGATTTATCCCTTCCACTACCAGTGGCGGTTTCGTTAAAATTAACGAACATACCAAATCTTGAAATTTCAAAGAAACGCCGCCACATTGGTCTTCATTGGGAAGTACTCATTTAGAGCTTTCCAATGAATACCTTTGTGATGGGTTTCAGGTGCCTTTCAAGCGTTTCTACACATCTGAAACTGAAAAATTGGCCTTGGTAGTAGTGGAAGGGTTAATAAATGAGTGATGTAAAAAATAGATAAGCGAGCGATTATCAGCAGATCTGGGTAACACTTCACAATTTTTGAAAACGTGGACGATCATGGTGTTAAATTTTGTTCACCAAGACCTCAGCAGACAGTCATGATGTAATTATTATACAAATACAGAAGTCATAATTATTGCATCGCCTCAAATTTGTACAGCAGTTTAATAAATTTAAGCCTTATAAAAAAAATACATTACATCCATATTTGATAAGTGGATCAAATAAGTTCCAGCGTGTCATGTAAGAAAAGTTATAAGCATGGAATTTCATAGGTTGGAGTACATGCGTAAAAAATTATTTTTTAAATACTGAACTGAAAGCTGAGTGCCCGAAATATGGCATTACCGCCTCTGTAGACAATATTGGGCATATAAGTGTACAGCAGGAGAGCAGGAGAAAACCAGAGTGCCTGGGAAATTCTGTGCTGCTTAATGTAAAGCGAGTTGCCATGGGGAGCTATCACATGAAAAGAGGCGTTCAGAGTGGCACAGTGCAAACATCTGGCACTGCCACCTCTAGAGGTTCTGGGTTCAATACTCCATCACTCCAATTCTTCGTATGAAGTTTAGTTGAGGGAAAATCAGGGAATTGCCTCTTTCTTACATAACACACTGGAACATGAGAGCATCATGTCTATCCCAGCTTATCACTGCCGATGGCGATCATTAGGACTAAGACAATTGCCAAGGCACCGACGACGACTCCGTGGAGAATATAGAAAAATGTCTTGAAGAAACGACCCTGAAACAGAAAATAAAATTATGTATATCGTATTTTCCGGCCAATGACCTGCGGCTTTTTGCTCCGGATTAAAAAAGGCGCAAAAATCGTGGGTGTGGGTAATATGGGGGTGTGGGTCTTCCATCAGTTTGAGCTGCTAAAGCCACATGTTTCCCAGCATTTGGACACTAATACTCGGCATGTCAAGGTTTGTTGAAGAAATAACTTCAAAAGCCACAGGTGCACGATGTAACTCACCGATGGATTTGGCTCTGTTACGTAATCTCGTGGCCTCCTTTCCTTCTCCATCTCATACTCCTCTATTTTTTCTGAAAAAGAAATGGTGGAATTCAAGGCTCAGGGCAATAACAGTGCCTTAAACTGAACTCATCTGTGAGGTGAGGAGCTACAGTGGGGGTCGTGGCTCTTGGGCACTGACTCACAACCAGACGGTCTCGGGTTCAATTTCATCGCAAGGACAGGACCATGACCATGTCATATTACTGAATAGCCCTTCTCATTTTAGGGGTTCATGACTATCGAAATTCAAAAGAAAGGGAAATAAAGTAAAGAAATACATACATCTTGATAAAGGGATAAAACAGCGGAAAATATTCATTTGACTTACCATGGTTTCTCCTGGCAGTGCAGCACTGATGAATTTCCAAGATCAGCTCAACAAGGCAATGGAAAATAACAAAGGCAACCAGGAACCAAGTTGCATACCAGGGAGTACCGGCTTTGCCAAGGTCAAGGCCAATAAACATGGTAACAACTGAAAAAGAGAAAAGATGTGCACTTTTCTTGTGATGTATTGTTTTTGTATTACATTTTTCTGTCAGGCCGAAGCCACGCCATTATTGGCCCTGATAAGTACGGAAGAGGCCATCTCAAGCTACTCGTGTTCCTCACTTGGATGGGGTCTTTTACTTGCCCTTACAAAGGCACAAAGCACCAGGACTTACTGTCCCATGCAACGGACTGAAGAGCCAGGGATGATTAATCCCATATGGCCTGGGAGCTGCCGCTTCCTAAGCGACATGAAAACCACTGCGCTACCGAGGCTCTCTCAAGATGGTGATATGCTCTGTGTCAGTATTGTGCTATATTTTTCCATCGGGCTGATGCTGAACGAATCTATTGTCTGGGAAAGGGAGGCAGTTTCATATGCTTTGCCGACTTACTAGCCAGTATATGGGCAAGAGTCCCAATACCCCAATGAATCCAATTGAAGACAGGTCTGTTCTTGTCTTTGGGGTGAGGACGGCAGAGTGCAATCAAAGGCTGAAAATACAAATCCAAATCATTAGGCTTCAAAACCTACACCCGGTCCTGTAGCTAACAATCTTTTCTGTCAAGTTACCAGTAGTTCAGCCAATTGTCCTAAGATGACAGAGTGATCCCTCAACACACTGCTGCATGTGATTCACTATTTACTCACTTCCTGGAACCAAGAGTCATGGTTTTAAGCTCTTTTATTTTTTCGTTTTTCAAAGTCAGAAATGGTCACCTCTGGTGCTATAAGGGTCAAGGTCATGGAGAAGACAACTTGCTTGGTTGTCGGGCAACTTGCTTGGTTGTCGGGCAACTTGCTTGGTTGTCGGGCAACTTGCTTGGTTGTCGGGGCAAGATTTCTGAGGGTGGTCAAGATTCCTATTAACAAAGTTTATAAAGCACTTGATATATCACACTTGATATATCAACCAAGCTTACTTACATTTAGGATGCAGAGGATGGTAACGATGATACCAAGAATAGGATGCGCTCGGTGGGGGAGGCCTACCAGCTGGAAGAGAGCAGAATCAAATTTGAGACAGCAATCTCATGAAATATATGCCACTANTTACCAGATTTCTCACTGATGCCACATATAGTTTTGGCTGAAAGTGCTTCAAGATTCTTCAGAGGGACAATGGGCCATATGAATAAGGACTAGTAAATGCTTTTACTTGAATTTTGCAATACAAATGCACTAAGCAATACTGTACAAATCTGAAGAAAAAGCATTTGCTAGTCTTTATTCATATGACCCAATGGCTGTAATGTGACTGGGAGCAGATCTCCTTGTAACAGGTAAATGAACTGCCATGGTAAATTTACTCACCTCGCTGCTGTAACCTTTCTTCATAACAAAGATAAGAATAAAGCCAATGCATGTCAAGATTGTGACGGATGCCATACAAAATCTATGCACCTGGAAAAAACAAAGAAATAACATGTTAACCATTTGAGTGCATTTAGGAAGTTGAGAATTGGTGAAAATTGACTGAAAATGCCTGCAGGAGATGAAAGTGTGTTGGTAAGGAGGGAACTGTGTCTTTGGTGGTAAGGACGTTTGTAAGTTCTCTAATAACTTTTGTCTAAACCCTATTCTTGTACATATCATGTCTGGAATAAAAATATGTTTAAACTTAACTGTGTTGGTAACTTTTCAGGCAATTCGTGGACTTCATAGAAGGGTCCATGTCATGCACGTGTTTAGTACAATAATTAATATGAGTCTCAAAATGCATGAAACTGGCATGCTTGCCAAACTGATACTTTAATATCAGTTTGCCTTTACAATTTGCCTTTTAAAAATTTTTCACCATTAACTTCATGTGGAGATATCTTACATACGTGCTGGAATAATACACGAGCTAGAAAGTAAAGCATATTGACATTAATATTTGATTTCAATAAAAACTCCCAACTGTGACAATGAGTGTCCATCATTCATGCCACTTCAATAATAATACATGTAGTACCAATAGTATAGTCTAGACTATCTGTGATGGAATAATACACGAGCTAGAAAGTAAAGCATATTGACATTAATATTTGATTTCAATAAAAACTCCCAACTGTGACAATGAGTGTCCATCATTCATGCCACTTCAATAATAATACATGTAGTACCAATAGTATAGTCTAGACCTGTGACCTGGTTCTGATAAGTCAGATGTAGGGCGTTTCTGTTTTCTGTTTTCTAAGTTCAAAATGGCAACTACTCGTTGGGGAATAGTGGGAGGGCTGGCAAAATTTGTCATGATTTTGTGACAGCGTTTTCCGACTGGGCTCCGAATAATCAAAATAATGTGGTAAGTCTCCACTTATTTGCTCTGATCCATGTCATATCATATTTCATCATTACATGGCGTCTAACCTGTAGGAATTGCCGGAGGTATTGAGTCCACTTCAGGCTACTGTCACTTGTGTGGGGTCTTGTACTTGCCCTGACACACACTCGGGCACAAGAAACCACGGCTTAAGGTCTGATCTGACAGACCTTCTTTTGTTCACAACTTTTTTTACATGTCATGGCTAGGCCTATGCGATCGTACTCAGGCCCCAACCCTGGTAGGGATTGTAATTCAAGCATGTTAACCACTCGATCAGTATAGGCCTAGACAATAATGGAGCAGTTGGACGGCAAGGGCCAATGGGCAGTCCCTTTGTCCTTGTATTGTACCTTTAAAGCTTGGAGTTGTCTCTCTGAGTTGAAGCAGTATTAGTATTAGGGAATAAAGTCTCAGCCTTGCCTCCTGCTCTACTGCAGGTTGCTGCTGTAGCAGCCCGTGATCTTGGACGTGCCAAAGATTTTGCCGCTAAACATAAGATTGCAAAGGCCTATGGAAGCTATGAGGAATTAGCCAAGGATCCTGAGATAGGTAACTACTCAGTTTCCAAACTTCTTTTGATTGAAGTCTTTGCATTTTTTGTCAATATTGAATTGAGAGTGGAGTGCCAAATACAGCATTCTGAGCTCTGCGGACAATATTGGGTAAATTTAATGTGCTCCATGTGATTTTATATAAACCAAAGCCAAGATGGTAATCAATAATTTTTTCTTTAGATATCATCTACATGGGTATCCTACTCACCCACAAGTTCACCGTGGGAAAAATGTGCCTTGACCACGAGGAAAGAACCTACTTATTGAGACGCCATTGACAACATGCTATAAGGATTCCAAGGAGCTGACAGAATACGCCAAGTCTAAGAAGCTTTTTTTGATGGAGGTAATGAAATTTAGAGGTTTCCCCATTTTTTTCCTCTAGATATTGTGTCGTGAACTGTGAGCTCTAATTCGGCTCGTTATTGACTCTTTAGGCAATAACGAGCCAATATTGCCTAAAGAGTCAATAACGAGCCGAGTTATTGACTCTTTAGGCAATATCGGGTAATTTGCATGACAAAAACGGAGCTCCTGGAAGAAACCAAAGCTGTCCTGTCAGAGAGAGCCACCCTCTCTATCACATGACTACCGGGTCTGACTGGGAATCGAACCCAGGACCTTAGGTGTGTGAAGGGAGGGTTTACCTTCACTTGATGAGGGGTCCCGACGAACGATAACAATTACGGATACTGCAAATACTTGTTTATTTCTTCTGACAGCTAACTGGGGGTGCCCCCTACAATTGCCGGCATGGCACACTCTACGCATGCGCAACGCGCATGTTGCGAACGCGCTGCCTGTGGGGTGTTCCCCTAATGGAAACACGGGGTTCTGGCGCAAAACTCAACCGCTACAGATGTGACAGGCCCTAGATCTTTCCACTGCACCACTCATGTAACAGTTTGTTTACTGCTGTGAATTCCTCTTTCAGGGTGTCTGGACTCGTTGCTTCCCAGCCACAGCCTTCCTGAAAGAAAAACTAGCGGCTGGGGCAATTGGCGAGCCCAAGTACCTGAATGCGACATTTTGTTACGACATGGAGCCCCGAGGACCCGATCCAGTACACGGAAGCCATTTAGAGTTTGGCGTGGCCCTCAATCATATTACAGTGAATGTGTTTGGTGAGGAGCCTGTGGAGACATCAGTAACAACTGTCAAGGACAAGCTTGGTAAGGAATTTGAGTACCATACCAGGAATGTCAAATTTTTTGCAATCTTGGCACCATTTCATTTGTCATGTTTACATTGGCAAGTTGACTGAAAAACTTTTACTGCAGTATACAGTGTTGGATGGCTGCAAGTTCTATTATTATGCAGAGCCTTAGCTACCACAAGGAGAAAGAGGCCAATGCCCCCCCCCCNAAAAAATCGCAATGAGTGCCCCCCCCCCAAAAAAAAACTAGATGCAGCCCAAAAAGGTTCAGGTGAAAAACTTGGTCTCATTCTGCATCTGAATCTATCCCCTGTTGTTTTTTCAAAACTCAAATTTGCTAATTCCTCACACGAACGACTTGTTCTTGTGCCTGTTACAGATATCATACAATCCATTGCATACACTTTGAAGTTCAAAAATGGTGGAATCGCACAGCTGTTCGCAAGTTTTGAATTTGATGCTCAGAACAAGCTTCAACTTGTTGGAACTAAAGGAACTATGGAGGTGAGACAACTCAGTGAGTCTGTGTTTTTCATGATGTGACAGGCCTTTCTTAAGTGACAAGACATGGCCTGGATTTCTGATTTTAGTATTGTATTGTATTGGATTTTTCCATCAGGGCAAAGCCAAAGTACAAGTACAGTTGGCCCTGGAAGAGGCCACCTCACGCAACTCATGTTCCTCACTTACTTGGATGGAGTCTTACTTGGCCTTGCAAAGGCACAAGGTACAAGGCACTATATCTTACTGTCCCATGCGATAGACGCGAGGAGCCAGGGATGATTATCTCATGTGGCCCAGGCTAGATTTGAACGTGGGACCCCCAGCTTGCTGAGCGAGTATGATAACCACAAGGCTTTCATATCAGGGCTGCACAAAAATGGGGAAGAATGGAGGTTTCCGTACATGCACTTTTCTCTCTTTCAGATTCCTGACTACATTTGGTGCCCAAATGAAGTCATTCTCAATGGTGAGAAGAACGTGTTTCCTCTTCCTAAATACAACCAAGACGCCTATAACTTCCCCCGAAGTGTTGGTCTCTTCTATGAAGTACTCAAGGTGTCTGATTGCATCAAGCAAGGTAGGGCCTATAGTGCTTTTCAGAATGTCCAGTCATTTTTGCACTCACTTTACTTTGCAATGGAACCTACCGGTAACCACAAACCACAAATTGGCCAGTTACATGTGCATGCTGATTAACGGTTGACCGACTTCTAATAGGACCTTGTTCTATACACTCGAACTCAAGATAATCATGTACACCTAACTGGCCATTCATTTGTGGTTTGTGGTTAGGTTCCATTGCAAGGTAAAGTGAGTGCAAAAATGACTGGGCATTCTGAAAAGCACTATACACATGTTTCTTGCATAGGCTATCATCTACTAGTATTTCATGTTCTTAAAACTTATCGGTTGGAATGTAGTTTACTTCTGTCTGCTTTTAACCCTTTTGATACTTGACCATTCCCTTGTAAGTTTCCTAAAGACTTTGGTTTATTTTTGGTAAAATATCACAAAAATGTCTTCATATTTCAGACCTTCTTGAATGCCCGCTGGTCCCACACCGTGACACGCTGCTCGTGGCCAAAGTTAACGACAAAGCCTCGGCATGAGTTGACGGAGGGTGACTGTATTGAAGCCAAACTTCCAGATACTGATTCTTATCTACCACTGATTTCATCACGAGATCACAGAGATTACCGTATGTTGCTGCCATCAAGCATGTCCTCGGTCCTTCAACTCATCCACCCCAGAGTCCAGCAGATGGCATTTCTGTCGTAGCTTTCTTAAATCATATGGAATCATATGAAAAATATTTGAAGAAAGATTGTTCCTACCAACCTAACCAACCAAGGAATATTTCTTCAATTTTTTTCTTTTTCAATTTCTTTCTTGTTTTTTTTTTTGGTGCATACTGTTTTTATGTTTTATATGTGTGAATGAACTATGTATACATGTACTCGTATTAATCTAATTCTCAGGACCCAGCACAGCCAGAAAATTTGATTACAATTCACATGAAAACCTGCCTCTATTGGGTAAATCGACATCTGTCTATCAGTAGTATCATCAGTGGTCTTTGCTGCTTTACCTATTGAGTTTGTTGGTAGTTCAATGACACCTTATCTACATGTATGTAGTTACTTAGATTAACAGTAGTTTTATACAAACTACGGTAGTAATCTCAATTACTGCCCCATGCCCATGGATGCCATGTATAAACATGGTAATCATTCTTGGTATTTTTTTGCTCCTATAGAGGCTTTGCAATGACGTCATCCTGGCGGCCATTCTAGAGGACACAGGGCGAAGATGTGTGAGCCGACCACGCCATGGTTTGACCTAACGTCATTGGGGCATGCACATCTCATTTCGCTGCACCTCTGCAGCATGTGTCCTCCAACGTGGGGGCTTGTGATGTCATATGCAAAGTGACGTCATATGTGCTATTTACTGTAGCTTTACATTTCTGATGCGTCACGTCACCTGGTTTCAGGTCGACGTTGTGTTTGCGATTTCAGCGGAAGTGTGCAGATCTGGGAATTTGGGATTTGTCTGTAAGGTTTAGATAAAGATGATACTTACAGCAAACCAAACCTTCTCGCTACACAGCGACGACATGGGCCACATGGTCTTGTAGTACCTGGCACTGAGCATACCAAAGCTGGCGAAAAACACCCACGCCAGCACCATGAGGCAACCGTGAGCCTTGGCCAGGTGGTACCTCTTTGTACCAACACTTTTCAGGGATGCAACGTCCACTGGTTGGGAGGAGATTTCCGGTAGGATGCTCAGATCATGTCGAAGTTTAGTACCTGTGGAGAAACACATGATTACGACAATAACGTGCGGCTTTTTAAATGTAACACCTTATTAACTGCAGCACAGTGTAAAATTGACTTCATATTACAACCCCAATATCTCCAGGAACCTTCCTGGTAACTCAAGGAGTAGTTCATTCCATGCATCACTTGATCCTTTCAGACCAGTTCAGAGTACAAAGTGGCTACTCGACCAGGCCCCTGTTTCATAAAGTGACTTCAAGCTAATGGTACCATTAACTTAAATGCATCTTCCATTCGGTTAAAGGTACCATTAGCTTCAAGTTACTTTATAAAACAGGCCCCAGGACTCAACCACACAGAGTATCAAAACATTGAATTGAGAGCCAAGCATGAAATTCGTAATTTTGAAAACCGCGAAGACTAATTTCCGCGTTTACCTTCATAATTCAATGGAAAATGCATAGGGGTTTGTATTTTCACGCTGTTTAATTTCGCGTTTCAGGCCATGACCGCGGAAATCGCGAAAGTAAAACGCACACGAAAATTTCACGGTTTACAGTAAACCTCCACTGTCAGAGAGATTTGCCTTCTCAATCACATGAAGAATGAGTTGACTTGGGTTTGAACCCGGAACCTCAGTGGTGACAAGTGCTGATGTTTCACATCCCACTCACTGCTATGAGTCCAGACCCTCTCCCTGATGAAACATAACACTTACCCCCAGGGCTCTTTCCTCGGGCCAGCAAGACATAGTACTTCTTATCAAGGGGGAAAATCTTATCAAAATTTGGCACAACTCTTTTGCGACGGAATCGGCAGGAAATACGATCCTTGTAGAAGTAACCAGTTGCATTATAGAGGCCCTCTCTCGACTAAAAAAATAACATGAAACGTAGGTTCCTCAACATGATTATTACTGATACTTTGTATCTGCAAAGAGGCTTAAAGTTTGGCCGAGGTGCTTCACATTGTTACATTGCAGGGCTCCCTTTTTACTGGGACATGGCCATGGGTACCCTTCTAAATGGCCCAGTTCTTTCCATGGTCCTTACCAAAGCATTTCCCGGTACTGCGAATTCCAAATTATGGTGAACTACATACATGTAAGTGGCTGCTGATATTTCCTCTGTACTGGCTGTGAATTGAACCTGAACCACCAGAGGTGACAGGTGTTGCAGTTTGCGCTGCACCAGATTTAACATTTGAAGATGGCTATGACTATGCGTCACGTCACCTGGTTTCAGGTCGACGTTGTGTTTGCGATTTCAGCGGAAGTGTGCAGATCTGGGAATTTGGGATTTGTCTGTAAGGTTCGGATAAAGATGATACTTACAGCAAACCAAACCTTCTCGCTACACAGCGACGACATGGGCCACATGGTCTTGTAGTACCTGGCACTGAGCATACCAAAGCTGGCGAAAAACACCCACGCCAGCACCATGAGGCAACCGTGAGCCTTGGCAAGGTGGTACCTCTTTGTACCAACACTTTTCAGGGATGCAACGTCGACTGGTTGGGAGGAGATTTCCGGTAGGATGCTCAGATCATGTCGAAGTTTAGTACCTGTGGACAATAAGAGGCGGCTTTTTAAATGTAACACCTTATTAAAGCGAATTGATAGCTGATTTTATTTACATTTGGCTGGTGTTTGTAAACAAAAATTTCAGCCAATCAGAATGCACGAACATTTCTTTGTTGACATTCTGGAGAAGTTTGTTTACATTTTTTCCCGAAAATTCGTCCCCTTTCAAATTCTATTTCTAAATCAAATTTTTTCGATGTCAATTCACTTTAACTGCAGCACAGTGTACAACTGACTTCATATTACAACCCCAGTATCTCCAGGAACCTTCCTGGGAACTCAAGGAGTAGTTCATTCCATGCATCACTTGATACTTTCAGACCAGTTCAGAGTACAAACTGGCTGCTTGACCAGGCCCCTGTTTCATAAAGTGTCTTCAAGCTAATGATACCATTAACTTCAATGCATTTTCCATTCGGTTAAAGGTACCATTAGCTTAAAGTCACTTTATAAAACAGGCCCTAGGACTCAACCACACAGAGTATCAAAACATTGAATTGAGAGTCAAGCCTGAAATTCGGCATCATTTTGGCTCTATATACATGTACATGTACAATACTGGCTAACTAGATTTACAGCAGGAGGAGACCAGATTGCCCGGAGGTAAAGCTCCACTGTCAGAGAGATTCGCCTTCTCAATCACATGAAGATTGGGTTGACTTGGGTTTGAACCCAGAACCTCAGCGGTGACAAGTGCTGATGTTTCAACTATGCCACTCTGACATCCCACTCACTGCTATGAGTCCAGACCCTCTCCCTGATGAAACGTAATACTTACCCCCGGGGCTCTTTCCTCGGGCCAGCAAGACGTAGTACTTCTTATCAAGGGGGAAAATCTTATCAAAATTTGGCACAACTCTTTTGCGACGGAATCGGCAGGAAATACGATCCTTGTAGAAGTAACCAGTTGCATTATAGAGGCCCTCTCTCGACTAAAAAAATAACATGAAACGTAGGTTCCTCAACATGATTATTACTGATACTTTGTATCTGCAAAGAGGCTTAAAGTTTGGCTGAGGTGCTTCACATTGTTACCTTGCAGGGCTCCCTTTTTACTGGGACATGGCCATGGGTACCCTTCTAAATGGCCCAGTTCTTCCCATGGTCCTTACCAAAGCATTTCCCGGTACTGCGAATTCCAAATTATGGTGAGCTACATACCGGTAAGTGGCTGCTGCTATTTCCTCTGTACTGGCTGGGAATTGAACCTGAATCACCAGAGGTGACAGGTGTTGCAGTTTGCACTGCACCAGATTTAACATTTGAAGATGGCTATGACTCAAGGATTGCACCACAAATTTCAAAGCTGTCCACCTTGAATGATCACACTCTGCCAAACAGGGCATCATTTTTCTGCAAATCACTGTTTTATAATGTATATTCAAGCGAAAGATCTGGTACCAGTACTTACACCAGTGGCGAGGACTTCATTATTTTTTATATTTTTCCCGTCGACATTGTACGAATTCTGAACGATCACTGTGGAGGTTTTATCATTGTAGAGACAGTCAATAACACTGTCGGTTCCCTGAAATGAAATGGTCCATGGACCATGTGCTCACTGGGTTGGACATAATAGTCTAATGACAGAGGGAGGTACATATCAGTTATGAGCAATCTGGGTCAAGTCATTCCCAGAAAAGACTTTGATGATTTTGGGGTAATGCCACCTGGCGGCCATATTAGATGTCCGATCGGGCTGCAACTTCACATGTACATAAAGGTCATCTGCAGGGGACCACATAGCACATTGGAGCGCTTTAGGTCAAGTCGTTCTTGAGTTACAGCACTTTGATGATTTTCGAGTTACGCCACCTGGTGGCCATATTGGATGTCCGATCGGGCCGAAACTTCACATGGACATAAAGGTCATCTGCAGGGGGCCACTATAGCACATTGGAGCACTTTGGGTTAAGGCATTCCCGAGTTACAGCACTTTGATGATTTCCGGCTTACGCCACCTGGCGGCCATATTGAATGTCCGATCGGGCCGAAACTTCACATGGACATAAAGGTCATCTGCAGGGGGCCACATAGCACATTGGCGCGCTTTGGGTTAAGGCGTTCCTGAGTTACAGCACTTTGATGATTTTTGGGTTACGCCACCTGGAGGCCATGTTGGAAGTCAAATCAGGCCGAAATTTGACATGCATGTAAAGGTCATCTAGAGGGACGTAAATATCAAATTTGAGCACTCTACGTCAAATCGTTACTGAGTAATAGCAGTTACTTGATTTTCAGGTTACGCCACCTGGCGGCCATATTGGATGTCCAATCGGGCCGAAACTTGGTATTTTTCAAGGTACCCCTCCAATGCATGTTTATGCAAGATATGAAGTTGCTCGGTGAAATAATGAGAAATTGTGGCAGGTTCGTCACTTTTGTCGAACTTTGACCTCTGTGACCTTGAAAAGTAGGTCAAATCAAAAACCCGTTATATATGTTATGTATCCTTATTAGCTACACCTATGATAAAAATTTGGAGATGATCTAGTCATTAGTTCAGGAGTTATTGCACTTTTTGTGTTTTTGGTTTCCGCCACCTGGTGGCGAAACTGAGAGTCGAATGGGAGCGAAACTTGGCGTCATGGGTCATCTGACCTAGGGGTATATATGTACCAAGTTTCAGATCAATAGCTCCAGCGGTTACGAAACGTGCCCTGCTAACGGACAACGACGACGGACGACGACGGACGCCGACGACGGACGACGACGGACGACGGACGCTGCACCATCGTAATAGCTCACCCCAGTGAGCTAAAAATCGGCCTACTCTTTTATAGTATAGATATTCAAGCGAAAGATCTGGTACCAGTACTTACACCAGTGGCGAGGACTTCATTATTTTTTATATTTTTCCCATCGACATTGTACGAATTCTGAACGATCACTGCGGAGGTTTTATCATTGTAGAGACAGTCAATAACACTGTCGGTTCCCTGAAAAAAGATCAAAAATGTGCAATATATAATTACTTTGACAAAGTGTTTGGCATTTTCTTAGTTGCCCAGGTCAAAATAGTCAATGCCAGTGCATTATTTAAAAGAAACAAAACAAAACTGATTGAAGTACAATGTACATGTAATAGCCATATTGGCTGGTATAATCATAAAAGGTAGCAAATGCTTTTACATGTACTTCAAGTTTTGCAGTACATTTACATTGGACATTGCTGTGGAAATCGTGAGTAAAAGCATTTGCTAACTTTTATGAATACCAGCCAGATTGTATAGTGCACTAGAATTAAGGCTACACTGTACGAGAACTTGGGTTAGTACATGTACTAGGGTTATTACTTGTACTAGGGTTATTACAGTACGGGGTACTTCAATAGTGTACTATAACTTGGGCTGTTACTTGGTTGTACAAGACAGGGCTATAAAATCGATCCCCCACTGATCCTGCTGCTTTTTTCCACAGGAGGGCAGCAGTGTTTCCGCCAGAGGGGGGGATGGGATATGTCCCCCCATAAACAGTCAAAATTACTCAAAATTTGTGTTTGTGAGCAGGAATTCTGTCAAATTTTCACTTTGTCCCCCCCTTAAAAAAGGTCCTGGCAGAAACACTGGGCAGTATCCGGATGAACAAACCCACGGGTATAAGACCGGTCAACCCGACATACAAGGGGGCAACTGAAATGCTTACCATGGCAGTATCATACGAAAACCCAACAGAAATATATCCCGGGGTTTTTGAGCTCATCTCAAAGTCAACGTAATCTCCATTGATGCGATACGTCAGGAGATAATCACAGGTATTCTCTGTACAGCCACTGGGGTGAAGGAAACAGCCTTTTGTCACGCCACATTCGCCTCTAGTCACAATCTGCTTTATTGGGTTGTTTACCTGAAATACAGTCAAATTCAAATATGCCTTGGTTATTACTCTCAATAATTTTAAAGAAAATGTATCACGGGTATTTTCGCGGGCCACGAAAATCATTGTTTATTTACATTTTGTATGTTTATGTCAAGTCTTTCTTTGTCTTATGAGTAATTTGTTGGTGGGAAGCCCCTCTAGAAATTCTTCTGACATCGGAAGCTGGCATGCTGGTAGTGATATGAACCTGACAGAATGATATTCATAACATTATAATAGGACACAGATTTTATAAGGGAAGCAAATTTTAAAATAAACTTTTTCAACCTCAGGCCTACAGGTGTCTCCAAAGGGTTTTAATATCCTGAAACTAAAAAGGTGCTTTTGGGGGTTGGAAAAAATGTTTTGGGACCCCTTGTACTTTGATTTTCAGCTTTCAACCAAGCATCAAACATGTACTGTTCTGTCAGCCTCCTGATATGAATCAGGAAACGACTAAAATACACCTATTTGTGCAACACAGGGATGTCCTCAATAGGCAGGTGGACCAACAACAGAATACTTACAGCAGGGGTGGGAGAAGGCAGTGGAGGGGCTGACGGGTCGTCCAGGATGGGAGACTGGACATTGACCCAGAATGTGTCGTATTTCTTCACGAAAGTTGCCCTGTGGAAGACGATAGTATAACAGAGTTAAAAACTTCCGAAATGAATTTTAATGGAATGGCACAGTGGTTGCGCACCAGTCTCCAAATTGAGAATCATTGGTTTGATTCCCTTTGACCTGTGTGACCTTGGAAAGCAGGTCAGGACGGACCATCACTTAACAATCTCAGCCACTGCATACACCCTGCTGGGCCTTTCAGCTCACAGGGACTTGATGCGTACGGGATATGATGTTGTCAGTGAATATTAATCTCAAGTTAATTGATGGAAACTGATTTTACGCTGGCCACCATAGCCGCCATCTTGGATGGGCGGCAGAGCTGGTCATTGAAAGGAACCGTCCCCTCATAGAGACCAACCCTCACAAAAAAATTCAGGTTGATCGGTCAAAGCGTTCTCAAGCTAATTGACGGAAACCAAATGTTAACGGACACCGACGCACGCGCCACGACATAATGCCCCTGACTTTTTCGAAAGTCTGGGGCATAAAAAGTACATGTAAAAACATACCGGTACAGTCTGTGAAAATGATACAAGGGCTGGGGCATTGTTCATGGGGGGGGGGGGCTATATCCATTAATATTCACTGACAACATCATACCCAATACGCACCAAGTCCCTGTGAATTGTGGTACAGACTATAGACTCAAATGGATTTGGGTCATATACCCAGTAGCATGGTGTCAAACTGAACATCTGATTCCGCAGAAATTAGGTGTGTGTGTGTGTGGGGGGGGGGGGGTAATACACCACAGATCAATATCAAATTTGAGTATAGAACTTTTTGGCCATGGCATATCAGTGGTGACATACAGCACCAATGCTGCAATACATTGCAATCCAGTGTAACTGCATCTGTCACTCACCTGAATTCTAAATGTCCCTCTGTTTTACCAGCTGGGGCTGTCCAGGTCACTTCCAGGGATGACCTCGCCTGTGGCTTTGAATGAGTCAAGGCATTCTGTATAGGACGAGAAATGGTTGTTGATTTCCTAGTATTTTTTCAATCAAAAAAATCCCCCCTTTCATGGATACATCTGTGCCAACTTAAAACTTTCTGATCCATTCCTTCCAAGGAGTGAAAAACTGCTGTGCATTAAGCATGGCTCAGACTTGAACCCATAACTTTTGAGGTGAGAGGGTCTATACTTGAACTGCACCACTCTGACAATCCCCAACTTACCCCTTTTGATTTTGCACAAGTTGTCTTAACCTCGCCTCCCTTCCCAGCAGGAACGGTAAAGTAGCCAATCAGCTCACTTGTACCACCGGGGGCGGAAGGATCAGCTCTTCGAGCCTCGACCAAGAAACCTTCAAACTGTTCACCACCAACGCCGAGAAGTGTGACTGAAATAGAGTTGGTTAGGTTGAAATGCACACTGTTATGACATGAAGCTTTCATGTAGGGCTTTCCACTGTTATACAGTAGGCTATCAAAGAATTTCACATTGTCACCAACTGTCCTCTCCAGAAACCTTTCTTAGCAACTCAAGGAGCAGCTCACACTGCCCACCACTTGATCCTTTCAGACCCGTTGAGAATACAAACAGGCAACTTGGTCAGGAATCGAACCCATGACCTCTGGGATCTTGAGTCCTACACTCAACCACTGCACCACAACGGTCTAAGAAATACGGCCCACTTCTCCTCTTCATTCAGCATCTGATGTCATCTTTAGATAAATATCAAGAAGTCAACTTCCAGAATCTTGCGAATTTTCGACCCCAACCGGGGTCTTCCTCAGGCACTTTTCAGTTGGAGAGACCAGAAAAGACCCAATATTTATCATTTTGTGTGTCAATTTTTGTGCTTTCTCGTTCTTTGGATACCGGGTATGTAATGTCATCTTTAGGAAATTTTTGTGGCTATTTTGACCCTTTTCCACCAAAATTTTAGGGTGTGGCTTTTAAAACCTTTGTTGTGCCCCAAATCAGATTTCTGCCAATTTGCCACATATGAATGACAATGGATGAACTTTATGAAAAAAATTTCTGTTTCCAGACTAGGATTACATGCCAGTAGTGTCACTTACCTTTAATGGGTTCACTCGCTGCATATTTACTCTTTGATATCTCAATTTTAAATGGTGCCTTTCCAGTCTGGGGATCCACGCCATGCATGGGTACCATGCTGATGCATGCTGATGGCGGCGCGCCGGTTGGTTTTGAAATCACGAGACGCTGGCACAAAGCAAGAAATGCGACCAGGAGTAAAGCACGACATCCAGCCATGGTTGGTTTCACCCTGAAATTATAATACACAAAAAAACGTAGAATAAAATTTAGCCGACTCCATTTTATGTCAAAGTTGAGATGGACATTACCCCCTTTTATGGTTGACTATTGAATCAAGGCATTTTGGGCCAATACTGCGATGCAAGAGGAAACCGGAGATCCAGCCTGAGTTTAATCAAAGAGGGTCACCTTCCACTGCAGTAGATCCGACTAGAAAGGGTACATGCTCTATTCGCCTTATCTCATTTCGCCTTTTCCCATTTCGCCTTCAAAAAGTGTACATTTCGCCTTTCCCCGATTCGCCTTCTCTCATTTCGCCTTCTCCTACTTCGCCTTATCTCATTTTGCCTTTGTCTCTATTTGCCTTTTTCTACCACGCCTTGTCCTGTTTTGCCTCTGTATCTTTTTGCCTTTTCTTAAGTGGCCTTATCTAGTTTTGCCTTTATCTTAATTTGCCTTTGTCTTTTTTCGCCTTGTCTTAGTCTGCCTTGTCTCAATTCGCATTTGTCGAAATTTGCCTTCTTCCTAATTCGCCTTCTCTCATCTTGCCTTTGTCTTTATTCGCCTTACTCTTATTTTGCCTTCTTCCTATTTTGCCTTGTCCCATCTTGCCTTAGTCTCATCTTACCTTTTCCTATTTTGCCTTTGTTTCATTTTACCTTTTCTTAAAAACTGCATTCCATGACCTTAAACTAATATTCTACACCCAAACATTTGTCAAAGAGTTATTCCGTGTGAGTTTTCAACAAACATTGATAATATGTATGATGAGAAGTAATGCAATATGTATTAGAGGGTAAAGTAGGATGTGGCAGGATGGGACGAAGGTGAATTGAGAAAAGGCCAGTAAAGACAAAGGCAGAATAAAACAAAGGCAAGATAAGCGAAGGCNTATAAGGCGCACCCCTAATTTCACCCAAAATCTTTGATGAAATCCATACATAAGATGCACTGCAGTATAAGGCGCACTTTCGTCAGTGCATCATCCATGCATGCTTGAATGCTTGGGTTTGTCAGCGTGTTGACACTTCTGATCAAATTGTTGGACTCAAGCCACAGATAAGGCGCACCACCCTATAAGGCGCACCCCCAATTTTAGACCCTTCTTCAAAGAAAAAGGCCACGCCTTATAGCCCGAAAATTACGGTACACCTTTTTTAACTCAATAGACCATTCTCAAAATCGCAGATCTGCGCACTTCCGCCGAAACCTCAACCATAACCTCGGCCTGAAACCAGCTGACGTGATGCCATCCATGATTCAACAATGGTCGAGTCTGACGCAACGTCTTCGACGTCACTGTCGTGGGGTTGTCTGCGTCACATCATTCAGTTTCAGACCGAGGTTATGGTTGAGATTTCTGCGGAAGTGTGCAGATCTTTCTCGTTTATGTCAATTTGAGAACGGTCTATAGATGAAACTTTGCGAATCAACGAAGAGTCTGAGGAGGAAACCAGGAAGTGCCTTGAGAAAACCTGTGTTGTCATGGAGACCTGCCCTCTCTATCACATTATATAAGAGTGAGTCTGGCCGGAAGTCAAACCCCAACCTTAAAGGTGACAGCACTGCACTGATATTTCCACTGCGCAAACTGAGAATAGTTCAGTCTTCTCATGCCTGAATCTTGCTGGATATTCACAGTGCATACACATGGTACATACAACGATATACGTGTACAAGCAAAAGCAGTAAAAACTTAGATATTTTACCTTTACATGTAGGTGAATTGCTGGCAAATGTAGTAGGCCTACGCGTACAATGGCCAGTAACAGTTCTGGAAGACAATTTTGTGCCGAGTCATTGTTGAACCTTGAGATATGAAGAGACCATTTTGAGAAACCAACAAAATGGATAACCCAGAAATCTGAATAGATCGGGCCGATTTCTCAAGGAATTATTGATCGCAAAGAAACATGAACCATTGGTTTTCTTCTTCAAATAATACGATTGTGTAGACTGACGATTTCGATGGGTGGAACGCTATCAATAAGTCAGTCATTCAAGCGTGAAGAAAATGGATTAGTCATTTGGAATTGGCATTCAACAGGACGAACCCACTATGAGCCACGCCAACTTCAATGACAGGCAATTTGAAGAAAGGCGATTTTTTTGCCTTTGACGTACGGTACGTTGAAGAGGATGTAAAATATTGTATTTGTGAATGACATGAATGACGTGATCAGAAAATACCACTCACAATGCAATTCCAATCAACTGAAATAAAAATGTTATTTTTGCATTACTCACCTATAAAAAATGTGCCACACCTTGTACAATTTTAGTGTGCCGTCAACTCCTGCCATCTACCTGGTGTTAGCAGCAGTATTACCCGAAGTCTGATAGTGGGAGATTTCAGATTATCACAAAAGAATTGTGCTAAGCCTTGTCCAATGTCCCCAAATCATCCATTTATAATACAGTTCATACACCTAGGCTGTATTAACTGCTACATGTACCGGTAACTGCCCACTAGGTCACCGTTACGGTATAATACCTGAAATAACTAATCAGAGGCAAACTACCCCCTCCCCTGCCCCCCCCCCCCAAAGTTTTCAATGTCGAAAAGGGCACGGTCTTCACAACCAACTTGACCAAGGAGGCAAGACTGGGAATCCAACCCACAACCTCAGCAACATATAGGCCTACCCTCGACTCTTTTTGCACTATATCATTTGAAAAGGCTGATGGAAATTTGAACTAGTTGAGTTAAGTTATTGTATCATTATAAATCATTGGGTATTACAATCCTGTTTGGTATTGGATCACAACACCAGGAATCAAAATCAGGTAGGCATCTCAGGTGAGCTATTCAGTATACCTTCCACTGACATGTCTGAGGGCAGTGCTAAGGTAGATAGGCCTATAGGCCTACAAGACAAGGCATGATCCAGCGGAAGATAGTGCATCCATAGTGTAGCGTGAAGATGAGGAGTATGATCAGATGCATCCTTCATGTATGTTCACAGCCAGGCTAACCAATATCTGTCAGCATGCTAACAGGCCAGTAGGATATTCTCATATGATTCCCATGATTGATGATCATATTCCCATGTCCCACGAGGCACAGTGGATATCGATGCCTGTCCCCGATCTGCCTCGGCGCTGCTTTTCATGTGTTAGTAAAGCGAGCCATACACGATCAATATTATTGCACAATATGGGGCCCAAATAGGGGCATGTGGTTCTGGCGTGATGGGTGGAAGATTGGCAATAATATTGCCATTTTGGTCCTCATATTGTGCAATAATATTGAACGTGTATGGGTGGCTTAAGACAGGCAACCAACCGACTGACCAACCAACCAACCAACCAACCCATTACCAACTTTCAGCGACATGACGACGTCACTCATGGCATGCAAGCCGTATGTTTTACCATTGGAAATGGCGTGATTTGGAAGCTTCAACTTCGACCCCAAAATGGAAGTAGTGAAGTCTGTAGAAATATACATGTATTATTCTTGGTGTCAAACTGTTCGTCTATATGTCATTTTTAAAATCAGAGGGGGCATTTTGGATTTTGTCCGCAATTTTGATGCAGTGATCAATTTAATCCCGTTCAAACGTGCTTCCGTGGGCAGTTGTCCACTGCAGAAAGTTGCGACGTCACGGGATTGCGCATGCCGCGAGTGACGTCATCATGTCGCTGAAAATTGGTAATGACCAAAATCAACCAACCAAATGGTAGTCACCTCTGTCTAGGACAACTGGTCAAAAATCCTAATTGCCACCAATACGGCCTGGCATGGCTGTAGCTCTCTCGAGCCACAAGCACATGTAAGTCTGCACTGCAGATTCATAAATTGCCAAAGGAAGGAAAAAGCATACCGGTAGATCATAGATGTCTGATATTACGATGAGATCATACTTACTCAACATACCAGCTACACCAACCAAGTGAAAACATGCATCAGAAACTTGGTATGTATAGGAGGAAAACCTCAGCGCTCAGAAACACAACTTCCTGAATTCATCACGGTGAATGTACAAGTGGTGAATGTACAAGTGTTTATTCTGGATCATGTGCCTAGGTATGAGGGTGTGTGGGATGATACAGCAGGTAGAAAATCCACCGTGAAGATATTCACTGCAAAGATGTGAAAGAAGCTTTATCCCACGACCACAACAACAGTAGACATGGACTGGTGCAGTCTTTGGGCTTACAACAGTCGATATCATTATTTTCTAGCAATGACGATGCTGTGCTGTTGTGTAATAAAACATAACCTAGGGTACATGTATCTTTACAATTGACCAGCTGTCAGAGTGGTGCACAGCATGGCCGTATTTAGCTTTTTGGTCCGGGGGGGGGGGNNNNGGGGAGGGGCAAAAGCCTCTCTGGGGGCAGAAGCCCAAAATCTACATGAAAATCACATTTTTTGGTTGGCTCTGGGGCAACTGCCCCCCCCCCCCGAGCGGGCCGTATAGTGGGTGCAGAGGAAACATCGGCACCTGTCACCTCTGAGGGTCCCAGTTCGCCTCTTCATATAGAGGGCAACTCTCCTTGAAAGAGCAGGTTTTTCACTGGCACTTGCATTTCCTCTCGTCACAACGTTTTTGCCTAAAATGTTGTCTACTGGCATGACTGGTCTAATGCTGTGTTGTGTTCACCTCATTTTCAATAAAACTGACCAACTAGAGTATGCTCCCATTATCTCTACTGATCTGCTGATCATATTAGATGATACTGATACAATGTTTCCTGTGGCTGATATGTTATTTCCTGAATTGTCTACTCCTTCAATAGAATTCAGTCATGTCATGTCAGTAAGTTGGATACGTCTGCCGTGTTTCTGCCAGAGGGTACTAAGGGTACTATGGTAGTACCCTCAAAGGAACAGAAAAGGGCCATTTTCTTTAATTTCATGGGGATTTTGCTGATTTTGAAGAAATTAGTACCGGTACCCAGAAAAAAATTTCTGGCAGAAACCCTGGTCTGGCAATATTCCAGCTGAACTGCAGAAGATACCCCCTAACATTTGTGATACAGAGTGTTAAGCTGCCAAACTTTAGAGTGGTGTAGTGGAAACATTGGCACCTGTCACCCTGAGGTTGTGGGTTCGATCCCCTGCTGGATCCAGTCTTGTGATAGAGAGGGTGACTCTCTTTGACAGACTGAGCAGGTTTTCTCTGGGCACCTCGGTTTCCTCCTGCTGTACACTTATTTGCCTAGTATTGTCTATAAGCGGCCTATCCACGTGCAATATTATTGCACAATATGAGGATCAAAATGGGCAATATTATTGCCAATCTTTCTCCCATCCATTATGCCAGAAGCACATGACACCCATTTTGGGCCCCATACTGTGCAATAATATTGTCTGTGGAAAAACTGTTTTAGAGATAATGCTGTTGCTTCTCATGTCTGGACTCAATATTTTTTAATATTCCTCCTCACATGAGTGTATATTATATCTACATCCCAATCATTTTAAGCTGACAGCAGAAATTCTTAATTACTTTTCAGGAAGAAAATTAGCGAATTCTCCTTGATGAGCCCTTGCAGGATTTTGCTTTGGATATTTTGAGTATTCATGTAATACAAGCATATCAAGTGAGACAAAACTAGAGAAAAAATGTTCTCTATGCCTACATGTAAAAGGTGAGAGTTCCTGGACAAAAATCTGTGTCCACATCCTCCATATGATCGGAGATGTTTTTTAATTTGTGAGGATATCCTGAGTTGGAGGTTTGTTATCATAGTGATTTAAAACAGGATGCAACTTTGAAATTCATATCATGATCAATGACCATCAATCAACTTTGACGCCTTGTTAGTATGAAACTGATATGTACAACACACCCCAAATAAGTACATATCGGTAGTCATGCTCAAATATCTTTCTTGTGAAATGATCACTGTCTGGAAGTATGTGGGCTCTTTTGATATGTATCGGGATATTCATTGCATTGGTAGTGTCAGTCAATGTGCTCCCATGAATGACTAGAGTGAAAATGCCTTTTCAGGAAACTAGGCCAGATTTGGTGATGCATTGCCAACACAATAACGATATGCTAGTGTATGTGACAGCTTGTTCCTTTGGGCCAACCTAGCTAGGCCTGCTGCAGGCAAGCTCTAGCTAGCAGCAGCAGACTGGCCCCCGCCTGGTGTGGGCTAAGCTAAAGCATCAACTAGGTAGGCCCATGGAGGTATACCTCCATGGTAGGCCCATCTGATTCTCACCAGTCTATCTGCGGCCTAACAGCCATCTAGCCTGGTTTGAATCCATCACATTTCCCGCTTCTGAGGAGGTCAGAGCCTCAGCCAATCATCGGTGTGCGATGGCAAATCGATGTGCCAATCAAAATCCCTGTTATTACAAATGCGTGCGCAAAGAGAAGAGAAAGTGCCGAACGGCAAGTTGCTTCACAAGTTGTGATTGGCTCAGAGGCGGGGTCAGATTCATTTATAATTTATGCATTAACGCGAAAGAAGACATGATTTGGACAAGGCTACCCTAAGACGCAGTCGATGGCCTCCTTGTTTTTTTTGGTTTCGACAAGATGGGTAGGCCTATAGTAGGCTATATGGTAGGCCTACGGGCCTAGTAGGCCTACCTACACAGGACAACACATTAATCTCATGATCTACTACTGTAAAAACACTAACACTACATGAATGAAGTGCAGTGTATATGGATGGTAGGCCTAATCATGGAGGTAAAATACCTCCATGCCCTACTCAGCTACTGTGCATAGGCTATGTAGGGTGGTGATGTATACTGAGGACAGTGGAGTGGAACAGAACAGGACAGGACAGGGAGTCAACTTCACAACAGTCAAAAGGTATGCGCCTGTTTTTGTAAAACGTTAGCGCAGAAACTGCCAATAAACGCTACAGACATGAACCTCAGATAATAAAGAAACGTTTCAACAGTACTTACGAAAAATCAAGTCCTTAATATCAACTTTAAAGTAGTTTTATCGCAGGACTTTTCACGGAGCTAACCGACCAGCCCACATCAACCTTGACACGTGCTTAACCTCTGACCCTGTGCACGTGACCTTTGGATTTGTTTACAAATAGTAACCACGTGGTGAAGCACGTGGACAACTTTGCTTGCCGCTTTTATTTATTAGTGTCGCTCTGGCAACACCCAGATTTGATTGCATTCCTTTTGTAGTTGAGAAATTATTAGTAACACGAAAATGCTGAACTCAATGGTCAATGTATATATAATATTATCTTCGACTACTGCAGTGAAATAATTTTTTCACTTGGTGAAACTAAGTAACTCTGGACTGAGACCCACACCCACACCCAATGAATTCTATACGCTTCTCTTTGGTGGGGTGGGGGTGGGGGTACAATAGTAGGTCTCACGGACATTTTTAAGGTGTGTCTTTTTCGATGATGAGTGAGAATTATAAGTTCGGGGCGGCCAGATATCCTTCCTAAACCTATTTTAACCTGTTGATGCATGGACAACAAAACCATGAGTTCAAGCTGCAACCCATATCGACCTCCATCCCAGCATCCAGAATAGCCTGACCGTTTCCTGACCTCATCCCCATCCACAATGGCACCGAAATTTTCCTTCCTCCGGGCGCGGCGGGAAAACCAGTCCATTGTCCTCTCCTCTTCACCTTATTCTGGGGTCCTTCATTGCCAAGGAAATCTTGCCGCGTTCACAGATATAGGTTGTAAACGTTTGTCAAATAGATGTGACGACCGTGACCCAGTTTCCAGCCCTCGAAAAAAATACACACTTTTCGTGGAATGATCCATTCTGAGCATGAGGCAAGGATTTCTGGGACAGTTGATCTGGAAAGCAGTCCTGAGCACAAATCACAGCGGGTGACATACTGATAAAATCACGGGGTACCCTAGAGCGGGGTAACACAACCCATACGGATGGGGAACGCCCACGCTGGATTACTCCGTCGTTGATCTTCTCTCCCACTGCGCAATCTCTCATTTTGCGATACCCGACTTTCTACCCCAGCATTTTTATGGGTGCGACGAAATACATTTTAGGGGTGTAGTGCTCGTACGATTGCGTTTAGCCTGACATTGTAGGTAGGTTTAGAAATCAAACGATAAACGTAAACGTTAACGACAACGTTATTTTCATACCGAAATTGCAATACAAAATCTGGTGAATGTGTAGTATGAAAAATAACGTTGTCGTAAAGTTTACGTTTATCGTTTGATTTCTAAAGCTCCCTAGTATTTGTTTGCGACACGGTGACGGAAACCTCTCTGTCTAAAATGTGTCAACCTGGTTTGGCTGTGGAAAACAGAACTGCTGATGGATATCGCAGTTTGCTGTACAAACAATGCCATGAAAACATAACTATCCATAATTGCGAGGAACCAGCTGGTGGTGTCGAGCTATTTTTACAAGTGTTGTACTGAGTACTGCACAGTTTGTGTGCGGTGGTGCAAGGGTATTGGTGCATTCTTCAGGGCATCTAATCGGAAACTGATCTCCTTCAATAGCCGAGCGTGTTGAGCTATTGTCCGCGGTACAATACGTTGAAACGATTTGAATAGATGTCCCTCTGACGTATTTACATCCACTTCATTCAGCAGACGACAACACAACCCCGCCGGATGCGGTGGTGATAGGGAGCAGAAATGGCGGTCACGACAGTAGTGAATTTTCAAGAGAAATTTTCGGATAATGCTGCATTTGATTCAAGACGTGCCGTGACTTATCTGGGAGTTGCTAGGAATGTTGCCCGTACGAAACGGAAGCTTCAGTTCAGTGGAACCACGACATCGGTGTTTGAGGGTAAGACATTTTATCTGGACGTTCGGTCCACACGCCAGGTGAAGCAGTTACGTGCGGATCTGGAGCTACTAGGTGGTAAAGTCGAGGAATTTCTGAGTAAGGAGGTGTACTGTGTAGTGACTGATAATGCGGATCATAAAAGGGACAAGGGTCCTCAGGACACGTACGATAAGGACAGTTCCCCGACCTCTGCAGATGGGTCCGCTCCAGCTGCGATGACAAGGGGTAAAGCCATGCTTATGAAAGTGACGGCGAAAGACAAGACGTCGACGGCTGTTGACGTCTTGAAAAATGCCAGGAATTGGGGCGTCACCATCAAGCACATGGCTGAAGTAACATCTCAGATAAAACGCGAGAAATCTCGAGGTTTGGGGAGGACGTCTCCTAAACAGGTTGAACCAGAGACAACTTTTGGTACGTCACGGCGGAAACCGGTAGTTCCGACAAAAGTGAGGTCTCTGAAAGCGCCGTTTTTGAAGGTGGAAAGTACGACTCGACGTTACCGTCCCGATCATAAAGAATTTGACCGGTTCCCAGCCGTGGATGCGACACAGTCGGATTATGTATTCGAACCGCCGTTTGTCGACTCCCAGCTGCATTCTAAAGGTTTACCTGTGTGTGTAACCCCGTGTCGAAACACTGGTCCAATTACCACCGANATCTGGTGAATGTGTAGTGTGAAAAATAACGTTGTCGTAAAGTTTACGTTTATCGTTTGATTTCTAATCCTCCCTAGTATTTGTTTGCGACACGGTGACGGAAACCTCTGTCTAAAATGTGTCAACCTGGTTTGGCTGTGGAAAACAGAGCTGCTGACGGATATCGCAGTTTGCTGTACAAACAATGCCAAGAAAACATAACTATCCATAATTGCGAGGAACCAGCTGGTGGTGTTGAGCTATTTTTACAAGTGGTTGTGCTCAGTACTGCACAGTCCGTGTGTTGTGGTGCAAGGGTATGGGTGCATTCTTCAGGGCATCTAATCGGAAACTGATCTCCTTCAATAGCCGAGCGTGTAGAGCTATTGTCCGTGGTACAATTACGTGCGAATCGATTTGAATAGATGTCCCTCTGACGTATTTACATCCAGTTCCATTCAGCAGACGACAACACAACCCCGCCGGATCCGGTGGTGATCGGGAGCAGAAATGGCGGTCACGACAGTAGTGAATTTTCAAGAGAAATTTTCGGATAATGCTGCATTTGATTCAAGACGTGCCGTGACTTATCTGGGAGCTGCTAGGAATGTTGCCCGTACGAAACGAAAGCTTCAGTTCAGTGGAACCACGACATCGGTGTTTGAGGGTAAGACATTTTATCTGGACGTTCGGTCCACACGCCATGTGAAGCAGTTACGTGCGGATCTGGAGGTACTAGGTGGTAAAGTCGAGGAATTTCTGAGTAAGGAGGTGTACTGTGTAGTGACTGATAATGCGGATCATAAAAGGGACAAGGGTCCTCAGGACACGTACGATAAGGACAGTTCCCCGACCTCTGCAGATGGGTCCGCTCCAGCTGCAATGACAAGGGGTAAAGCCATGCTTATGAAAGTGACGGCAAAAGACAGGACGTCAGCGGCTGTTGATGTCTTGAAAAATGCCAGGAATTGGGGCGTCACCATCAAGCACATGGCTGAAGTAACATCGCAGATAAAACGCGAGAAATCTCGAGGTTTGGGGAGGACGTCCCCTAAACAGGTTGAACAAGAGACAATTTTTGGGACGTCACGGCGGAAACCGGTAGTTCCAACAAAAGTGAGGTCTCTGAAAGCGCCGTTTTTGAAGGTGGAAAGTACGACTCGACGCTACCGTCCTGATCACAAAGAATTTGACCGGTTCCCAGCCGTGGATGCGACACAGTCGGATTATGTATTCGAACCGCCGTTTGTGGACTCCCAGCTGCATTCCAAAGGTTTACCTGTGTGTGTAACCCCGTGTCGAAACACTGGTCCAATTACCACCGACCCCAAGGTGGAGTCCAAGGTTGCTCAGAAACCGGGAACCACGCCGAAGCCGATCACCGCTGACTCCGGTAAAAACCACGCCAACGGTGCGAAAAAAACTGCAAAGAGTGCGAAGAAAGGTTACTGTGAGTGTTGCAGCACTTGGTACCTCGCCCTCCACGAACATCTCAAAAGTGACATGCATCAAAAATTCGCTAAAGACGATGAGAATTTCAAAAGTTTGGATGAAATGATCGCGTCATTTCCCACGATATCTTCAATTATAGAACTCGGTCGTAAAATATCTGACAATTCTAGTGAGAAAGTTTTGAGTGATGTCACGAATTTTATACGTCCTGGTGCTTTGGAACAAAACGGGCAGCAAAATGACTGCGGCTGTGATTCTGCTGACGTACTGATCAGAGACGATGTTGTCAAAAATGATTCGCGTCAGGATACCTCCAAGTCATGTGAAAAAACAAATGCAGAGACACACCTATTGTGTGTTGGTCTTGAGGACCCTCCACAAATTGACGGCCCATATTTTGATCATGTCGATGGAGACACTTTTAGGGACAGTAGTGCAAAATTTCAGGAAACGCCGTCGCAATCAAAGGAACTTTTCACCGCTGAAAAACAGGATGTTGTTGAGGAAGTGTCGGCCCCGAATCTCATTCGTGTCGCGTCTAGTCAGTCACAGAGGACAGAACTCTCTGGAGGTGTGCAAAACGGTTGTGAAAATGTAAACAATGAATCGTCTGCTCCAGGCGATTTCGTCTCCACACGTCTTTCACCGCCGAAAAGTGTAAACAACTCTCCCTCCGCCCTAGAGGGTCAGACGTCTGCTATAGACAGGAAAATGAATATTTTTACACGGGTATCTCAGTTGGACGCTCTTATGTGCAATTTGAGTGGGACTGATTGCAAAATGTCAGGTGGAGATGTCATTTCTGGACCTTGTGATGACGTAAATGGTAAAGGTGCAAATGTTGGTGCGGAACGGGTATCAACGATTGTGACTTGCTTGCCTGACTCTAAAGATGCTGTTGATAGTTTAAGTCCACACAATGAAACTGTAGATAAGCCTGAAATGACCGATTCTGAAAAGTCGTCAGAATCAACTGAAATCGTCGTGGATACACCTCCGGAAACATTTCGAGATGTGCATAATGAAACTGTCTTTGATACACCTACAGAAACTGCGTTGGATATGCCTTTAGCTGACGCCCTTGAACATGTTGAAGCCCCAAATGACATGGACATGGATTTTGTTGCCGACTCAGTAAATGTGCCTGTCAAAACTGCAGCGTGTTCACCTGCAGACATTGTTCACGATCCAGCTGTTGAAATGGTCTCTGAAAGGCCGACCGAAACAGTGGATACTACATGTACACCAAATGAAATTGTCCCTGATTCAGCACGAAATGTCTCAAACGTAGTGCCAAAAACTTCGTCGCTTATTTCGACTCCGACAGTTTTGAAACCGCCTGTTGAGACGACCAGGAATACACACGTAGAAATTTCCTCGGAAACGTCATGCATGGTCGTGGAAACTGTCTCGGACAAGGATGCTGACGTGATGATAAACACATCTGGGTTACAAACAGTTCTGGATGCTCCTCCAGATTCGGGCATGGATTTATCGTCAACGGAGGCGGTCTTCAGCGCTCCCTTTGTAAAGCCCGTACCGCCCGCCCCTTCTTCCTTTTCGGGTGATCAATCACTCGTCGTCAACGACGCGGACGCAAATGCCGAAAATGGTTCGTCCTCGGACGACGTAGTGGACCGTTCGACGACAAATTTCATGGATATTTCAACCGATATACTCGAGCCTCACCAAGATGGCAATGATTTTGAACTGAATGACGTCAGTTCCTTGCATAACTTGATTCCAAACGCACAAGATTCAAAGGAGGAAACCGTCGTTTCAGCGGACAGCATTCCATGTACGGTGGCCGATAAGGAAAACGTCTTTTCAGCGGTCAGTTCTCCGCCTAACGTGCCCGAGAAGGATTACGTCTTTTTAGAAAGGATATCTTCTGTCGAAAATGCCATTGATTCAACTAGTCAAAATACGGATATTATCACCTCGGCAGACATCATGGAGACGTCGGTTGACTTGGAAACCGCAGACATGTCGTCCGTCTGCGAGGACGAAGAGGTGGATGGGTATAGTTCTGATACTATTATCGAGGGGGAGCTAGAGGAGCTCGATGTGACAGCACTGAATGATTCAGCGCTGGAAACGAGCGACCACAGTGCGCGTGAATCTAGTCACTTTTCAGAGAAATTTCTAAAAGAACAATCTGAATCAATTGCTTCTGAATCGGCCGCTCAAAACAAGGAAGACAACAGTGCGGCATCTCGATTTTCATGTGTGCCAGGACTGAATGATCGCTTCAGTGATTTCAGCGATATATCCTGCGCAGACGCGGAGGACCAGTTCTCCTGTCTGAAGAACATCAAGTCCAGCATCAGCGGGGCTATCAAATCACTTGACGACAACATTATGTCAGATTCAGGAGCGGCGCCACTTGATTTGAGTTTGAAACGTCCCCCGTCCGCGGTAAATTGGGACGAAAATAGTACCAGACCACCAGCTTTAAACATTTCTTGCGCAAATGGTGGCAAAGATTTTGGACATGATGGCCTAAATAAGCAACTTCGGCGTCATTTTGACCGTGAGCATCGTAATGCATCGGTCAATTCCGTCAGCACATCGTTTGGACGGTCCGCTCACGACAGAGGGTGCGCCGCATTGGAGGAACCGAGAGTCAGCCATTTGCAATCAAGTACTGATAAACTTGGAACTTTTGTAAACATGGCGGCAGAATCCTCAGGACAGAACCGCAATAAAAACCGAGAGTGTGGCGTAATTTCTGATAATTTCGATGACATCGACGGAGTATCTGCGCCCTTCGTTCGAAAGGCAACTGCGCTGGACATTAACGCAAACGTCTCTAGACAGGCCCCGTCAGAAATGTCACAAAATATCGACAACGACTGCTCGGTTGAAAAGCAAATGGTGGACAGTCTGCGAGCGAGTATCTTCGGACCTTTTGGTGCAATGCCCGACGCCGCACAAGCGTCAGCGGAGCCACCATCGCACAAATGTGGCGGGAGATCGTGTCACGTCTGCTCAGTTTATTACCAATATCAATTGATGTATATGATGCAGCTGAGTCAATTTTCTTCGTACACTGCCGGCGTGGGCCAGTTGCCGCCCATGTACGGTTGCCCGACGCAGTTGCCTCCAATTTACGGTTCCACGGCGCAGTTGCCTCCAATGTACGGCTGTTCGCTCCCGAACATTCTTCCGAAATCAGCCGAACCTTTGCCGACGGTCACACCCCAAATGCATACTACAGGGACACAAGCAAAAAAAGTGCGGAAAAGGAAACGATCTCAGTCATCCGTTTCTGTGGAAAATCTTTCTGTGTGTAAGGGCATGGAGTCCAAGATCAGTGACCCGGATGTAGAAAACTCTGCACCAGAAGGAAACGCCCAGTCGCAACCCGGCGTCTGTTCTCAGGCGTCTGCGACGTCACGTGACTGTCCTCGCCTCGCACTCGCCCCGGACGGGACAAATTTAGTGTCTTCGGGAGATTATCCAACTTATAGTGAAAAGGCCCTGTCTGCCGCCGAAAATGACTTGGTTATTGTTGATGCTGATAAAAGTTGTAATACAAATGATCTACCAGATGTGGCAGGCCCTCCGAATATGTGCGAATCAGAGAATGGAGAATTTATCGAAAAGAGGACACCGCAGGATAATGAAGGCATGACGCCGAAGAGAAAGAAACGAAAAATCTTGCAAAACGAAAACGAACCAAGTCCCGCAATGCCGTATGTTGAGAATACTTTAAATTCTCGGTCCGACCGGACTTCGTTTGTTGAAATGGAATCGGAACGCTGCTTCGGGAATCTTAGGCAATGTCCGACGATCTCTAACTCGATGACGTCACCACCAGAAACGTCAAAACATGAAGGAGCAAAAGTAAATGATTTCGACACTGTTAAGACTCCAAACGGTTCAGTCATCCCCGAAACTTCTCAGTGGTGTGTAGTACGGAGTGGGACTTTGAAATTGAAATTCTGTCGTGTTTTGGTAACACCCCTCAGTGACGTCACGAACTACCAGCAGACGTCTCCAATGTCTATGACAGAGTTGTCGTGTAGCACGAAACGAAAGAAGCCTTATGTTGACTCAAGGACTGGATTGCCATATTGTATGGGCGGTAAAAAACGAAAGCGGCGGAGAAAATTGCAGTTTTAACACACGCTATGCATATGCAAAGTATATGTACATCCATGGAGGTATTATCTCAATAATACCTCCATGGTACATCCAAAAGTAGTTTTGTTCACTCTGGTCATTATTGTAACTATTCTTGGGACTCCAGTGTGCAGAGCGTTGTTCTGTCACTCCTAACCAAATTTCACCACTCGCCGTTCCATATTTTAGGAGTGCAGAGAGTCAAGGCACTCCTCACATTTGAATTTTTCTCACACAATTGGCTCTCAAATGGACAACTATGTGGTCATAGTGTTTTTTGTAAGGTGTATTTAGGGAAACCATTGCCCATTGAGAGCCAACTCGCGCGAGAAACACTCAAGTGAGGAGCACCTCATCCTGGGTCCCTTATTCATTGATGTTTAAGATTGATATCGACTGTGGTAAAAACGAAGTCCCACGGAATCTGTGTGAATTCCTAACGCCCCCGATTCCAAGGTCAGATTCAAAAGTTTGTGACGACGGCCTGAACAGTTTTGCTGACGGCCACTCTGACCCAGAATGTGAATGCATTTTATTGTTCCTTTATTTTCAGTTTTGTTAAATCTTTTTTATTTTTGTTCACTTTAATACATGCAATAAAACGGATAATTTATGGGTAAATTTCTTTCTGTATGCAAAAAATCCAAAGCTGAGTTTCGTACAAATCTTCAGCCAATGGGAAGACGCAGAGTAGATTGATCCTCTGTCCTCGAGCCGCTCCGCCAATACGTTAGTACAGCGGAGCTGTTCGAGGACGGGGGACCAGTCTATACATGGCTCGGTTTTGTCATTCAAGCAATAGTAAAAAGCTGCGAATTCATCGAATTTGTATGGCCATCTCTGTCGTCCTGACTGCTGTGGTATTGCTTCTTCTGGTTGCTGTCCACATGCTTACAGATGTAGTAGATGAACTCTAGGACTGTGAGGAACGATGCACCTAAAAAGAGGCCGGCGGAGCCGCCAATGTCGCCTGGAAAGACAAAAATAGGGAGGTTTCGAAATCAAACGATAAACGTAAACGTTTAACGACAACTTTATTTTTGTACCGAAAATGCATGCAAAATGTGGTTAATGTGTAGTATGAAAAATAACGTTGTCGTAAAGTTTTGGTTAATCGGGAGGTTTCGAAATAAAACGATAAACGTAAACTTTACGACAACGTTATTTTTCGTACTACACATTAACCAGATTTTATATTGCATGTTCGGTACAAAAATAACGTTGTCGTTAACGTTTACGTTTATCGTTTGATTTCGAAACCTCCCTATTCATTTGATTTCGAAACCTCCCCATTATAAGGTTGCGTTCGGAACGTCACTTCCGAATACGGCGTGAAATTCGAAGCTTTTTGTGTCATAGGACTTACTTATCATGTCGAATCCACCATAGCCAGGGTACTTGATGATCTCACTAAAGCTCAGCCGCTGGTAGTAAATCTTCAGCGAAACGAAGTTGTCCCTGAGAAGTGTATGGACAGATGGAGTTAGGACGCTGCTGCGCTTGAGAATTTTCTTGTGCGAATTGGCTCTCAATGGGCAATTCACCGTTGTTTCTTGCAGTTGCCCATAGAGAGTCAAAGAGAAAGTGCTGTCAAGTGAAGCAGCGCCTTTCGTTTCGAAGTACATTGTACAATCAAGAGTGCACAAAATACAGCCTTATTTCACGTCGGGTTTGAAGGATATTTTTATAGGAGGAGGAAACCGGACCTCCCGGAGAAAGTTCTTTCTATGAGCTAGAGTCGCTCTTTCTATCACGCTATGGCTACGAGAAGGAATCTAACCCGCAGCTGCAGGTCCACCTCACCCGTCGCATGTGCCGATGAAGATGTAAGTGAACATCCCATACCTTATAAACTTTTCGTTTATTTCCAACGTCTCGTTGAACGCGACGACGGTCTTCAAAAACCGTGTGAAGTGATCAGCGAAGGGGAGCGAATCATCCAACATGCCGCTCAGCCCCTCGACAGCGCCGTCCATTTCGGTCAGCCCGGCCAGTGCGTCCCGCTTCAGCTTTCGAACAGCGGGTGCGGCGACAGTCTCGTTCGTCAACTCCTCGATGTGCTTCCGGATGGTCGCCATCTTATCCTTTATGGCGGTTCCCTTCGAATCGATTTTCGTGTTGATAGGCCTCAAAAGGTTGATGCAGTATTTATAACGCGATGTTGCGGCGGAGAACCTCCGAGCAGGCGTGAGCAGATCAATTTCTTCAAGCTTCGTGATCCGCGTCCATTTTGGGAGAATTCTTGCCAAGCCGTCGGAGGTGTTCTGGTACAACGATTCGATCCCTTCGGCGCCGAAGATTTTCCGCGTGCGTCGAAAATCTGCCAGTAATTTTTTCAAATTGTTCAATTCTTCGCCCACGATGCGTTCATCTTCGACGAGTGTCGTGACGGATTCGAGGAGTTTCTCGCTGATTTTGTTGATCAAATCGATCGCCCCAGTCGTCGCCATTTGGAACGTTTCAAAGTGTTCGCGCAAAAGACCCACGTCACGAACTAACGCCTGGTAGTCGTCCATAAAAATACTTTTATTGTACGTCTTCCGGGCCATTGCCGTGACGATGGAACGGAATGACCTCATCTCTGCAGTGATATTCTGACCAGCTTCAATGAAGGCTTCAAATTTTCCCACCGTGTCGTTTTTGAACGCGTCGAGTTTCTTCCGCGGGATTTTCTTCCCGTCGATTTCGGTGGCGTCGCTCTTCATCATTGGGAGGGAGGAATATCTGATTTCGTTCACACACGTCATCACCATACTGAGATCGTTATTAAAATAATACATCAAGTAACTCAACTTCCGTTTCCTAACTTTTTCATTGTCCATATTCCGCTTCAAGGACGCCAGAGACCACTTCGACAAGTCTTTGATTTTGAACCTCAGTCGCACCAAATTCGGCTGGAGGTAACTACTCAGTAACGCCTCATTTATAACGTACTTGAAGTTTGCGACTTTCTGTCGTGATATTTCGTCAATTTGCTTCACAAACGCTTTCAACTTCGGCCGAAAATGGTCGACCACTGCGTCCAGCCGTTCGATACTCTTAATACCCTTGTTCGTCCTCCTCGCCATCTTGGCGTGGTAGCTGAGGATTGACCTGATGTCCTGCCGGTCCCTAAGTACTTTCCACGGCAACACCTTCTCTCCCGTCAGCATTGCCTTCCTGTATGACGCCGTCAGGGCCTTGTCTCTGGCCGCTTCCTTCGCCAAGATGGCGGTCACAGAGTTGGAGAAGCCAGTGGTTGAAACGTCAGTTGTAAACATGGTTTCGTCGCACGGATGGTCGCAGGTGTCCACAACTTCTGATGTCGCTGCAATGGATGATAAACAACAAGATGCATTTTGGGACAAGCCTTGGTCGCCTGACGTACTTAGATGATGATGTTTTGTCTTCCAGGAAATACATTATGTGTATTCGTCAGACGACAGTTTGTAAGGACCCGGATGTTCAAAGCTGCCCTGATTCGCCCAGAATATAGCGTCCTCATCTTCCGTCTGTAATTTCAATAAAATTGGCGTCGTACCGAAGAATGTTCTGTCCCTGTGCGTCAGAGGTGGGGACGACTGATTTCCCTACCTGGCAAGTAGCANATTTTCGTGTTGATAGGCCTCAAAAGGTTGATGCAGTATTTATAACGCGATGTTGCGGCGGAGAACCTCCGAGCAGGCGTGAGCAGATCAATTTCTTCAAGCTTCGTGATCCGCGTCCATTTTGGGAGAATTCTTGCCAAGCCGTCGGAGGTGTTCTGGTACAACGATTCGATCCCTTCGGCGCCGAAGATTTTCCGCGTGCGTCGAAAATCTGCCAGTAATTTTTTCAAATTGTTCAATTCTTCGCCCACGATGCGTTCATCTTCGACGAGTGTCGTGACGGATTCGAGGAGTTTCTCGCTGATTTTGTTGATCAAATCAATCGCCCCAGTCGTCGCCATTTGGAACGTTTCAAAATGTTCGCGCAGAAGGCCCACGTCACGAACTAACGCCTGGTAGTCGTCCATAAAAACACTTTTATTGTACGTCTTCCGGGCCATTGCCGTGACGATGGAACGGAATGACCTCATCTCCGCAGTGATATTCTGACCAGCTTCGATGAAAGCTTCAAATTTTTCCACCGTGTCGTTTTTGAACGCGTCGAGTTTCTTCCGCGGGATTTTCTTCCCGTCGATTTCGGTGGCGTCGCTCTTCATCATTGGGAGGGAAGAATATCTGATTTCGTTCACACACGTCATCACCATACTGAGATCGTTATTAAAATAATACATCAGATAACTCAACTTCCGTTTCCTAACCTTTTCCCTGTCCATATTCCGTTTCAAAGACGCTAGAGACCACTTCGACAAATCTTTGATTTTGAACCTCAGTCGCACCAAATTCGGCTGGAGGTAACTACTCAGTAACGCCTCATTTATGACGTACTTGAAGTTTGCGACTTTCTGTCGTGATATTTCGTCAATTTGCTTCACAAACGCTTTCAACTTCGGCCGAAAATGGTCGACCACTGCGTCCAGCCGTTCGATACTCTTAATACCCTTGTTCGTCCTCCTCGCCATCTTGGCGTGGTAGCTGAGGATTGATCTGATGTCCTGCCGGTCCCTAAGTACTTTCCACGGCAACACCTTCTCTCCCGTCAGCATTGCCTTCCTATATGACGCCGTCAGGGCCTTGTCTCTGGCCGCTTCTTTCGCCAAGATGGCGGTCACAGAGTTGGAGAAGCCAGTGGTTGAAACGTCAGTTGTAAACATGGTTTCGTCGCACGGATGGTCGCAGGTGTCCACAACTTCTGATGTGGCTGCAATGGATGATAAACAACAAGATGCATTTTGGGACAAGCCTTGGTCGCCTGACGTACTTAGATGATGTTTTGTCTTCCAGGAAATACATTACGCGTATTCATCAGACGACATGCAGTTTGTAAGGACCCGGATGTTCAAATCTGCCCTGATTCGCCCAGAATATAGCGTCCTCATCTTCCGTCTGTAATTTCAAAAAAATTGGCGTCGTACCGAAGAATGTTGTGTCCCCGTGCGTCAGAGGTGGGGACGACTGATTTCCCTACCTGGCAAATAGCATGAGGCGTACGTCGATGGAGGACACACGGGTAGACCATCGTACGCCATCTCGACTGGGACACACTTGCACCTCCTCATTACCTCCGTCATTAGGACCTCCCTCTTGCATGCACTCAACGTGTAATGTTTGTGCCACTTCAGAGGTTTTGAACCACACTTGCCATACGGTGGAGGGAGGCTTTTAACCTTAAAGGAGAACTCTCCCGTCATTAAATGTCGATATTCCGACAGCCGTCATCCAATTTTCAAAAGTGTGGCACTATTGCCACAGGATTAGAATTACCGAATAAGAAGACATTATATACTTTTCGCAGAGTCCCCGAAACGCCAACGCGAACGTCTATCCTTTTGTTCGCTGCTCTCTTCGTGGCATCGAGCAATGGGTTTGGCGTTCGCGTTGGCGTTTCGGGGGCTTTGCGAAAACTCCCTATTTTCACTAGACGATTCCGGCCTGTTCACTGGGCTATATGCAAAGAACTTACTCTGGACATCTGCAGACCAATTTGCCCCTCCGTGAACAAGGGTATATTCACACCAAGGTCTGCAACTCTTGTCACCTCGTCCTGGTCATAAATAAGCAGCCGCACACCGCGGGCAGTATTTGGCCCCGCCATGGACTCGTACTGTTCTGTGTTGAGGAGAAGATTAAGTCCGTGGGATGTACCTAAAATGAAGACACTGAGCGTCGTCGTCCATCTTTTGTCCGACATCTCGACGATGGCCGACGGCGAAGCGACGTCGTTCACAAACCACTGCGGGCTACTACCTCGAGGGCCGTATTTAGGGGGGGGGG
>NMRB01000084.1:366695-422529 GCA_002633025.1 Notospermus geniculatus
GATCATATCTTCCTTCTGGTGAGCAAGCTGGGGGAAGATCGTCTTCAAATCTTCATTATCAAGGGATTTAATATTTCCACGGTTACTTTCCGACTCCTTGTAGAAGTCTCGCAGACGTTCGTACAAACCCATCTCCGTCGCTTTCGTCATTCTGGAAATGAGAGTAAGGAGACCAGGTGTGGAAGGAAAAAATGTCCCCAGGAAGAAATGTCCGGAGAAGAAAGAGATTCTCTGTTTGAATTTGTTGAATTTTGGTTTCTATTGCCATGCACGTTAATAATCCGCCGTGAATCAGAAGGGGAGGTTTCGAAATCAAACGATAAACGTAAACGTTAACGACAACGTTATTTTTGTGCCGAAATGCAATATAAAATCTGGTTAATGTGTAGCATTGAAAAATAACGTTGTCGTAAAGTTTACGTTTATCGTGTGATTTCGAAACCTCCCTATTCTGTACTGTTACATCGCAATATCTCTAAAGATTTCCACGGGACTTCGGTGTCCTCCTGCATTGTTGCATAAAGGCTGAATAATGCTACCAAAATCTCTGCTTTGCACCTTTTCATTGCGCAACGTTCGTGCATTTACCCGGTTTCCTTCTACATAATTTACCTGAAACTGTTTGAATTGCAAATGGCAACTGCGGGGAAGAGTAGAGTATCGTTGTAGCCAACCTTGATGTTGACACCGACGGGCCTTGAATAGAAATGTCGGATCCGGTCGGCCATTTGGTAGCAAAATCCGGTGAAAGCGGCCAGGAAAAGCATCAGCCATATTAATCTTAAAATGTAATTTTGTAAAATTTCATGAATAAAATTGGGTAAAACAAAGCTTCTCCGTGTTGTGAAATCTGTAACTATAAAAAATCTATAACTCGTAAGAGACATTTCAGGGGCGTAGCGAGCTTTTTTGGCCTAGGAGCCAAGTCAGAGGGGGGTCCTCCCCCAGAAAAAAATTGAAAATCTACTTCCTCTGAGATGTTTTCCCCACATCTGACACGAGATAACTCGGCTTGAAGAGGGAAAATGACCTTTTAGAGGAAAAACTTGTTTTGTCCCTGCATGTTTGCTCTGGGGAGGAGGGGGCATTTGCCCCCTCCCGCCCCCCCCCCCCTGCTAGCTACGCCCCTGCATTTTGGAGCGTAGTAATCTTTGTGAAGAATGTCGATATTTCTGACTTACCTCCCGATGAAGGATTTCGCGTCGAATGTATATCGCACACCATGGAATGTGGTATTGCTGGTAAAATCCTTGAAAAAATTGAGCCATTTCTTCACGAGTGTTGATTTAGTTCTTATCAGGTTGTCATCTGATGAGATGGTGACGTCACTTGTTTCAGTGCCCTTCCAGTCCATGTTACCATTGGTGATGTCCTTATATGGGACGAAGTCTGGTTTGCTGGTAGGAGAAGCTGATCTTGAACTATAGAGGAAACCAGAAAACCCGCAAATGCCGATGTAATAGAATCTAATGCCCCCCGATGTGATGTCCCCCAACATACATACGGATTAAGCGGCACCATTCAGTTGGACTCCGCAGACACCAAAACCCTTAATCCTGTGACAAACAATGCAGGGGGACATCAGGAAGACGGGGACATTAGATTCTATCACACCTGATCTGGAAAGTAAAGTGAAAATAGGCCCTTGCTACATGTAACTTACCAGGTTTCAACTTCGAACTACATGTACGTACGTAGGCCCACATGAACGTACCATACTGTGTTTCACTCCACCCCAGGCGAATCACTTTGCATTTTGAAGCAATAATGAAAAGGGTACTTCTGTATGCAAAGTTATCCGATGAGTGGAAATGTGGTGCTGCGTATCCACGCTGCATATTTCATTTCAGCTCAATACGCACTGCTTTCTGCCTCAGCCGTGATAATGGGCCATAGGGCATATGAATAAAGACTAGCAAATGCTTTTACTTGGATTTTGCAATACAAATGCACGAGGCAATGCTGTACAAACCTAAAGTAAAAGTATTTGCTAGCTTTTATTCATATCACCCAATGTCATACTTTAGTGTGTTTTTTGTAGGCCTAATTATTCAATAAAAATGCTATTACGCACTTGACAACTACAAACGAGAGATTAATTCTTCAGATCGGTACTTTGAAACTACATGTAAAAGGAGCGACTTTACCACCGCAGTGGCTGGCGTTCAAACTCCCCTAACCTGCCGCACAGAAACGATGACCTAGTGCGACTACCGCTTTAAATCAGCCTCCAAACACACACTCATGTGCGACTGCCGCTTTTAAATCAATCAGCATAAAAGGCGTGTCTTGTATGTAAATATACACAGGGAAGTAGATTGGTGTAACAATAGGTGGCCTGTGTATTGATCAGAAAATAAGACGAACTTGAATACTAGGTTTATTTACGATGTCACAGAAATATGGGAGATATCGTATTAGAGATATTTCTCATAATAACTTGCATTTTGTATGTTTATGTTTGTCGCTCGAGCGTTTATTCGTCGTATACTTCGTATTCAGGTCAACTATATGCCGGTGATTTTAATGACGTCAATACATAATTTATGCTAATCTATACACTAGGTACAAAACACCGACGTGGCACGCACTCTACCAGCTGGGAGTTGTGGCGTGCTCCTGTAATCCAGCTACTTGGAGGCTGAGGGAGGTGAACGGCTTGAGGCCGGGAGCCCTGCTTGTCGTCGCTCTATGTTGATCGGGTGTCCGCACTAAGCTCGGCATCAATATGGTGATCTTGAGGGAGCTCGAGATGACCAGGTTGTCTAAGGAGGAACGTACCGGCCCAGGGTGGAAACACAGCAGGCAAAAGTTCCCGTGTTAAGCAGTAGTGGGATAGCACCCGTGAATAGGCAGCGGCTAGTAGCCTGACCAATAGAGTTGGACCCTTCCTTTTTATTTTTTTTTCTTCGCATCGTTTTATTCTATTCCCATTTTGATAGACATACCAGACTTTAATTTTTTTCAAAAAACGGCCAATGACAAACTTCAAGACTTCATTGACAAATGCAGGTGTACATGTAACAGGAATTCGATTCCTCATTGAGAAATTTATGGGTACTACCAAAAATAGATAAGAGAGGATCTATTTTTGGTACTACATGTATTTGCACTCGCTTGGTGAAGGACAGTTCAGAGGACTACATACAGCATTGTACAAAAATGCAGTGTAATCGAAATGGTAGTCCAATGGGATTAATGGTCCACATACAATGAAATGAATTTTTATTATGTATGAGACAATCAGTGATGTAAAAATATATAAAATACAGTGTAATATTGCGTTATTTACAAAATAAAAACAAAATTGAGAAACAATTAGTCGTTGTACATTCATATTTTTTCTATCTTTGAAAGCTATGGGAATAAACAAGTACCTGGAGGCGAACTGAATGTGTCGTCTGACAGTCGAACACGCAGGCGTCAATTACTCGCAAGGTGGCCACTATGATCATAGAACATGGGGGGGGGGGGGGCAAGGGAAACAGAAATACATGTACCTCTGACAGTACAGATGTTTTATCTGCCAGTGTTTCTGTGGGTCAATGTGTCCTCCTTATTATTTGGGAAACGCTGGCAGATAGACCGACATGTTTCTCTGTGTGTCCCATATTGTCAAGTCGCTGCTTATTCCGTCAGACAATAGGAGGGGAACACTCACAGATGGGGAACACTGGCAGATGTTACACCGGTACTTAATGGCTGGTATTCATAACAGTTAGCAAATGCTTTTACTTTTGCAAAGCAATGTCCAATGTAAATGTACTGCAAAACTTGAAGTAAAGGCATTTGCTAACTTTTTCTGTAAACTAGGTACGAAACACCGACGTGGCACGCATTCTACCAGCTGGGAGTTGTGGCGTGCTCCTGTAATCCAGCTACTTGGAGGCTGAGGGAGGTGAACGGCTTGAGGCCGGGAGCCCTGCTTGTCGTCGCTCTATGTTGATCGGGTGTCCGCACTGAGCTCGGCATCAATATGGTGATCTTGAGGGAGCTCGAGATGACCAGGTTGTCTAAGGAGGAACGTACCGGCCCAGGGTGGAAACACAGCAGGCAAAAGTTCCCGTGTTAGGCAGTAGTGGGATAGCACCCGTGAATAGGCAGCGGCTAGTAGCCTGACCAATAGAGTTGGACCCTTCCTTTTTTATTTTTTTCTTCTTATGGTGTTATTCTATTCCCATTTTCAGAGACGCACCACACTTATTTTTTTTTCTCCTCTATGCGATCACACACTTCAAGACCGTTTGCCAGGAATTGCATTCCTCATTGAGAAATATGTTATTAGCCCACTATTTCATGTCACTTGGTAAAGCACAGCCCTTAAGAATATTTTATATCATACACAACTGTACGAAAATGCAGGTGTGACCGGAATGGTAGTCCGACTGGATCAATGGTCCAGGTACAATGAAATGAAAATCTATTTTGTCCAATACGTAAGGCCTACACAATGAAAACAAAATTTAGAAACAATNTGAGGCCGGGAGCCCTGCTTGTCGTCGCTCTATGTTGATCGGGTGTCCGCACTAAGCTCGGCATCAATATGGTGATCTTGAGGGAGCTCGAGATGACCAGGTTGTCTAAGGAGGAACGTACCGGCCCAGGGTGGAAACACAGCAGGCAAAAGTTCCCGTGTTAAGCAGTAGTGGGATAGCACCCGTGAATAGGCAGCGGCTAGTAGCCTGACCAATAGAGTTGGACCCTTCCTTTTTTATTTTTTTCTTCTTATGGTTTTATTCTATTCCCATTTTCAGAGACGCACCACACTTAATTTTTTTCTCCTCTTTAAGGCGATCGCACGCTTCCAGACCTTTTGGCAGGAATTGCATTCCTCATTGAGAAATATGTTATTATAAGCCCACTTTTTCATGTCACTTAGTAAAGGACAGCCCTTATTGCATTACCATACTTTTTCTCTTCTTTAAAACGTAGAGTCTAGGCTTGTGACGAGCTGGCAATGGGCCGGTGGATGATGTCGATGAGAGGAAATCCCTAGCTATCCCAGCCCAGGTAAAATATATGGAGTTAAGAAATGGAACAAGATTTTGTTCCTGAGCGCTGAAACGCTGGCGCACCGGCCCATTGCCAGCTCGTAAGCCTACGTTTTAAAGAAGAGAAAAAGTATGGTAATGTAATGTACGTACTTCAAAAATACGTTTGGGGAATAAACCAATAACAAAATAAAAAAAATAAAAAGGAAGGGTCCAACTCTATTGGTCAGGTTACTAGCCGTTGCCTATTCATAGTCGGGTCAAAATACGCGAAAAATGGCCGAACCCTTAACAAATTTCAACAAAAGGTTTTTTGATGGTTTATTGTACTATTGGATATGGGGATATGCCAAAAGGTCTTGAAGCGTGCGATCCCTTATGATTATTAAAGAGGAGAAAAAAATTAAATGTGGTGCGCGTCTCTGAAAATGGGAATAGAATAAAACCATAAGAAGAAAAAAATAAAAAAGGAAGGGTCCAACTCTATTGGTCAGGCTACTAGCCGCTGCCTATTCACGGGTGCTATCCCACTACTGCTTAACACGGGAACTTTTGCCTGCTGTGTTTCCACCCTGGGCCGGTACGTTCCTCCTTAGACAACCTGGTCATCTCGAGCTCCCTCAAGATCACCATATTGATGCCGAGCTTAGTGCGGACACCCGATCAACATAGAGCGACGACAAGCAGGGCTCCCGGCCTCAAGCCGTTCACCTCCCTCAGCCTCCAAGTAGCTGGATTACAGGAGCACGCCACAACTGGTAGAGTGCGTGCCACGTCAGTGTTTTGTACCTAGTGTATAGATTAGCATAAATTATGTATTGACATAATCACCGTCGTTTGGTTGATCTAGATACGAATCGTGAATTGCGAGTAGTAACGATGATTTCAACCAATGGGAGAGTTTGTTTATGTTTACATCTTTGCACGTGGGCATAAGAAATGCGATGGACATTGGATTTCAAAGGTTGCTACAACCAGCATCATTTGGGAGATTTTCAGACTGAATCCGCGATATGGATGGGAGACAGACGTCTTCAACAGAATGAACATTTTCAGTTACCCCCTTTTACTTCAGCGGGAGGACCTTGATTATTGACGAAGCCAGTCTGGTTGGATGGTAAAATGGGAGCCACCACTGTCTCAATCTTGGCTACGCCACGCTATCGTTGCCGTCATAAACAAATTGACAGCATCTTGGTTTGGCACAGCCCCTTTGGAATCGCTCCAGTGATACTGTATTATTATTATTATTATTAAAACATATTTTACTGTAGCGTAACTGGCACTGTAAATAAATGCTCTGCTAAAGTCGTTCCATATACCAAAATTAAATTCAGGTTTCCGTTTTATACCACGCCGACCTCTTGACCCCGTCTGCATATCATTATCCCTCGGAATTGCCGATCTGTCCCGAATGATTCCGAGCAAAATGGGAATTATTGTGAATGCTTTCGTCTACCATCATTTTACCATCAACCAGACTGTCTACGTCAATAAACAAAGGCCCTCCCGCTGAAGTAAAAGGGGGTAACTGAAAATGTTCATTCTGTTGAAGACGTCTGTCTCCCATCCATATCGCGGATTCAATCTGAAAATCTCCCAAATGATGCTGGTTGCAGCATAACCTTTGAAATCCAATGTCCATCGCATATTCTTATGCCCACGTGCAAGATGTAAACAAAAACAAACGTTCCCATTGGTTGAAATCATCGTTACTACTCGGAATTCACGATTACGACGATAAAGACGACCTGTCTAGACGAAAGCATTCACAATAACTCCCATTTTGCTCGGAATCATTCGGGACAGATCGGCAATTCCGAGTGATAATGTTATGCAGACGGGGTCAAGAGGTCGGCGTGGTATAAAACGGAAACCTGCATTTCATTTTGGTATATGGAACGACTTTAGCAGAGCATTTATTTACAGTGCCCGTTACGCTTACAGTATCATTCGAACGATTCCAATGAGACTTCGTGCAAAACCAAGATGCTGTCAATCTGTATTATGACGGCAAAGAGCCACACATTGGCTGTTTCAAGGTTTCTAGCTAGTCGCGTGGCCAAGATTGAGACAGTGGGAGAATTTTCCTGGGCAACATACTTTTTCTCTGATCGACTAGAGTTCTTACTTTTGACCCCGGGCTCTGACCAGGGAGCTGAGGTCTCTTTTTTAAAGACCGCCCCCACGTAAACGGCGCGCCGAACACGCCCATGATTTTCCCGCCAATTCAGTGTCGTAAATCAGTCAGCGCCACGATACGGCAGGTGATGGAATTTCTACCGGTGAGAAAATGGCGGGTGCCATTGACACGTGGTTCTCTTTCATGTGAAGGTCCAACACGTTTTCTGAAAATCTACCTCAAGCCAACGGTAAATATCACCACAATTGTGTTCAAATTGTCGTATTTACTGTATAGATCACACTGGTTATTATTTGATACGTTTTCCCATTTTACATTCTGAAGAATTTTCTTTATTTGTAGGCTGCCCGATTGAACTCCTCACTCCCGGTCGTCCTGTACATTTTTGCATACATTGTGTAGTGTATATTCATTCAACAAGTGGACAAGGAACTTCGGTCGCATCCGGCTCCGTGTTTTATTAGGGTATCGGGGCTGTCGACAACTGTGACGATGTGTGATCAACGTCCGAAAGAGGCAACTTTGTTCCTCGAGGATGGGACCAGCTTTAGAGGAAATTTGTTTGGGGCAGAGGTCAGCGTGCCTGGAGAAGTTGGTAAGTTTTCTGATCCTCTTCTCTGTAATCTGTTACCTGTTACTGTTGGTAGCCTATTAGCCTACTGCTACTGTACTGTAGTCTAGGCCTAAGTGGGCAGTGTTTGATGCTGGTAAGGGTGGGACCGATCGTTCATTTTTCCTGTCTCGACCGGTAGGCCTTTACCTTACCTAACTTAGGCCTAGAGGGAGACATCCGAAAGATATTGCCCGGCGGGCACTAGTTGTTTTTGTTTTGATTAGCCCACAGCGCCATCTGTTAATTAACGATGACACTATGCTATGACACAGGCCCCTGTAGAGCTATCAGTGAGTTTAGAACATGTACCTAACCAACCAAACGTATCTAAAAAACACAACACGTATCTGAAAACACACCCCGAGCTCACGAACTTGCGAGCTCAGGGTGTGCAGTTTTTACAAACTAGTGTTTTTTGGTTAGATACGTGTTCTAAACTCACTGATAGTTCTCCAGGGGCCTGTGCCATAGCGTAGTGTCACCGCTGATTAACAGACGGCGCTGTGCGCTAATCAAAACATTAACAAGTGCCCGTCGGGCAATATATTTCGGATGTCTCCCTTTAACGTGCATAAAGTTAAAGTATTTTGAAGTCATTTTTGTTCTGTCGCTTAGTTTTTCAGACCGGGATGGTGGGTTACCCTGAGTCCCTTACAGACCCATCCTACTGCTCACAGATTTTGGTGCTTACCTATCCCCTGATTGGAAACTATGGTGTACCCCCATATGAAGGAGATGAATTTGGCCTACGAAAATGGTTCGAATCGGACAAGATCCACACAGCTGCCCTTATCATTGGCGACTTGGCTGAGAAACACAGTCATTGGAATGCTGTCAAGTCACTCTCTGATTGGCTGAAAGAGTTCAATGTTCCTGCGATATATGGTAGGTATTCCTGTCCACAATCGTAACTGGTTGTGGTCTCTTGCATGTGTTGTTGTTTCTTTGTCTACCAGTACTGGTAGTTGCAGGCCCAGCTCTGTTAAGGACATATCTTTGCAATTTAATGTATTGTTCCTGCTTAGAGAAAAAATAGAGTCCAGAAGAAAAAGTATAAAGTCATGGTCGACAGACACCATCTCAAAACAATATTTTAATATGGACAAATCTGACATATCATGTCGTCATGCCCTTGTTCCTTTTTTTTTTACAGGAATTGACACCAGATCTCTCACTAAAAGAATCCGAGAAAGTGGCACCATGCTTGGAAAAGTCATAGTTGGCGATACAGATCCCGATACCATTCCGTTTGAAGACCCCAACAAGCGACACCTGGTGGCCGAAGTGTCAATCAAAGAACCTGTTGTGTATAATCCCAGTGGTGAATTCAAGATTGTTGCCGTTCATTGCGGTATGAAGATGAATCAAATCCGGCTGCTTTGTGAGAGGGGGGCACGCGTCACAACCGTGCCTTGGGATTACAAAATAGACAGTTCAGGTAAGCAGTCTGTGCCCTCTTTTTTGGTGGTGATAGTTGACCCGTGTCAAATAATCAGAGAGAATGGCAGTGTTTTATTTTCAGAGAATTTGTCACCAAGTGGTTTTTCATATGTTGACGGGAAAAAAAAATCTGGCTGCGATGAGACTATGATTTCTTTGGAACCAATCTAAACAAAAACGATGGGATTTTTACAATTTCATTTCTTTTCCAGAATATGATGGCCTGTTCCTCAGCAATGGACCAGGTGATCCAGAAAGCTGTCATTCCACCATCGCCAATATTGGCCGAGTTCTATCAGAGGAGAAGTGTAAACCAATGTTTGGTATTTGCCTCGGACATCAGTTGACATCATTGGCCATTGGTTGCAGTACATTTAAAATGAAGTAAGTTTCTGAGGGCTTGATGTGTTGAGGGCAAATTCAGTCATGTCAGTGTGGTATTGGTCAAGAAATCACTGCATTCATGCTTAAGCCTGTTGACCTCATTGAGCATGTTCCTCTTCTGAAAATATCAGCTGGTTGTGTTGTTGAACTCTTGTCGCACTCATTGTGTTTATACAGTAAACTTCGCATATAACGACCTTGCATATACCGGACAATCGCCTATAGCGTACTGAAACTGGAAGTCCCAGTCCCGTTTTACAATGCATCGGCCATATGCATATAACAGACTTTGCATATAACGGACAAAAATCGCTGGTCCCGATTAGTACGTTATATGCGAAGTTTATCTAAATCAGTCAATAAAGCCTTGCTATTTTTATGCCTCACATGAAATTATGCTTTATGAATAAAAAGTTAATTGGAGATTTAATAGGTTATTTCATTGATAAGTTGGTCTAGTTACTACTACCGTATTTTGTTGACTGAAATGACAGTCACTGGGTCAGTCAAGTGTTTGATAATATAAATTCAAGTGGAGAGATTTGGCAAGCCAAAAGCTCCAGCCAAAAACTTGACATTTTATTGATCTTAATTATCATTTTCTATTAATAACATGTAAACTATTATTTTAGGACAAGGACTTGTCTAATTCTATTTTTGATTTGAATTTTTAATGATATCAAAAAACGATGAATGCCATGAGTTCCTTGTAATAGGCCTACTGATGGTTTGCTGTTCTGAAACTTAACCTGTCTTGCTAAGCTGCTGACAAGTAAAGGTTGTGATATCACAAAGTATTCAAATGACAAAAAAAACACAATTTTGCAATGATGTCCACAAAACCTTACTTCATCTTATCACCAGACTGTACATTTCATTATCAATTTCAGATATGGTAACCGAGGACATAACCAACCCTGCACCCACCATGGCACCAATCGTTGCTTCATCACCACCCAAAACCACGGTTTTGCGGTCGATCCGAAATCCCTGCCTGATGATTGGTCTGTTCTATTCACCAATGAAAATGACAAGACGAATGAAGGCATTATCCATAATACAAAGCCATTTTTCACGTAAGCTTAAAGCCTCACTGTATTGAATTTTACGATATTTTCAAAGTGTTAGGAGAGCGCAGGTAGAGGTCTCATAGCCTGTTGAAGGTCCCCAAAATACTTGCCTGATACGTACTTCAAAGAATCAAGCCCTAGTTTGCAGCACACACTGAAAAAACTGCAGGCAGAGCTCTAATGTATTCAGATAGAGCATAGTACATTTTACACTACACTAATGTCGGAGGACGTAAGCACTTTCTGAATTCAATACAGTGAGGCTTTAAAGATCATTTCCAGTTTTCGTGTGCCGTGTATTCATTCACTCAATACAATCTGTATAATAGAGCCAGTAATCCTGTATTACCCGGTATGTGCTCAACTTTTGACTTTCTATCAAGTGCTGAAAATGTCATAGTTTTTAGCTTCACTCAACGAAAACTTCTCTGATCATGCAAGATCCTTCTATTTCAGTGTTCAGTTCCACCCAGAGCACATGGGTGGCCCCAGAGACTTGGAACTTCTCTTCGATGTCTTCATAGACCAAGTGAAGGCACACAAGGCTGGAGAGAAGGGGTAAGGATTTGTAACCCATGTAAATGGACAGACGTTCTACTCAGCTAGCTTTTCTAGTGTCATTGGTAGTTTGTTGTACAGGTTAAAGTGTCTCGATTATGTACCGGAAATGCAAATATTTTCGTGGATAATATTTCACAAATTGAATTTTTTTTCCCGTTTTGCGTGGATTAATGTTCACGTCAAGGGCAGGGAAGGGAACTGACTGGATTGTTGGGGGAAACTTATATGCGTGTATTTGCGGCGAAATTTTGATTTTGCGATTTTCACGGGAATTTTTACACGCGAAACTATTTGCGTACACGGTAAGTCACTGGACGGGTCGAGAAAATCCAGCTGTTCTACACTTGTTGGAAACCTCTGCCTGCAATCAGCAGTAAACTTCAAAGTGTCATTCAGTTTTACAATACTGACTTTTTCATTCCTCTTTTGCCTAGTCTAAGCATAAAAGACCGCTTGAATCTGAAACTGGCCTATCACCAAAAGCCGTACGAGATCATCACACAGAGACCCAAAAAAGTGCTCGTCCTTGGCTCCGGTGGTCTCTCCATCGGCCAAGCTGGAGAATTCGACTATTCTGGATCCCAGGCCTTAAAAGCGCTCAGGGAGGAGAAGGTGCAGACGATCTTGATCAACCCAAACATTGCCACGGTGCAGACGTCAAAAGGCATGGCGGACAAAGTTTACTTCTTGCCTCTGACCTGTGAATATGTGACTCAGGTAGGTTTTCAAAAGTTTAGTTAACTCTCCAACTGGCACCAAGTATGAGCGAATGACTTAGGGCCGTATTCAAAAAGGGTGATCAGCGCGGGATTAAGACTTAAACGCATGTAACTTCACAAAATGCAAACACTTCCACCATGCATTTGACGAAGTTACACGCGTCTAAGTCTTAAACACCCTTTTTGATATTGTTTATTGTTTACAACATTTTCTTCCATTGAACAAGTCTTACTGACAATTATTTGAGGGAGTTTGTTCAGTTCAGTCTTGTGGTATATATTCCTTCCATTATTGATTGACATTCTCAGTTTAAAGCCCCACTGTATTGAATGTGAAAAACGCAAATCATCGCCGCGATTCTCGCACGACGTCACGACGTCAGCGTAGTGTAAAATGTACTACGCTCTGTCACAATACATTAGAGCTCTCCCTGCAGATTTTTCCAATGCGTGCTGAAACCTAGGCCTTGATTCTGTGAAGTGCTTATCAGGCAAGCATTTTGGGGACCTTCACGAGGCTATGGGACCTCTATGTGCACTCTCCTAACTTTTTGAAAATATCGTAAAATTCAATACTGTGGGGCTTTAAGGCTTCCTGTACATAGAAGTATACGGTATACGAAAACACCGATTAACAAAGGCTTCTCGAGGATTCACGACCGTGAAGCCATTGTTCGCCGGTGTTTTCGTATACCGTATACTTCAATGTAAAGGAAGCCTAATGGGTGCAAATCATGCTGATAAATAGTCAAATTTCAACTCAGTTACAGAGTTCTGTGTACATTGAATCTATGGAGATTTTACTATACAAATCACTGCAGCATTTTGAAAATGGCTTGGCTCTAGCCACTACAAGACAGGAATATGTTTCCTTTTGATTTTCATACTTCTTGGAACACTGGACCATTCTTTGTAGCCACACAGAACCTCCCCAACCTATCTCTTTTCTATCTCCCAGGTTATAAGTTCGGAGAGGCCAGACGGAATCCTTCTGACCTTCGGAGGTCAAACTGGTCTGAACTGTGGCATTGAGCTGAAGAGTGCAGGCGTCTTTGATAAGTACAATGTCCGAGTGCTGGGGACGCCAGTCGTATCCATCGAATGGACTGAAGACAGGAAGATCTTTGCTGAAAAGATGCGTGAAATCGATGAGAATGTTGCCCCTAGCGATGCAGCGTATTCTGTTGATCAGGTATAGTTGTCTTTTTCCATTGTTAATTGTTGTGCTGTGATCAGGGTTTGAGTACATTGGGAGGAGTAATACCATATTCCAGTGGAACCCCTTTATTGAGGACACCTTTGAGAGTGCCCCGGTGCTGTCCTTAATTGAGAGATCTCCTCAATACAAAGGTGAAAACGAACAGATGTAACCAATTGGGGACTGAACTCTGTTGTCCTCAACAGAGAGGTGTTCTCCTAGCAGAGGTGTTCATTAAGCGAGGTTCTACTGTACTTCCAATTTGAAAGTTGGATTCTCTGAAAAATTCTAAACTTCCAAAGTTCTGAAGGAGCAAAGTCACAATGAGTTCCTCCAAGTATCAAAATCCTTGGGATAATTTGTCGTATTGTTTTGTGTGGTAGTTCTGTTAAACAGATGCTATTCCATTTCAAATTTCAGGCTTTAGAGATAGCTGAACGTATTGGCTATCCTGTTCTCGTCCGTGCTGCCTTCGCCCTTGGAGGCCTCGGATCTGGCTTTGCCAACAACCCGGAGAGTCTCCGAGCCCTAACTCAACAATCGTTTGCTCACACAAGTCAGGTCCTGATTGACAAATCCCTGAAGGGGTGGAAGGAGGTCGAGTATGAAGTCGTCAGGGATGCATACGATAACTGCATCACGGTAAGTAACATTGAAACCACTCTCCTAGTCCTACAAATATTGTGCCCGTTTTGAGAGAAAATGACCACATTTCTTGACGTAGGCCCTGTCTGAAGAAACGAACTTGAGTCCTTTTCGGGAGGAGGCAGCGACTTTCTTGCCAATGAATTCACCGTAAGCTGTTTATTCTGTTCCAGGTTTGTAATATGGAAAATGTGGATCCCCTCGGCATTCACACAGGCGAATCGATTGTCGTCGCGCCGAGTCAAACGCTCACGAATACCGAATATAACATGCTGAGGTCGACAGCTATCAAGGTCATCCGCCATCTTGGAATTGTCGGCGAGTGCAACATTCAGTATGCGCTGAATCCAGAATCGCAAGAGGTAAGGAAAGACTAAGGTCTTGTTTCTTGGCCAACACTTGATAACTAACAGCACAATTTTGATTTCATGTTTATCCCTGTCCCAAAAATCGATTTGGACTTTTCTGTGTCTACTTTCAGTACTTCATAATTGAAGTGAATGCTAGGCTCTCAAGGAGTTCAGCCCTTGCCAGCAAGGCCACCGGGTACCCTCTTGCCTATGTTGCAGCCAAGCTTGCCCTCGGCATCCCTCTACCAGTGCTGAAGAACAGTGTCACCAACTCCACCACGGCATGTTTTGAGCCGAGTTTGGATTACTGCGTGGTCAAAATGCCAAGATGGGACTTGGCAAAATTCTCAAGAGTCAGCAAAAAGGTAAGTAGGTGGGCGACACGGGCATTGATCCACACTGGGGAAGACAGGTGCCCAGTACCTCTTCTTTGAAAATTCATTGTCAATTTCAGAGTGTTCCGCCTACAATTTCACTGTCAGTTTCAGTATCATGACATCTTATCTGATCTGACTGAATTTTGACTTTTCAGATCGGTAGTTCCATGAAGAGTGTCGGCGAGGTGATGTCGGTGGGTCGAAAATTTGAGGAAGCATTCCAAAAGGCTTTGAGAATGAACAGCGAGACTTGTATCGGATTTGATCCATATTCCAAAGAACCTACTGAAGAGGTGAGTACATGGATACCGTGGAACCTCTTATAGACCGTTCTCAAATTGACGTGAACGAGAAAGATCTGTGCACTAACGCCGAAATATCAACCACAACCTCAGTCTGAAACTGATTGACGTAATGCAGACAATCCCACGACAGTGACATCAAAGACGTTGTGTCAGACTCGACCATTGTTGAATCATGGATGGCGTCACGTCAGCCAGTTTCAGATCGAGGTTCTGGTTGAGATTTTGGCAGAAGTGTGCAGATCTGCGAATTCGAGAATCGTCTGTTGAGGACACCTTTGAGACTGCCTGGTGCTGTCCTTAATTGAGTGGCCTCCTCAATACAGATGTAAAAATGACCATTTGGGAACTGAACCTGCTGTCTCTGGTAGAGAGGTGTCCACCTCACTTGATATGTGTTATTTTACAGAAGTATTGATGAGTTTGATCTATTTTGCAGGCCCTTCGTGAACCAACCGATAAGCGTGTGTTCGTCCTAGCAGCTGCTTTGAAGGCAGGTTGGGAGATCGATAAGTTGTACAACTTGACGAAAATCGACAAGTGGTTCCTTCATAAGCTGAAGAACATCACGGACTTCCAGACTGAAATGGAGAAAATGGGAGAGAAGAATGGAAATGGGGTAAGTGGAGGAAACACTGATGGAACTCAAGGAATTAGTTAAACTGAACAATTGTTTTCTAAGTGTGGAAGTTTAGAAAGATTCAGAACATGCCCATCAAGAACCCTTTCCACTTCATGACTTCAGCTGTTTCCTGCTCTTGCTGTGCGGTTTCCACAGGCCTTTAGATAAACTGATGTTGTCTGCCAGCTCTTGGGCTGTTATACTAAACCTGGACAAACGCGATGCCTGTGGAAATGGCACAACTGGAGCAGGAAACTGCAGTAATGGAAACAGGCCTTTAATGGGACAACTGGGTTTGCTGATTTTCTCTGTCATATGCATGAAAGACCCCTGTTGATTCAAAGACCCCTGTTGATTCACCGTCCAATCTTTTTCAGAATTCACTCTGTCAGGATATACTTCTAAATGCCAAACAGCTTGGATTCTCAGACAAACAGATAGCCCAAGCCATCAAGAGGTGAGGTTTCCTGAGTACCGGGTATTCTCGTGCATTCATTCATTCAGTATTGACCATCAAACACATAAATCTTGTCGTTCAACAAAACTTGTACACCGGGGATCCTCCGCTGTTCCTCACATCTTTTCTTCAATGATGGTTGGTTCCGGCCAGAATTCCTGTGGAGTCTCTAGGATAAGACTGATATTCATGTTGTCTGTGAAGAAATGGACTGAGCGATTTCTGAATACATGTAATAGGTATTTTGTTATTTCAGCACTGAGCTTGGAGTGCGACAACTTCGTCAAGACATGAACGTGATGCCTTTCATCAAACAGATCGACACTGTCGCAGCAGAATGGCCAGCCGCCACCAATTATCTCTACCTCACCTATAGCGGTGATAGCCATGACATTGATTTCCCTGGTGGTTATACCATGGTTCTAGGATCAGGGGTGTACAGGATCGGGAGCAGTGTGGAATTTGATTGGTGTGCTGTTGACTGTATCCGAGAGTTGAGACAGGTGAGTGTTTGTATGCTAATGATGTTTGATGATACTCCGCGGGGCTGCCGGAGTGGCCATCCAGATCCTATCTTCATGTGATAGAGCGGGTTATCTCCTTGGCGGCGGAGGTTTTTTCTGGGTGCTCCAGTTTCCTCCTGCTGTACGTCAACTTCACCCAGTGATGTCCAGACAGCTATTAATGTCATATTTGGGAAGCCGTGCTTGATTCCGTATTTAAAAAAATGATATCCTCTGCCAATTTCAGTGAGAGGATGAAACTATTGTGAACGAATCTATCATTTATGGCTCCAGTCTGGGGTTGATGGGGCCCGGTCCTGCCTAAGGTTTTGATTGAAATGTGTAGCAAAATATTCTTTTCCTTCTCCAGCTTGGTCGTAAGACAATCATGGTGAACTACAACCCCGAGACCGTCAGCACAGACTACGACATGTGCGATCGCCTCTACTTCGATGAGATAACCTTCGAGACTGTGATGGACATTTACAACATTGAAAATCCAGATGGAATCATCCTGTCCATGGGTGGCCAACTACCAAACAACATAGCCATGGACCTGCACAGGCAAAGGGTAGGTTGACTGTCTTTGAGGGCTCAATCTAGATGGCCTGTTGGCATTCCTCTTGTTAAATTTAAAATTTCTTGATTTCGTTGCGGCGTTGGTTTAATATTTGAGTTCTTAAGAGTGCAGATGTTTGGGCTTTTCTCAGTGGGCCTAGCATCTCAATCTTCTTTGTTCCCTGTTTGTTTACACTGCTGTCCTGGCGGCCTACTCGGCTTTGATATGTACAGTATAAGGTGGTCTGCTGGGTTCTGAATCAGACAGAACATTACACTACACCGTTACTCAAAGTTGCTACATGCTTACCGGTATATCTGAGTAAAAAAATTATGCCTTCCATGTTTCCAGGCAAGGATTCTTGGAACCTCTCCCGAGTCCATCGACAATGCAGAGAACAGGTTCAAGTTCTCCAGGATGTTGGACACTATTGGCATATCGCAACCAAGGTGGAAAGAACTGACAGATATGGAGGTAATGTGTCGGGCTATTGCTGTTGGGTTTGAATAGGTCATACTGTTTCATACGTTTGGGATGAACTTCTCCTGTTCTGGTCTAGTCTGTAGCCTATAATGCACAAGTTGCAGTGGAAAAGCAAGAAGTAGGTCACCACTCAAAAAATGAAATAGTGCAGTTTACCATTGACAGATGGTGTGTTGTACAAGAATGTGGGGTTGCAGTTGAGTTGGTCAGTTGTTTGGGTGTTTGTACCATGCTAGGGTTCAATTTTCTTGAAAATACAACCAGAGTCATGTAATTTCAAATTAGCATTGTAATGCTGAAATTTCTCTCTGCAGACTGCCAAGAAATTCTGCAATGAAGTGGAGTATCCATGCCTGATTCGTCCCTCCTACGTGTTGAGCGGGGCTGCCATGAACGTCGCTCATTCACATTACGACTTGGAGAGTTACCTGGGAGAAGCTGCTGCCGTGTCCAAGGAACATCCCGTGGTCATTTCTAAGTTCATACTCGATGCAAAGGTGACTAATTCTTTTCAAAACCTAGGGGGAACCCTGACCTTTCAGTTACGTAGATCCCTTAGTTTGGATGTTTGTACTTGTCACGCAGGTCAAGTCCTCCGTTTTGTCCCCAGATATGTCTGTGAATCAAGTTGGCCCTAAATTTACCAAACATGATTCTGTTTTCAGGAAATTGACGTTGATGCAGTGGCAAAAGAAGGCCAAGTGGTCTGTATGGCCGTATCCGAACACGTTGAGAACGCTGGCGTCCATTCTGGCGATGCAACCTTGGTAACACCGCCACAGGATCTAAATGACGAAACACTGGAGAAGATCAAGACAATCTGCTGTGCTATTGGTCGAGAACTGGAAGTCTCTGGTCCGTTCAACATGCAGTTGATTGCCAAGGTAGGGAAGAAAGTTGATAAAGTGGATGACAGTCACTTCTCCCTATTAACCCTTAACCCTTTCCTCACCACAGGCCTACTCGTTCGGCATCACATAAATACCGGTATTCAGCTTCATTACCCGGTAGTAGCATTTGTGTGGTCCTTTGGGGCGGATTTGGCACAGGGTGGATCAGTCGTTTGGGTGATGGTTGGATTCGGGCGGATTGGTGTGGAAAGGGTTAAAGCACCAGAGGCAACTATCGTTGACTTTGAAAAATGTACCGGTAATCTCCAAAAACTTCCTTCTGCATCAGCAATCCGTCTAGAAATCAAGTTTAGACAAAGTGCATGTAATTCACTGCATTGTTGATGGTCAAAATGGTGACTTTGCAAGTGTGATGACCCAGTTTGATTTACCGGTACCGCATCCATCCTGCAATAGCAGGGCTTTGGTTTCGCTCCTCTTCATACACTCGCACACAAAGTGGATGAAGAAGAGCGAAGTAAAAACCCCTGCTGTGGGAGGATGCAGTGTATCTGATGTCTAAAGCACAGTGGAAGTTTCTAATAATGTGTCCAATTTTCTTGCAGGACAACCAGTTGAAGGTCATCGAGTGCAATGTTAGGGTGTCTAGATCATTCCCATTCGTTTCCAAGACTCTTGGACATGATTTCATTGCTATGGCAACTAAAATCATTATTGGTGATCCTGTGGAGCCGGTGGATGTCCTAGCTGGCTGTGGTAAAGTTGGAGTAAAGGTAGGATTGATGTGTTATCTATGGTTGAAAGTTTTGATTGCAGAACGATTGTTTGTTTGCATAAGCAGGCTCTTCCTGGTTACGGCGGAAATTGCAGTCTGTGGGTTGCAGCTGCAGTGTAGAGCCTGTGCAGTAACTTTTCCGTACCTTACACCAAGGAGGGCGTCAACAGGTATCCACAAAATTTGTGTGAAGTCGGATGTCGTAAGTGGACTGGGAGTCAGTGAAAAAAGGGGGACTGACTGTCTCATGGTGAACTCTACAGGCATCATTAATTACAAACTGCAAATATTTGATTGTTCCAGCGACCAGTGTTCTCATATTCCCGGTTGGCTGGTGCCGATGTGGTGCTTGGAGTCGAGATGGCCAGTACGGGAGAAGTCGCTTGTTTTGGCGAGGACAGATACGAAGCATACATGAAGTCTTTGCTCAGTTCAGGCTTTGTCTTGCCGAAGAAAAACATACTCCTCTCAGTCGGCAGCTACAAGGTAACGAAAACCCTCACTCATTGTTTCTTAGTTCGGTTTCAGCTGAACTCGTTCACATTTTCGTGTTATTTTTCTAACTTTGCACTTTGAGCAATCTCTTTCTCTTAAAATCTTGATGTTCTGTGCATTCCCAGCCCTGACTTTCGAAATTTTGCTTGTTTTTCAGCAAAAACTTGAAATGCTAAACTCAGTGCGAAATCTTGAGTTGATGGGTTACAATCTTTATGCCAGTATGGGAACAGCTGATTTCTACTCTGAACATGGCATCAAGGTGAATCTCTGTTATTTCTCATTTGCATGGTTGAGTCATTTGCAGGCTCGGCCATGTTGCCCTGACAACTGTTCCTATCACTCCTACTCTCGCTCAAGTGGAGGGTAGTTCAAAGGGCGAAGTGACTGTCGGCCTTGATATGTCAAGATGAGGCACGTTGGCATGACCAATAGGATTGATGGCGTATTAACTATGGCCTTGCATCAAGGTGGTCATAGTTTCATGTCCCTTTGCAATATTTGAGTTTTTTTACCAAGTGACAAACATGGTTGCCCCCTGCTGCTGTTAGAGGGAAAGGAGTCGGCATTGTCCATAAGATCTTTTTGAGTTCGGAGGACGGGATCTTAGCCACTCTTGCCAGTCACTTTTCAGTTTGATATCATAAAGATTGCAGAAAAATATATGAAGTTGACAGGTTCAATTTATACAGTGGTGTGAAATTAATATTCGAACAGAGGGAATTCAGCTTTTCATTAAAGGCAAACTGTATCCAATATCTATATCAAAAGTATTTGAAGTCTGTCCTAGAATGCACTCCTCTAGTCTGATATGTTTTCACTGAATTCAGATACTGCATATCACGAGAATGGCGAAAATATCGAAATTTGACATTTCTTGAGATTTGCTGTTATCACCATTTTGTCTGGATATTTTGTGGAATTTTTTCCCCTTGCAACAACATGTTGAATGGGGGTGTTACTTGACAGCGTTTGGAAACAGAAGTTGATATTCATACACCTGTGATTCAAGTTTGATGTCTTTGATATTTTCCAATATGTCAAATTTCGATATTTTCACCTCTTTCGTGATATCCAGCATCTGAATTTAGCGAAAACATATCAGACTAGAGAGTGCCTATCTAGGACTGACTTCAAATACTTTTGATATAGATATTGGAATACCGAAGTGACAAATTTTGCTGAATTCCCTCTGTTCGAATATTAATTCACACCACTGTATTTTGATGAAACTCTACGCTACATTCTCTTGATACATCCTTTTAGATTCAGTCCGTAGATTGGCCTTACGAGGAGTCGACCGATGCGAAACCTAACGCCCACAAGACACAGAATATTGCCGATTACCTTGCCGACAATCATTTCGACCTCGTCATTAACCTTCCCATGAGAAACAGCGGAGGAAAGCGTGCCTCGTCCTTCATGACTCCTGGGTACAGAACAAGAAGAATGGCGGTCGACTACTCCATACCGTTGTTCACGGATATCAAGTGTGCAAAGTTATTTGTTGAGGTAGGTTCTCCAAAGTTTACCACTTGTAGATGTAAAATTCAATGAACAATTAATATGGCTTCCCTTGCTACAGCATCAGCTTGGAGGAAATTACCATTTTGGTGGTGCAATGTTTACTAGTTGATGTTGCCAAAATTGTTTATACTCATTTGCCATGTTATCGCTCGCCATTGTTGGGCCATGTCACACCACAGTTTTAGATTGGCCGAAGCTCAACTTTGTTATCAGAAGCTGAGAGTGAATTTTCTATCTAATCCAATGTGGTCAGGTCTGTCAAATGTAAGACAGGTGCATCGTCGTTTCAAAGCCTTGATCGTAGATTAGTCAGTCATCTAAGGTCACATGATGTCGACCGCTGTTTAACACTGGACTTGGACGTTCTTTTTCCACAGGCTCTGCGTCGTTTGGGTGCCGCTCCTTCCATGAAGAGTCACATCGACTGAGTCTATCATCCCAGAGGATTGTCCGTCTGCCTGGCTTGATAGATGTCCACGTCCATGTGCGTGAACCCGGGCAGACGCACAAGGAGGACTGGAGGTCATGTACGTCTGCTGCCCTGGCTGGGGGTATCACTCTCATCCTGGCCATGCCCAACACCAACCCACCTACAGTTGATAAGGCAGCGCTGATCCTAACTCAGAAGGTACGCTCCCTTTGTTTTGCGTTCATTGCATTCACTAGGGAGATTGAGATTAACGTGCCGAGTCTCGGCTCCGACTCCAGAGGACTCTTTTTTGGGAACTGCATCATCAGATACAGGGGTTTCCAAAGCAATGGTGTTTATTCATTCAGGAGAACGAGTAGAACCCACCTGGGTGGTAAATTTATCTCCGACTTGAAAAATCCCAATTTTAGCACCTCGGAGTCGGAGCGGGAGTCGGAGTTGGACCAGATCTTAACCTCGCTATTACTACGTCATATCGGGGCTGTAGGCAGTGTTGACACTTATAAACAATCCTTCTTTCAGCTTGCTAGACAGAATGCCCTATGTGACTTTGGACTGTTCCTCGGAGCCAGCGCACATAATGCTCAAACATTACCTGGTATCGCTAGCGGTGCGATTGCGCTGAAGATGTACCTCAACACCACGTTCTCAACCCTGAAGAATGGATAACGTTTCTGACTGGATGAAGGTGAGTCACCTGGGGGCGAGCCTGTTGACTCTTTCGCATTTTACTTCATTTCAGTAATTTAGACTCGCATACCTCAGTCTCAAAGCACCGATGTAACCTACTTTTGAATATCCGCTGAGTTCACTTTCATATACCCTTGTGAAAGTGAACAAGGGTGTGTGCATTTGTGGACCAATACACAGTGCACGCACGTACATTTTCCCTCTGCAAAGACTTCTACAAGGGGTCTGTTGTGAAATGAACTTGATAGAACTTGATAGAAATGTGCACAGAATGAACATCTCACAGAATTTTCTTCAAAGCATCTCTTTCTCGTTGTAGCACTTTGAACAATGGCCCAAGAGTTTACCTATTTGTTGCCATGCAGAAGGGCAGACGACGGCGGCCGTCCTCCTGATGGTCGAACTCTTCAATCGTTCTGTCCACATCTGCCATGTTGCACGCAAGGAAGAAATCCTCGTGATCCGCCGTGCCAAGGAGCGTGGCATGCCCGTCACCTGCGAAGTGGCGCCGCACCACCTTTTCTTGACGAAGGACAATTTGGATGAAATCGGACACGGCCGTGGTGAAGTACGACCCATGATACAGACTGAGGAGGATGTAATTGCATTATGGGAGAACATGGACATCATCGATTGTTTTGCCACTGATCATGGTAAGTTGAATGTGGGATTTGTATGGTTTCTAGCCCAGTCTCAGAGATGTCCCATGTAGAGCAGTTCCACTATAATATATGTTTGTTCCCCATTTGTAGCACCACATGCCGTGCATGAGAAGAACAGCGCGACGCCACCCCCAGGTTACCCAGGCTTGGAGACCATGCTGCCTTTGCTGCTTACTGCCGTCAATGAGGGCAAGCTCACAATGGAGGTATGTTGAGGTTTAGCTCTTCCACCCAGGTTTGAGCAGACGGTTATCTTCTGCTGAAGTTCTCTTGGAAATGACCCGGAAAGAATTTGAAGAAACATTTTTCAAATGGTTGGTGGGAACAATCGTTCTTCAAATATTTTTCAATCAATACCTGAGAAAACTTTGACAGCAGATGCCGTCTGCTGGACTGGGAACATAATGGGAGTGAATCACTCCCCTGGAATAACCCAGGGAAGTGATTTTTATAGCTCCTATAGGACACTCTGTGTGAGTGACTGACAGATTAAGCAAGAAATTCTGGCAAACCCTGTAATATTTGTTGTACATGTATTTGTTGTAGGATCTTGTGGACAGACTTCATAACAACCCCAAACGCATCTTCAACCTTCCAACCCAACCGGACACCTACGTTGAAGTCGATCTCGACACCGAGTGGACCATCCCGAAAGCTATGAAGTACTCCAAGTCGCAGTGGACGCCATTCACCGGGCACAAGGTCAAAGGTTGCATCCGTAAGGTCGTCTTGAGAGGAGAGGTCGTGTTCATTGATGGGGAGGTCGTCGGTAAGCCGGGATTCGGACAAGATGTCACCATGATGCCGCAGCCACGCATCATCCAGCAGGAGCAGCCACTGTCCATTCAGGTTCCAGCGCCGGGGATGGTGCAAGGATCGCCGGAACAGTTCAGTCCAAGCAAGCGTGTCACTGGCCCGGCTGACAGTGCCCGGTTCACTCTTCCACCAAGGGTTACTAGGTCATTGCTCTATCCAGATATGGCCCACGAAAGAAGTAAGTAATGGTGGTGTTCATTTCAGTAGTTTTGTGTCTAATATAACTGTGTATCCAGGCCTGATCAGAGCTGTCTGACATGATGACCCCATCCCTTTTTGCCTGTTCCTTCAGAACATATCCTTGGCCGTATTTTAGAATGTTCCTTAACATTACGGTCCTCCTTAAATCTATTGTTCTCGATGGTTTTACAATAGACTTAAGGTCGACCTTAACTTTAAAGAACGTTCTAAAATACGACCCCTTGACTCCCTTGACAGCATATTGAACTGAGCTGTAGTTCATCATAAATTCTTAGAGTAATACGCTTATTCAACTACACTGTACATGTGTAATCCCTTGGCAGTCAAGCAGGCTTAATCTTTGGGTGAGCCAGTTTAGGTATGGAGACCTATGGCTGACAGTGGTAGTTGAACGTGGGGCCCTCTGCTAGTCAGAGACCAAAGCCGCTACACCAATGCAGCCTGACATTCTAATAAAGCTACACTATGATATCCATCATCGTAAGAATTCGTAGAAAATTTCTTATCCTTGCTTTACATCTTGCTCTTTTCGTCAAGCCTGCAATCCAGATAACTGAGTCTCTAACCATGGCTTGCTTTTGTATGTGCATTAACAAAATTATTTCTGCATGTCTAGGTAATGTTGTTGGTGTGGACTTAGAAACTGCTACTCCACGTTTTACCGGTAAGTGTTTGAATGAAATAAAGCCTATAATCCTGTACATAACGTCTGCACATTCACATCACCGAACACTTCATTTATGACCTACCTTATCCACAGCATACAGAACATCTTTAAGAATTCACACTCTAAATGTCTTAGGCCAGGAAGATGGGCAAAATTCATTAATGGCATTTAAGCTCTGTGCACTGATTATGCAGTGGCAGGTCTGGCATGTGCAGTAATCAGCACATTGGCCCTGCAGTGTATAACCAATGTTTAAACACTGCTTCACCCCTTTTGCACCTGAAGTCATGGAATATTTTTCTATCTGTTCCCTGAAGGGTTTTACCAAAACTGGCACTCTGGTTTTTCAGAGCCCAAAAATGTACAGATGGTGTTCAAAACTGACTATCACGAGTTATGTTCATATGAAAGAGTTGCTTTCATTTGTGACCTTTCATTGACCTTGACCTCTGAATCAAGGTCAAAGCAGAGGCATTATCAAGGTGCCTTCAGGTGCTACAGGTACAGGCACCCCGGGCGCTTTCAGGTGCTACAGGTGCAATTGGGTTAAACTTAAATGGTTAGACTTTCATTTGCCTCCTGTTCCTCGCTCTCCTTAATCATCTTTTCTGTTTTTATACGCCTCTTTAGAATCCGAAGGTAAAGTATATTTTCACGGCCTCCATGTTCCGTTACCTTGTTCGTTATCCATTACATTATCCATTCATTTATTGTTGATGAATAGACGATATCACTCCAAAAGAGCACAGCACCTGACGGTAGCTACAGCGTCAGCGACTACATTCCATGACATCTTGACTTGAGACGACATCATGATCGCTGAAACAAGTGGATTTTTTCGAGTCACGTCACGGCGTTCAGAATGGGGTACGGGACGTCGTGACGTTGTAGGCCTAGCTAGCTACCATCAGGTGCTGCACTCTTTTGGAGTGATAGAGTCTATTGATAAAAGGGGCCTTGCTAATTTTTAGGAAATCTGATATTGTAACAAACTCCGAGGGAAAGATTACATGCCCTCTCCATGTGAGAGTTCTCGCTAGTTGGCTGTCAAATTTTTCCATGTGTCCAATTTCACAAGACCTAATTTCACCAGAAGGGTGCCTGGAAATGCAACAGGTGTACCATACCCTTGGAAGGGACCATTGACTTGTTACTTCAGCCCTGAAATGAAATAGGCCTAGGCCTTCTGAAAACCTGGATAGGTTATTGTCGTCAGTTCTGGATTTGCCTGCAACCTGTCATACCTGTAGTAAAAGTCCCTTAATGGGAATATTTCATCTCTATCATCTGTTAAGTTCATAGAAAGATACTTCCATAGTTAGTCACATCATGGGGAGAGGTATGATTCCTTAAAAAAAATCAAAGTCTGTAGATGTTCCCTCCCCTTTTTCTGTTGGTATCAGATGAGAAACCATTTTGTTACCAAATTTGCATGAAGTGTTGTGAGTCTTACCCCTCAGGTATGTTACATATCAGTTTTTCAAAGATTATTAAAAACTTGCTTGAAAAATCTGCTATGAGAGTTGGCTGTGTTTCTTGGACGGCCAAGTTCTGAAATACAGTGGAACCTCTCTATTAAGGACAAGTTTGCAACTGGAAAAATGCTGTCTTACTTTGCAAGATGTTCTGATCACAGAGGTCAAAATGAATCGAAATGACCGATTGGGGGCTGAACTTTGGTGTCCTTAGTAGAGGGCTGTCCTTCTGGCAGAGGTGTCTACTGTAAGGGAGGTTATGCCCTGTGTACATGGTCAAATTTTTCATAAGATTTTTTTGAAATTCAGGTTCAGGGCCTAAGAATTGGCCTTTATAGGACCAACATATTAATATTAGCCTTTATTGAGATATTCAGAAAATCTGATGGAATGTTGACCGTGTATGGCGGGCATTACACTGTATTTGAATCTTTACAAGTCGTTTCCAATCAACTGGGAAAGCTGTCCACCACTAGTGGAGGTTACACTTTACTTGTATCTCGAACTTAAAAAATTGTCAGTTCTTGAGAACAGTATTTAAATCATCCATGTTTCCATCATCGGCAGGCTCCTCCGATGATGATCGTTTTGGTAAGACTCATTATTGTCACCTGGTGTCGTTACTCGTACTGTCAAAATGTGAAACTTTGTGATGCTGCGTTAATTAAATACAAATGAAATGAGTTGATATATGTGAAGAAATTTGCAATACTTCTTAAATTGGATGGCTAGGACAAGTTGAGAGGGGTACCCCTGTAATGTAGGAGGAAAATCGTGCAGACGTTCCCCTGAGCATCTATTATTACCAGTATCAGCTTGCTTTACAATCCACATTCGGACGTGGGGTGACCACAAAAATTGTCCATGTGAGCAACGAAAGTTGCCAAGTGTGGTGTGGGTTAAATTGTGGCAAGGAAAGAGAAGCGATGAAGTGGATATCTGTTTGCCTGTTGTGTAAGGGATCTGTACTCCTTCTGTTGGATTGGTTGTATCCGTTGTGTATCTGGTGAAACATTTGTAAAAATTTTCTGAACAAATTTTCGGGTCTTGTTGTGGAGTTATTTACATGGATTCCCGTGAAACTTACAGGTCTATAACCACACAGTTACAGGGGATTTTCACTGTTGTTTTACAAAGATGTGATAATATGTTGGTGAGGTGCAGTCTGTCCAGTTCTACTGTCTGCAGATTACAAAGTTCTGTCTATTTTTGGCCTGCTGTCTACCAGATGAGCAGATGATGGCTGGTATTCATAAAAGTTAGCAAATGCTTTTACTTCAGATTTGCACAGCGAGGTCCAGTTATAAAAGCACTACAAAACTTGAAGTAAAAGCATTTGCTAACCTTCATGAATGTCAGCCGATGTCCTGTACGCTGTGCTAAGGGCAAAATCGGGTCTTATGTTTACTGCGCCGCCACACGGAATGGTTTTGTAGGTTACTCATTAGTTTTGGGAGTAGAGTAATGGGTAAAAGCTGTTCTTCAAGTCACTTCCAAAAAATCTTTGAAATATTTTGTGGGTTTTAATGGGAGACCTCAACATGTATGGACCATTAGAAAATCACGATTGTGAAACTTTCTTCTAAGTCTAGATCTCATTTCAGAGCTGACCGTTTCTCCGATGCACCGTGATCGTGAAATCGGCACAGGTGATGCTGGCCGCTTCAGAGAAATGCCAATGCCCTCGCCCGTGGCGTCACTGATGATGCCAGTCAACACCCCAGGAATCACGAACAATCATATACTTACCGTTACCTCCTTCAGGAAGGACCAGGTAAGGGGTGTCAGTCTCAGGGTAGCTAATTCGGGATCTCTGTTGTTTGGCCATTACAACTTGATGTGTTACCTCTGTATTGAAATTTAGGGTATTTTCAATGTGCTAGGACAGGAGGGTGCAGGTGGAGGCTTCATAGCCTCAAAATGCTTCCCTGATCAAATAATCAAGCCTAGTTTTCAGTACACATTGACAAAAACTGCAGGCAGAGCTCTAATGTATTCAGATAGAGCGTAGTAATTTTACACTGCACTAACATTGGAAGACGTAAGGACTTTCTGAATTCAATAAAGTGTGGCTTTAAATAATCCTACTGCCATCAACATATTGAAAAATTTATGTCAGTTATTCATCTGAGGAGGTTGTCCACAATCCTCAAAACTTTACTGGTATGCACAAAATGGGTGCTCTTCCTTTTTGCTGCGTCAGTTCTTGGTGGCCTTGTATCAGCCCCTGGCTACTTTTCTTTGCTTCATGCATCTCTGACAATTAATTTCATATTCATACAATTCCATTCCAGATGCATCATCTGTTTAATGTTGCGCACGGCTGCAAACTGGCCATACAAAAGGAAAGGCCCCTTGATCATATCTTGAAGGGCAAGGTCATGGCGAGTCTCTTCTTTGAAGTCAGTACCCGCACGTCAAGCTCCTTCGCTGTGGCAATGCAGCGTCTCGGCGGCTCGGTTCTTCCTTTTAACAATTCTGTGTCTTCCACGAAGAAGGGGGAGACTTTAGAAGGTAAGGAGAGTTAGCTTCATTTCAAATGGTGGAACCTCTCTTTTTAGGACACCTTTGGGACTGACAAATGCTGTCCTTAAATGAGAGGTGTCCTGATTACAAAGGTCAAAGTGATCAGAAATAACAATTGTTGTCCTAGTTTTCTTCTCACAGAGTATCCACAAAGGGAGGTTCCATTGAACTGGCACAGGCAATCACTGTGGCCTTACAGGGACAGAATTGATCCAGTGATAATCTCGCTTTTGGCGCAGTTTGCAAGTCTGTTTGCTCCCGTAGTAAAATAACCCTTACTGCTGATCAGCTGCGTAGGAAATTCGGCAGTGGCTGCCATTAAATCATGGAATTCTTGCAGCCAAATGGCGATCACAGCAGCTCCTTTTTAGCCCCTGCTCATGATGCTGATCCTTTGTTTGTTCATACTACCGGTACCTCCAATGCTTGGGTTACACAGTAAGGAGTTACACAGTAAGGCCCGGATGACATGGTTTCCATTTGTCTGGTCATCTCGGCTGCACAAAAGCTTTGAATCTGAACAATTGTTAACTTGCAGATACCGTTGCCATTGTGAGTAGCTACACTGACGTGGTCGTGGTGAGGCACCCAACACCAGGAGCTGTGTCGGTAAGCAAGAGTTCAATATTTTCTCTTTGAAACGACTTAAAAATCAACTTCAATAACAAACAAGTTTTGAAAAATCTGCTTGAACAGCAAGAATAAAAAAACAGCAAAAATATATAAAAACAACAAGGAGCTGCAATAGTCCTAGTCTTGAGTCGCCCAAGGCATTGTGGTATATTTGTCTCTGAAATTACTTGGATCTCTGGGTTGAAGAAACATTGCATGTGTGCACAAGTCAAATTCTCCAAGAAATGCCGTGGGCAACGGATGGTTTGATGGACCCTCTTAGCCGTGGACATCATTATTTATAGGTGCATGTTAATTTGTTCTACAGAGAGCAGCAAAATGTTCCTTGAAGCCTCTCATCAATGCTGGAGATGGCGTCGGTGAGCATCCCACCCAGGCCCTACTCGATATCTTCACCATTAGGGAGGAGATTGGTACTGTCAATGGACTTACGGTACGTAGTCTGGTCCTATCTTATGTCTATGGAAGACAGCATTACGCGCTCTTTATACAGAATGAGAATGACGCAAAGTGACCTCTTTGCTTGGCTGGCGATTCACTCCGTGGTCCTAATGGATAGTCAAATGGAAATACATAGAAAGCAAAATTTGTTGCTGCCATGTCACTTTGCTGCAAGCAAACAGGGCCATAGTTCAATGCTGTCTAACCTGAATTACATTACCATTACCAGTCTTTAAGTTCAGTTCAGTAAAATATCAAAATCATATTGAATTTTCTTTTTGCTCTTCCAGATCACAATGGTTGGAGACCTTAAGAATGGGCGAACAGTTCATTCTCTCGCTAAGCTGCTCACATTGTACAATGTACACCTTCGTTACGTGTCGCCAAGCTGTTTACGCATGCCGGATGATGTCAAACAATATGTTGCACATAGAGGGATACCACAGGTAACGATAAAACTTAGCAAGAAAATGGAATGACCTCATGCCATGACATTCTTTACACTGTGCCTCTGGGAAAAAACCCAGGTCTTCTGCTTGCAGCACTGTGCAGTAGATTAGTTTTGCAGGTTCCTGTTGTCAGGGATAATGGAAATTCTTGCAAATATCTGCCTCTACATGATATTTGTATATCTACCTCTTACATGATATTTGAATATCTGCCTCTTACATGACATTTGAATATCTGCCTCTTACATGGCATTTGAATATCTGCCTCTTACATGACATTTGAATATCTGCCTCTTACATGACATTTGAATATCTGCCTCTTACATGACATTTGAATATCTGCCTCTTACATGACATTTGAATATCTGCCTCTTAAATGATATTTGAATATCTGCCTCTTACATGATATTTGATTTTCTCTGTTGTTTAGGAGGAGATGACCAGCCTGGAGGACGCCCTGGTTGACACAGATGTCCTCTACATGACCAGGATTCAACGTGAACGCTTCACCTCAGAGGCCGAATACAAGAAGGTGGGTGGCTCTACTGCATCAGAGATCTCACTGGCCCGGAAATTTCCAGTCCTAGCCATAACTAACTTGATGTTGATATCCACATCTTCAATGTTTTAACATGGACATAACTGCATCGGGGTGCAGAGGTGGATCCGGAGAAAGAGGGGGCCACCCAGCACTTCCAGATTAAAAATATATGGTGAATTTGTAGACTTTCCCAAATTTTGAAAAGATCTGGTGAATTTCAAAGATTTTCCACAAAATTAGAATGCCCATGACCAGGTGGAAGGTTACCAATTCATCGAATGATTTTCAGACTTCTTACTAAGATATTTTGTCTTCATCTAGGTTTGTGGCTGTTATGTTGTGACCCCGAAACTGATGACCAAGGCAAAGAACAGGATGATCGTGATGCATCCACTGCCAAGGGTAGATGAAATCAGGTACGTTTTGAATCTCCACAATTCCACGATGGTTTTCTAACATTATCCTTGAGATTCATCTTATCTCCTATGTATTCTTTGATTGCAGTGCGACCTTCGATCGCGATCCCAGAGCGGCGTATTTCCGTCAAGCAGAATACGGCATGTACGTCCGTATGGCACTTCTCGCTCTCGTACTCGGAAAATGCTGATTGGGAATGTTAATGACCAATTATACTGAACACCAATGCGAATTCAGGAAAACGTTTCTGCGTAAAACCATGGTGAGGAGAGAACCAAAGTTTTGCCACGTTTTTGAGAGCTTTAACAGCAATGGTGCAAAAAAGGTGTGTCTTTTTGGCGAAATGCTTTAGATGACGTATACCGTATACATTTGTGTATTGAAAGTGGTAAGTGTTTTCTGAGACAACACCCACTGTGATGTCAATTTGGGGCTGTTTTTGGAGGGATCTACCAGCGCACTTTTATTTTTTTCGAGCAGTTGATAGACGCTTTAAATATCCTTAATGTTTATGCATTTGCAGATTGACAATGGTGAGTGTTTTCTCAGGTTACACATGGAGGGCTGAATTCATGGAGGTGTTTAAGCTACAGCGTTAACACTGATTGTGGCAGGGCTGGCATGAGTTTCTGTGCAGTAATGAAATTCTTTGGCCCTGCCACTGCGTAACCAGTGTTTAAAAGCTGCTTATGCTCAAAGACCTTATATGAATTTGGCCTGTGGTGTAAATTTTTGCAATATTGCCAAAGCTCTTCAACTTTTTGGATTGTTCACGCTAAAGTCTTACTTTCCTTCTGCCGAAAGGGTTAAAATTTGTGTTCATTTGGGGATTTTACCCTACTGTTGTACCCTAATTTCGTCAACTGTTGTGTGAAGAATTCTACCAGTGATATATTGGGCCACACTTTTTTTATTTATTGGATTACGGATCCGCCCCCCAGGTTTTTTGAAAATGTTGAAAAAAAATAAAATTCCCGATGGTCTATTTTGTGTTCTTGTTTTTTTCCCGCCGACCACTAGGTGCAATGTAAAAGATATTTAAATGCTGACGCCCTGTATTTTCAGGATATAGGCCCCTATGTAGGCCATATCTCTTGTTCTACTGTTGCATCAATAAAAGGTTTTATTTCTTTTTTAGCACATTTCACTTTTTTTATTCCCTCCCCCTTGAATTTCTGTTACGCATAGCACGTAACACTAGGGAAAAAATTAAAAAGTCAAAGATTTTTGTATTTTATTTTTATTTTTATTCCCTCCCCTCCTACATAGGTTTTGGCCTGAAAAATCCGTAATCCAATAAATATAAAAAGTGTGGCCTTGGTGTTATCTCCATGCATAGATCATTTTCTAACGTCAAAAATAGCCATGATGTCGAGATGTTGTTTTGATCCATGCGTGCATAGCCAACCAGCATGCTGCACAAGACGACGTTGTGATGTCATGGCTGCTATTTGTGACGTCGGAAAAGATCTATATTGATTTAGTTTGAAAATCTGGGTCAACACGGGGGTAATACTTCAAACAAATGTTCTCTCGATAATACTGCCTTTTAAGTATTTACTATTGGAGGGCATTCCCTTTGAAGTAAAATTCCTGTGTAAAATGTCAAAATGATTGTTTTTTGGTTGAAGTTGATAAACAGGAAATGCATTTTTTGAAACAATATTCTGTGTTCAGTATATCTGTGGTCGGTTTTGAATCAAGTGGCCTAGTTCAATGCATCAAAACTGCATAATCTATTAAACTTGTATCTTTTTGTTCTTGGGACCAAGTTGGGCGGCCGGTTTGATGCCGAGTGAATCGTAAATTCTGTTGTGATGAGTGAACAAGAGGGTATACATATCAGGCCAGAGGCTAGAGTGGAACTAATCATTTACATATGTATGCAGAAGAAATGCAATTTGATATTACCCGGTATATGTAACATTTTCGTGAAATATGGACATAATTGAAATGTGACATCTGCGTAGATAGGGCTGAAGGGACATATAGTATTTGTGGGCAANATTTTAGTTCCCGAAGCCACCGCTAGGGCTGGGCTAGCCCTAGCGGTGGCTTCAGGAACCAAAATGTGCAAAAGCCATGTGAATCTGGTAAATGTAACACTTACCTGTGAATCTCGCAAAACCGGAATTTAAGTTCTGCTTAGGTACTTCGTGACGTCACTATATGGCTGTTCCTTCTCAAGTGGGAGGGTGACCTAACCTATTTTTAGACTAAACACACGTGTTCTTTGTTTACATTTTGGACGCGGGATTCTCAGTGTGCATGGTGTAGTCAACCCTCATCAGCAGTGCTGCTGCCTGGTATCCATCCAACATACTGTAGCTAGATGAGTTTTAAACAGGTTTCTAAAACAGAAAGTTGGAAGACTTGAAGCCCCAGCTTCCTACCGTACCGGACCCTCAATCGCCAGCACTCCCGGCCCCTCACTCCTTAATTCGACTATGGCACAACTTTTATATTAGTCCTGAGTTTAAAAGGACAACCCCCTTCTGGAAGGAAGCAAGGGAAATTTATTACATGACATTTGAATATCTGCCTCTTACATGACATTTGAATATCTGCCTCTTACATGACATTTGAATATCTGCCTCTTACATGATATTTGAATATCTGCCTCTTACATGACATTTGAATATCTGCCTCTTACATGACATTTGAATATCTGCCTCTTACATGACATTTGAATATCTGCCTCTTAAATGATATTTGATTTTCTCTGTTGTTTAGGAGGAGATGACCAGCCTGGAGGACGCCCTGGTTGACACAGATGTCCTCTACATGACCAGGATTCAACGTGAACGCTTCACCTCAGAGGCAGAATACAAGAAGGTGGGTGCTGTACTGCATCAGAGATCTCACTGGCCCGGAAATTTCCAGTCCTAGCCATAACTAACTTGATGTTGATATCCACATCTTCAAAGTTTTAACATGGACATAACTGCATCGGGGTGCAGAGGTGGATCCGGAGAAAGAGGGGGCCACCCAGCACTTCCATATTAAAAATTTATGGTGAATTTGTAGACTTTCCCAAATTTTGAAAAGATCTGGTGAATTTCAAAGATTTTCCACAAAATTAGAATGCCCATGACCAGGTGGAAGGTTACCAATTCATCGAATGATTTTCAGACTTCTTACTAAGACATTTTGTCTTCATCTAGGTTTGTGGCTGTTATGTTGTGACCCCGAAACTGATGACCAAGGCAAAGAACAGGATGATCGTGATGCATCCACTACCAAGGGTGGATGAAATCAGGTACGTTTTGAATCTCCACAATTCCATGATGGTTGTCTAACATTATCCTTGAGATTCGTCTTATCTCCTATGTATTCTTTGATTGCAGTGCGACCTTCGATCGCGATCCCAGAGCTGCGTATTTCCGTCAAGCAGAATACGGCATGTACGTCCGTATGGCACTTCTCGCTCTCGTACTCGGAAAATGCTGATTGGGAATGTTAATGACCAATTATACTGAACACCAATGCGAATTCAGGAAAACGTTTCTGCGTAAAAGCATGGTGAGGAGAGAACCAAAGTTTTGCCATGTTTTTGAGAGCTTTAACAGCAATGGTGCAAAAAAGGTGCGTCTTTTTGGCGAAATGCTTTAGATGACGTATATACATTTGTGTATTGAAAGTGGTAAGTGTTTTCTGAGACAACACCCACTGTGATGTCAATTTGGGGCTGTTTTTGGAGGGATCTACCAGCGCACTTTTATTTTTTTGGAGCAGTTGATAGATGCTTTAAATATCCTTAATGTTTATGCATTTACAGATTGACAATGGTGAGTGTTTTCTTAGGTAACACATGGAGGGCTGAATTCATGGAGGTGTTTAAGCTACAGCATTAACACTGATTGTGGCAGGGCTGGCAGGAGTTTCTGTGCAGTAATGAAATTCTTTGGCCCTGCCACTGCATAACCAGTGTTTAAATGCTGCTTATGCTCAAAGACCTTATATGAATTTGGCCTGTGGTGTAAATTTTTGCAATATTGCCAAAGCTCTTCAACTTTTTGGGTTGTTCACGCTCAAGTCTTACTTTCCTTCTGCCGAAAGGGTTAAAATTTGTGTTCATTTGGGGATTTTACCCTACTGTTGTACCCTAATTTCGTCAACTGTTGTGTGAAGAATTCTACCAGTGATATATTGGTGTTATCTCCATGCATAGATCATTTTCTAACGTCAAAAATAGCCACGATGTCGAGATGTCCTTTTGATCCATGCGTGCATAGCCGACCAGCATGCTGCACAAGACGACGTCGTGATGTCATGGCTGCTATTTGTGACGTCAGAAAAGATCTATATTGATTTAGTTTGAAAATCTGGGCCAACACGGGGGTAATACTTCAAACAAATGTTCTCTCGATGATACTGCCTTTTAAGTATTTACTATTGGAGGGCATTCCCTTTGAAGTAAAATTCCTGTGTAAAATGTCAGGATGATTGTTTTTTGGTTGAAGTTGATAATCAGGAAATGCATTTTTTTGAAAAAATATTCTGTGTTCAGTATATCTGTGGTCGGTTTTGAATCAAGTGGCCTAGTTCAATGCATCAAAACTGCATAATCTATTAAACTTGTATCTTTTTGTTCTTGGGACCAAGTTGGGCGGCCGGTTTGATGCTGAGTGAATCGTAAATTCTGTTGTGATGAGTGAACAAGAGGGCATACATATCAGGCCAGAGGCTAGAGTGGAACTAATCATTTACATATGTATGCAGAAGAAATGCAATTTGATAATACATGTAACATTTTCGTGAAATATGGACATAATTGAAATGTGACATCTGCGTAGATAGGGCTGAAGGGACATATAGTATTTGTGGGCAAAAGGCTCCAGTGAATGGAAAATACAGAGTATTTTTAAGAAAGCCTAGTGTCCCAAATGCAAGGGCCTAATGACTTCCTTTGCCCAGAAGGTGGTGGAATTCTAATAGCGTAGTACTGGTGTCATGTCAGTGAAGTTCTATCAGCTGAGGGCTGACCTACATGTATGTACAGATTATGTGGCTACTGTAGTGGGGAGCCACTATCACACCAAAGATCTCCCGAGCGCTAGCTTGGCTTGAATGGATTTTAAGAAATATTTTTTCTTCCTACCCGGTATTTGTTTGGTAGTTGTTGATATATACCTAAATATAGTACTTGAGTGAGTAAGCACGGGCAAGTGTTCAAATTTCTTTGCACGAATCCATTTGTATGATTTTGTTTGAAGCAAATGGAAGATTTAAGAACAACGATTATGAAAGAGTGCAGAGCACTAACATGTAGTGTTACCGGTAAGTCACAATAAAATAGTTCAGCAACTTGTATAAATATATATGTGGGTTTTATTTTTCTTTCACAGAGAGGAAACCTTTATAATAGACGCATCTGCAGGATTGTCTACTAATGGTGGTTAGACCTACTTTGAATTGTAGCACTGATTTGATATACATGTACATGTAACTGTGTCTACAGCCAGATAATTAAATAGTTACAGTTCCAATCAGCTCAAATATATACATCATCACAATACAATGTATTAAGTTAAGCACAATACCTTTTGATTCCCATAGTCCGATGCAAAAAATAAGCATTTATAATCTAATTGCAAAATATAATGCAACTATTTTAGCATATACCGGTACATGTATATCTGTCATGTGAATGCCCAAACAGTTATCCTTGAATACTTGCATGTATAAAAATGTGGAACAGATAATGAGGGGATACCAAAAATTTGTAAGAGAATTTTTGGTGATCTTGTCATACTAGATGCAGTAGTGTTTGTACATGTACCGGTACACAGATCATAGATACATTGACAAGTGGAGAATTAAATATCTGGCTCATATTTTAGAGACGTCTGCATATGTTGCAAACCTCACAACTAGTGGCCACTGCGAATCACAAGCGCTAAGAAAAACGTTTAAGTTACCGTACATAGCAAGATTTAGTTAGAATCATCCATAATGTCAATTATGACCGAACGCTACGGTTGACTTTGTCATAAACTTCGGGAAACGCAGCCTTACAGTTTAACTTATTTCTCATCTTGTCATAGAGCTCATGATCAAACATCTGACGGAATTCTTCCCTGGTCATGTATGAGTCGGCATACAGCATCTGAAAACTGAGGAAGAAACAAATATTAAGAATACCTTGCAGTTTCAAGGAATACTGAAGGAACCAGCGTTTCTCCACAGAGGAATTATGAATGCAGCTGTTATTGGTAATACCACAGGTGACCAAACCTCAATTCAGTTCCAACTTACCGGTACGCATATCTACTTACCCATTAACCTTACGTACAAATTCTTCAATCCTTCTCGTGGTTTCCACAGGTTTGAAATTTTTAACAGCTGGGCTTCCATATGCGCCGATGTCCACATACATCTCCTCTTTGTCACCTTTTGGGTGGACCATGCCGGGGTTATTGGGCAAGACAAAGGGGCACAACCACAGGGGATACAGCTGAAGAGGGGAAAACATTCTGTGTCAGATGTGCTGTAAGATTTCAGGATTTGTTAGGGAGGTTTATCAGTTACATTGAAAATTGCTACTCGCAGTGAACGGGTTAAAATAAACTCAGTACACTGAGATCAACTTACGTTAACTTGATTATGGAAGCACTTGAGAGAATCGCCGAGGGCTGCCATTGGTACCAACATATCTTGTATCATTTGATGCTCTTCGTACATTCTCTTGATTGTTTCTCCCTGCGTGAGCTTCAACAGGGAGATTTTGGGCGGTACCATCCAGCCACACAGGTAACGGAATATGGGGTGGTTTCCGAAAGGGATAATGTCCTTCAAAAGATGAAATTTGCCAATATTGATTATTTGATAAATAGAGGGAAATTCGGTGGTTACATTCAGCAAATGTAAGACTTAGTCGTGAGTAAATGCTCCAAAAGAAAACAATGCTATCATACCTGTAGCTCCCAAAAGATGCTCCTTGTGTGTCTATGGTAGTAATGACGTAGAGGGATATATTCAACACCTTCTCCATGTGTCAAGAAACTCTCAACGTGCTTGAAGAACCATGGCTTCCAGAAATTACCGATGGCATTGATCTAAAGAAGGTAAATGGAGTGTAAAGCCCTGTTTCCACTAGACCGGTTTCTGCCGTGGTTTGTGGCGCCGGAGCGGTTTTCACAGGGTTTTGGATAATCCTATGGTTTAACAATACATGGTGGCGTGTTAATTTTCCCAATGGCTGTGAAAACCTCTCCGGCGCCACAAACCGCAGCGGAAACCGGTCTAGTAAGCCTGTGAGGTTTTCCTGGAAATCCAGGAAGGAGAAGCCTGTGCCTGGGGAAGTTGGCAGCGAAAGAAAGGGCACCTGCAGTGTAATAATCTTATCAAAATATGGTCAACTATTTGGAGAAAAATCCAACTGTTAATCAGTTATATTCTTGAAATTCACCTTTTCGAGTTCAGCGTCATCTGTCATATTGGCTGTCATAATTACTGCAGTGTTTTCTGAGTACATCAGCCCCTCTACAAAGTCATTGTTATCTTTTTTCATCACTTCCTCGGAAAATTTCTTTTGGATGTCCTCAAAGGAGTAGACAGGCATGTATTCAACCTTCACGTATTTCTTGGCAGGGACAATTTTGAGATCAGCAGAGACTAGGAAGCCGAGAGTGCCATAGGACCACGGAACTGAGTAGAAGAGATCAGGGTTTTCATCCTGAAAAGAGGAATGAAAATGAAAGTAGAACACAATGAAGAAAAACTTGCATTACATTGCATTTGTACTGAAAACTATGATGGGACATTACTTAATCTCCTTTTTGTAATACAAAAAGGAGATTAAGTCATGTCCCATACAATACAGTATTGTATGGCATGATACGTCAATCATCCTGTGGCAATGACCCAGTAACTTTATCTGATTATGTATGCTACCACTTCTTGACCTCCACCTACCTTACTACATTTGACTACACTTCCATCTGCCATAACAAGTTCAAAGGCGACACAGCAATGTTGGAACAGGCCGTATTTGTGTGAGGAAGTTTCAATACCAACACCCATTATTAGGCCACCTGAAAATTAAATTTTTCATTGGATTAATCAGTGCAGAGGTGACTTTGAACTATCTTCAGCAATTTTTACAACCAAATATAATCATAATCCCAGTCTTGAGGCTGACCCATATGCCCTGTTTCATGCCATCCCATAATCCCTGGCACTCACCCACAGTTAGATCATCCAGTTCTGGTAAAACAGGCAATGTCCACCCCAAAGGATTCAAAGTTGCTGTGATCTGACCCATGGTCGCCAGGGGCTCCACACGAACGATCCGTGCCGATTCATCGACCTCCAGGATGTCAATCATGTTGACGTCAATTTGCCGCAGCATATTCTTGTACTTAGCAACACGGAAACTGACAGTCATCCATCCAGGCCTGGCGGTGCACATCTTCGTTTTACAACCATCATCAATCCATTCTCGTATCTGAAAATGAAGAGTTCTCGTTACAAAATCCATCAGCATATGGAGTCCCAGGGTTATAATTAAAGGAGCATATTGCCACTTTTTCTCGACAGCCGGCGCCNTACATTTTGTAATGCATTTTTGTAGTTCGTCTTACTGCCGCTAGGTGGCTCCCTCTACGTCGGCAGTCAAATAACGCATTTGAGATCCAATACCGTGCTTCTTTAAAGGTTTTTTACATTTTTTTCATTTCTCCACAAAAATAGCCTTGGCAGTGAAAATGCCACGCATACCGAAACCAAAACAGGCTCAAAGCAGACGGCGTTGTTCATTGAAATCCTGCATCTGTCAGTCACTTAGCTGCTGCACAACCCTAACATTATACCCTCACCTGGTCAAGAAGACAGATCATACATTCTGAATCACCCTGTATAACAACCGGCACTTTACATATACATTGTATACACTTACCTGCCTCTGAACTTTTTGGACTTTCTTGTCATGCTGTTTTGGGGCACTGTTCAGTTTGAACACGAACCAATTTCTGACATAGTAAAACACATCATAAACAACAGAAACAGGGAGAAGAAATAAACAGACAAAGATCCATCTGTAGTTGATGAGGATGTATTCTAACCACTGATCCGAAAAGCTGAGGAGCCCCATTCTTCACTCTGTCAACATCAGGCCAGGTCAAAGGTTGGAATAAATGAATATATTACTTTTCGGGCGTTGCCGAGTTTTACCGAAGATGAATCGAAGAAGCACGAAGCCACTTCGGTCTATTTCGGCCTGTTTCCGAGAAATTTCGCGCCAAATTTTCACGTGCACCACAGTACCCCTCTGTTTACTTCGTGAACAGCCCGATTTCGCTTCGACAGGCTGCAAAAAAGCCCTCAATATGTGGATTCAAGTGCGATCAATGGACGGCAAAACGTCCCACTGTGTGAAGGATCTTTCTAAGTTGACAAAGATCGAAGAACTGAGAGAAAAATTGGAGGAATTGTTTGAAGCTGCCCCTGAACGTCAGAGGTTGTTCTACCGCGGTAAACAAGTGCGTGTCTTCCATGTTCATGACCATTTGACCCCCAATGCATGACATATGCACTAAGTAGGCCAAGGGCAGTGTGTAGGCCTAGGGCCTACTCATGTACTGGTGTAGTTGGTTGTCAATGTCATGGTTGTGTAGGCCTAGCTATGCCTGGTTTAGGCCTAGTACATAATCTGCGTATTGAATCCTGTGCGTGTCAAATTGTCGGCCGAACTTTGATTGATTTGATTCGGCAGCAAAAAATTGTAGAAAAAAGCAAATCAAATATTATCCGTTCTGTCGGCAATTCCACTTACTTGACAGTTCCATAACAACTGGCCCAACGTGACCATGGTGACCAGTGACTGTTGTTAGAACACCCCCCGCAGCGCCCTGCAATTTGATTTGCTACGAAGATCAGCACTAATTTGCATATCGGGTTGTTCACTTGGAACTAATTAATAGACGTATTTGCGCGGGCTTTGATTTTCCGTGAAAGAGCACTCTTTATATAGGTAATGACATCATCAACCTGTGGCTTCATAAAGCTTTTTTGTCATGCTTGTCGAATGATTCACAACTTTGCCGGAACAATGCAGCAGACTCGGGTCTCGCAGACAGTAGGCTACAGTAGTTTCCCCAATTTCCCGATGAAACAGCGAGACGAATGTTTTTTTTGCAATAAACTCTCTGTGTTATGGATCAATTATTTATGATGGATAGACCAAACATTGAGTACAGTAGAGCCACAGCACAGGAAGTTCTATGCGGTTCCAAAGGTCATATAATTTTGTGGTTTGAGTGGTACTATTTTTAGACCAGGAATCGCACACAATTTACATTAAGTTGCGGCTGGAGGTAGAGGTGGTATGAACCTGTATTTTAACTGTCGTGTCAGCAAACACGACCAAGCCAAAACACATTAGGCCGTCTAAGTTGGGAACAAACTGACTTAAGCGACGTCGAAACAACTGAATAGGCCTACGCTACTAAAAAAGTCAGTACGGTATAGCTAGGCGTATCATGACATTTAATATATAATCATGGACTGTGTGTGCTACCTGCAATTCATTGGCCTAGATTCTCGATTCTTTGTACACTTGAATTAATTGCATTGACATGTGGATTTTTTTCAGCTCGAAGATGGCCACAGCTTATATGACTACAGCGTGGTTCAGAATGACATCGTTCAACTCATGTTGCGACCCATTCCTAAGGCGGAGGAAAAGAAGGAGGAAATTAAATTGGCCACAATAAATGGTGACATCAGTAGCGGAGATGAGGGAGCATCTGATAAAGAAAATAAAGAGGTATGTAGACGAACCTGTTGGCCTGGAGTCTCTTCCATTGCAGTTGTTAGTATTCCTTCTTTGTATGTCTGGAATATGGCACCCGACATGTCACAGGACATTTGTTGATGTTCTGAATATTTGCCAGTCTTCCCACTTGATGATGAAAAAGTTATCTTCTCCTTAGTGTTTGGTGGACTTTTTGACCAATCAGCATTAGCCACGAAGTCTGGCCATTGTTAGGAATGACGTGATCAGTTGAGACCATGTGCTTGATTGAGTATTTTACATGCTATGCTCATCAAGCCACACTTCGACAGTTAGCACTTCATGATGTTCTTCCTGTTGTATCCCTTTGTACTATTATGTTGAGATTAGATGGGGGACCACTCCTTAGTGTTTGGCGGTTTTTCTGACCAATCAGAATTAATCACGTGATTGGGTCTCTCCCAGTTAGGTGTTAGTTCTTCAGTTGAGGCCAGGTGCTTGATGAAGCAACACACCAGCTCTCAAATCAAGTAGCCTATCGACATCACGTCTAGTACTTAAGGAGATTCCTCCAGTTAGATCACTTCATACCTCTGCTGATATCTTGTTGGAAGTACAAATAAAGAAGTTTGCAATAACACNTACTTAAATGCTTTACGTGGCTTTAGTGAATACCATTTGGTATACTTACGAAAGGGTTACGAATACGTAAGTGCTACGAACCGTTGATGAATAAGGCCCCTGAATATTTGCCAGTCTTCCCACTTGATGATGAAAAAGTTATCTTGAGACCAGACCACTCCTTAGTGTTTGGTGGACTTTTTGACCAATCAGCATTAGCCACGAAGTCTGGCCATTGTTAGGAATGACGTGATCAGTTGAGACCATGTGCTTGATTGAGTATTATACATGCGATGCTCATCAAGCCACACTTCGACAGTTAGTACTTCATGATGTTCTTCCTGTTGTATCCCTTTGTACTATTATGTTGAGATTAGATGGGCACCACTCCTTAGTGTTTGGCGGTTTTTCTGACCAATCAGAATTAATCACGTGATTGGGTCTCTCCCAGTTAGGTATCAGTTCTTCAGTTGAGGCCAGGTGCTTGATGAAGCAACACGCCAGCTCTCAAGTACCCTGTTGACATCACGTCTAGTACTTAATGAGATTCCTCCAGTTAGATCACTTCATACCTCTGCTGATATCTTGTTGGAAGTACAAATAAAGAAGTTTGGAATAACACAAGATGTTGTCTTCACCAATGTTGGTCTCAACTAGTCCCCACGAGAAGGAGGAATACAACATGGTGTACGTGTCCACATCAGCTTGTTGGAAGTTACGAAGAAGATCAGGACACAACACAAGATATGTGGGGCGGTCTGTGAAAACCCGTCGGAAGTCGCTGAGTGATCAACAAGGGTTGTTAGATTGCCTGTGTATTGATCTGCTACTGTTCACCTGTTATATACCGGTACATTTCAGCTATTGAAATGTGCGGGTTCACCAAGGCCATTTTAGATAATGTATCATAGGTATTTTTGCGGGCCAAGAAAATCATTGTTTATTTTATACATTTTGTTTGTTTATGTCCTGTCTTTTGTCTTTAATTTGTTGGCGGCATACCCCTGTAGAAATACTTTTGATGCCAGAAGTATTCAATTTGGACTGGTGGGTTGGCATGGCCCAAAAGTCCAAAATAACATAATTTAAAACATCCATGTTTACAAAACACTGAATGTAAACAATGAAGTCATGAGATACATTACCGGTATCTTTTTGAACACTTTCCTCAAACGGACATCCAACGGGTTTTCCTAGACTGCCTCACATATGTCCTCAATAACTCATTCTATTGGTCTCATCTCCCAACAAACTGGATGAATACAACAAAAATTCCCTGATTGGCTGTGAATAAATCACTCTCTATTCTTTTCCAGCCTGTTGTCGGCAGCAGCCAAGATAGCGGAGTAGCAGATGACGAGAGTACATACAAGGTGAGTGGACACACGTTTTCCAAAACTCCCGGCGGACAGTATTAGAATGACAGAGTGGAAACAATGACGCCTGTCAGCTCTGACATTGCAGGTTCAATTCCCCCATCTGACCTACTTTTCGTGAGATTATGAGGGCAAGTACATGTATTTGACATGGCATGTGTCCAGGGGGTTACGTTTTTTCGTGCATTTTATGGAAGTTGGCCAAAGTTGTCTGTAGAGCTAAGGATATATTATTTGGCACTCGTCTGAAGGGTCATGAATGAACTCGGGCCTACAAAGCACCTTTGCCTTTTCTACTCTTTTCTAACATTTTTCATTACGATGCTTTTTTCTGCCAGGTTGGCGACATTGTTGATGTGAGAGACTCCCAAATGGGGGCGTGGTTCGAAGCTGTGATCATGAAAGTTGAAAAAACGAATACGGAGACATCGAATGTTGACACTCAAGATTCTGAAATGGAAGTGGCTGATGTGAAAAAGGCGGAAACAATTGATGAAAATTGTAATACCAAACAGGTTGAGAATAAAGAATCGGAATGCATCACGTCTGCCTTGTCTGAAAAACAAAACAAGGCAATCAATGACATTGAAATGAAGGCATCTACCTCAAACGGTGACTGTGATGTGACGGATGGCGATGGTCCGAAAGTAACGGCAGCCATTTTTGATGATGAAAATTCTGTAAAGGACGATGGCTATAGATATCATATCAAATTTGAAGGGTAAGTTGAAGTGATGCTGCAGCAAACGTTTGCTAATAGATAGCAGGGCCCTCGAAGTTTAGGAGGGAGTTATGTGGCGGCCTGAGAGGGGGGAGCACGAGGGGGGTGACCCCCCTCGTCCGAAAATTTTTTGAAAATTGTGGGATAAAACATCCAATTTCCCGGCATCTGCCATGTCTGCGATCAAAAATCGGCGGCCATTACAAGGAAGTCACTTGGCACGAATACTGACGGAAACTGCCGATCGATTGTCCGAGTGTGTGACGTCAGAGGCTGTGCCAAATATGGTCACCGTTACACTACTACTCCATTCATCACTGTTCGTGACTGGAGTTGATTGACCAATCAGGAAGAAGGGCGCGAATATGGCGCGAAGAGACGTGAATACATAATGTGGAATGCGCATAAATTATTGATTTTCGTTTTGAAGTACATGTAGACTGCGGCCAGCGTGGCTGTCGGATTGAGAGCGCACGTGTTCCCGCATTCATGGCGATTTCGTCAGTTAGTGGGTGATTCGGAGAATGACTTTGGGGCTGGTGATAGGATATTAGGATGAGAAAGGGGCACTAATGGTAAAGAGGATGTTGATTAAGGCTTTTATTCATCATTTATTTCACTGATAAAATCACTTGGCGGACGATTTTTTTGACTTGGCGGCAGATTTTATGGCTTGGCGGAAAGCACGTTTACACACGTTTCACTTGGCGGTGCGCCAAGTCGTTAACGTAGGTTCGAAGGCCCTGGATAGGGAATTGATTAATTTGAATTTATCTGTGGGTCGATCCTAGTTGGATATGTCTTAGGTTTTGTCCAGGTTCCAAGACAGTAATGACCATCTTGTCCAAACAAGAGGCCATCGACTGCGTCTTTAGCCTTGTCCAAATCATGTCATCTTTTGCATTAACTCATAAATTATGAATGAATCTGACCCCTACTTGACCCTGCGCCTGAGCCAGTCAGAACTCGTGAAACAAATTGCCGTTAGGCACTTCTCTTCCCGCAAACATCTGTAACACGGATTTTCATTGGCACGTTGATTAGCCTTCGCACACCGATGATTGGCTGAGACTCTGAGCTCCTCAGAAGTGGGAAATGTGATGGATTCAAACCAGGCTAGATGGGCGTCAGGCTGGTGAGAATCAGATGGTAGAATCAGATGGTAATGACTTGAGTTGTCAGAGTGAGTGGCGCAGTGGGAACATCGGTGGCTACCACGTTTGAGGTTCCGTGTTTGATCCCTGGTCAGTTGACTGCTGTTCATGTGCGATTTGGCCTCAGGTTGTGTTCAGCCGTCATCTCCTCCTGTTGTCTCAATAGACAAATCCCAAATTCCAAGTTCTGCGCACTTCCGCGGAAATAGCAACAAGAACCTCGATCTGAAACCAGCTGACGTGACGCAATCCGTGATTCAGCAATGGTCAACTCTGACGTAACGTCGTCGAAGTCACTGTCGTGGGGTTCTCTGCGTCACGTCATTCAGTTTCAGACCGAGGTTCTTGTTGCTATTTCGGCGGAAGTGCGCAGATCTTTCCCGTTTACGTCAATTTGGGATTTGTCTATATCACACTTATGTTGAGGTATTGATGTCATGAAAGTGCACCTGAAAAATTGCATGGTTTTCCTCTTCTAGCTATGAAAATGACGACCCAGTTGCTGACACCGTGAAGAGCATACGGCCTCGGGCCAGCAAAACGATCCCATTCAAGGACATCGAGGTTGGCGACAAGGGCATGGTGAATTACAATTATGACGAACCGAAGGAGAGAGGTTATTGGTATGACTGTATCATCACGGAGAAACGCGATACACGGACAGTTAAGGAATTGTATGGTACTATTTTCTTGGGGTGAGTTTCAAATTGGTTGTGGATTCGCAAATCACACTTCGTTGCCAGCGGGGAACGGCAGTTTCTGATGAAAAGAGGCATTATGCCTACTTTCATTGGAATTATTGAAGAAAAATCTGCTATAGACAAGATAAAATCTGCAGGGCACATGCTTTTCTTGACGAATTTGTCATTTTAGGCAGAGAGTTCAAGTGTCCAAAGAGCCATAGAAATGATGCAGCAATAAAGGTTCGAAATGCATTGTGTAGTGAAAATTGAATTTGTATATACATGTACGTTGAAAAATAAAAAATATTTATTGTTGCATCATTTCAATGGCTCTTTGAATTTGTCATTTTCTGCCTTTTCAGCCCTGACCTTGCACCCCTTGAGAAGTGTCAAATCATGTTCATCGATGAAGTAATGGATATCAGTAAGCCTGGGACGCAGCTCAACATGAGCCAGGTGGAAAGTGGAGTAGCGCAAAGCCCTACCAAGAGTGAGTACTGACTGGATTGGACTCGTGTCTGAGAGGCCCCGGGTTTGATTCTCAGTCCATTGTTGTTTCAAATTCTGTGTGAAAAAGTGGGGTTTCATCTTGACTCAGGGAAACGAATAATGGTAGTATTCAGCAGCAGGTTCAGATCATATCTTACTAATTTCAGGGACCAACAAACCAGAATGTGACCACTGCCAAGACAACCCACGACGGAAGTGTAAGTTCTGTTCGTGTGCTGTTTGTGGTGGCAAGAATGAACCAGAGAAGCAGATCATGTGTGATGAGTGTGACGGTGCCTATCATATCGGATGTCTTAACCCTCCATTGACGTCAATACCAGACGTAGAAGAGTGGTAAGCAGATGATACTGTGTGTTTTTTAGTTGTGATAAGTACTGCTGTGGTCTCACTGACCCCATCCACCCAAAGTGATCTAACACCAATAATTTGGACTCCCACCCACCCCCACATTCTGAAAAGTTGCGATTCAAAACCTGTCTTTGTCTTACCCAAATCGCCAAATCTCATAATTTTCATTGGTTGCCAAATCTGCTACGACCAGGAACCTGTGTATTTTGATAATTTATCACGCCTTATGGTACTTAACTTGTAATTGTTTGAAGGTACTGCCCAGAATGCAAAAATGATGACACAGAAGTGGTTCGTGCTGGAGAGAAGCTGAAAGAGAGCAAGAAGAAGGCCAAGATGGCGTCTGCCACCTCGTCGTCGAGTAGAGATTGGGGTAAAGGAATGGCGTGTGTTGGGCGAACGAAAATGTGTACCATTGTACCACCGAATCATTTTGGGCCTATTCCTGGAGTTGAAGTTGGTACGATGTGGAAATTCAGAGTACAGGTATGTGGCAACTTAATTTGGGGTTCATTGCCTGCAAAAGTTGTATTGATTTGGAGTCAAGTTGCTGCTGTTTTCTTAGATACATGTAACTAGAGGTGTTTTGTGACCTTTGGTTGAAATCTGTTCACACAGATAACTGGCGTGATGAGGGTAACGTGTTGTAACGTCCTTTCAGCTGATAGAGTTACTTTCCCCCTCCAGCCAGCATCTTTTCAAGACAGCGCAAAGAGTTCTCACTTAAAGCGAATCGATAGCGGATTTTGTTTACATTTGGCTGGTGTTTGTAAACACAAAATTCAGCCAATTTTGTCCCCTGTTCAGAATACTCTACCTGGGAATATTCACATCCATTTATTTGGTGGTAATCTGTTGTCTTCTTTCTTATTTCGTTTTCTAGCGCTCTGGCAAAATGCTGCAATGCTAAGTTTGATAAAAAGAATGGCGCCACAGCAGAAGATTGGCAAGGAGGGAAACCCGTGCGAGTCGTCCGTAACGTCAAGGGTAAAAAGCACTCGAAATATGCCCCGGATGATGGTAACAGATATGATGGCATTTACAAGGTAGGTCTGGTTTCACTGCACTGTCAGAATGGTGCAGTGGCAACATCGGGGCTTGTCACTCCTAAGGTTCCAAATTTGATCCCTAGGGCAATTCCACGGTCACGGACGTGACATGTTTTCACTTATCTCCGCAAATTTTGACACCACAGAAAGATGTAATACCCTGCATCATGTCAGGCTTGTGTCCTTCTATGCCCCTGGTATGAATTAAGTTCGTTGTGATTCATAATTAGTGCACTATTTGCTAATTAGTTGTGTCACAGACGTGACATTGCACAGGTCACATCCGTGATGCAACTAATTAGCAAACAGCACACTAATTATGAATCACAACGAACTTAATTCATACCAGGGGCATAGATAGACACAAGCCTGACATGATGCAGGGTATTACATCTTTCTGTGGTTCCAAAATTTGCGGAGACAGCACTGAATAAGTGAAAACATGCCACGTCCTTGACCGTGGAATTGGCCCCTAGTCATGTGAATAGAAACTATGCTGGACACCTGCTGTATTGTAAATGGTGTTACCTCCAGTTCAGTCATATTCTATGGTAGTGCAGTACTGACAGGTGTACTAGGACTTGCAAAGATAGTGAGACCTCTGTCCCTTACCGTTCCAGGTCACCAGATATTGGCCCGAGAAGGGGAAGTCTGGATATCTCGTGTGGCGGTATGAACTCCGCCGTGACGACCCTGCCCCCGCACCGTGGACAAAGGAGGGAAAGAAACGCCTCAAGGAGCTGGGACTCACCATGCAGGTAGGGATGATCACGAGCCCGCAACAGAATACAGCACCTCTCTAATGCGGACACCCCTGGGACTGACATGTCTGACTGGCATACGTATAATAAGGATAATGCTGGGACTGAAGAATTTGATCCATTAATTAAGGGGTGTCCTCATAATGAGAAAGTGATTTGAGACTGATTATTACAGTGGAGAGCATTACATGTAAAAAGCCTCATATTTCATGAAGTAATCTTTCTAATTTCAGTACCCCGATGGGTATCTAGAGAATCAACAGGAGAAAGAGAAGGAGAACAAGGGGAAAGGAAAAGGAAAAAGGAAGAGGGATGAAGGTATGCTTGTGGCAGGATACAAAGAAAAATTTATTTGGGTTGTTGACTTGGAGTAGTCTTGTATTTGTGGAAGTTAGATTTCTCTTTCAATTCTTCATTCTATGGAAGACAGCATTATTAGTAGAAAATTTCATGTGATACCCAAAGTGTCGAGTTGAGAGCCTTGCACCATGGCATTCGTGGTCCAAAAACAATGAACTTTTCTGCCGTCGGTGGCCGTAAGAGGCCGCCTTTTACCGGTCCTAGAACGTCGCAAAATTTGGCGTCAAGTGCGTGAGCCACGGTGCCCACATCATTATGGACGACGTTGTGGCATGCATTTCTGCCCTGTGACGTCAAATTTCATGACGTTCTGGGACCGGTAACTCGTAGCGGCCTCTGACGGCTCCAAAGTTCTTCATATTAAGTGAATGTACAGCAGGAGGAAACCAGAGTCCCCAGAGGGAGCCTGTGCTGTAAAAAAGAGTCACCTCCATAAGATATCGATTTCTCCGCTAATCAAGGTCATTACGAAAAATAGCGTTACCTGTGTTGAAAAGACCGATTGGGTCATAGTGCAGTCGTATGAGGAAATGTATCTAATTAATGGGCCGTATTCAAAAAGGGTGTTTAAGACTTAGACGCGTGTAACTTCGTCAAATGCATGGTGGAAGTGTGTGCATTTAGTGAAGTTACACGCGTCTAAGTCTTAATCGCGCGATGATCACCCTTTTTGAATACGGCCCAATATGTTTAAATGTCTCCAGATGAAGATGATGAGGAACGAGTCTTACCAAAGAAAAGGAGCAAAGTGGCGGCTTACAAAGTTGATGCAGATGTTTCAAAACTGATCAAAGAGGACAAGGAGAACAAGAAATTATGGGAAGAGGCTCTCGAACATGTGAAAGAGGGGGCACAGGTCAGTTTGAGTGATCATTTCTCGTAGATAGAGGCTGTTTTATGAGAAGATACAGGGATGGCGGTGTTCCATGTCCGAGTGATTCTTGTGAAGTAGCATGGTACATGGGAATTTTTCTGTATCCCATGACTAAAATTAGTAGGCTGCAACGNGCTGCTTCTACTATTGAGACCCCTGAAAATATCATGTGCAACATTACTTTTATCAAAAATCCATGAAATCCTTTACAGATTTTTACTTTTATCTACCGGTATATTTCAGAAATTCCTGGCTAAAGTTGAAGAGACATTCCTCTGTATCTGTTGTCAAGACATCGTCTTTAAACCCATCACGACCAAGTGCTTTCACAACATTTGCAAGGTAACTGTTCATTTCCTTTGAACTACTGTGATAGGATTGATTACATGTACAGGGAACCTCTGTGTCTAGCGAATGATCCTGTGTGTCTTGCAAGTGATTACAGTGAACCTGTGTGTCTTGCAAGTGATTACAGTGAACCTGTGTGTCTTGCTAGTTATAACACGACAACTTTGTCTATGACAAATAAGGCTCACTGAGTGCATCTATTTTCAGCAATGTTTGTCGCGTTCATTCAAGGCGGAAGTTTATTCATGCCCAGCATGCCGCACAGAACTCGGCAAGGATTACAGTCTGGCGATGAATCCAACATTAACCAAGATTCTGAACAAGTTATTCCCGGGCTATGAAAATGGACGATGAATTAGGCATGCTTTTTGAGTGTTCAGACCATCTAATGGAAATGTGTTCTCCGAAATTGCGAATGAATTTGATTGGTCAGATTTGTGTCACATGATATAGTTCGACCAGTCAAATTATGAGGTGCTGGATGGACATTGACTTATACACTACTGGGACTCAGGGTCCCTGTGATTCCGAGGATATGACTCATCATCATCTCTTTGAATGTAAGAACATTGCACAATTGACCTCCCTTTATCCGCGTACATTCCACGAACGTGATGCGGAAGGTACATTTCAGTTCTTCGCGTATGGTGCACCATAGGCAAATGACATTACAGTCCATATTCTAGAAGCCTCCTTAACTCTGAGGTTCGCTTTAAGCTTTTCTATTCTGCCCTGCAAACAATAGCTAAAGGTAAACCTTAGAGTTAAGGAAGCTTCTAGAATACGGCCCAATGTCTTCACTGCGTGCCTTCCCAGGGTTCGTACAGGTCCTTGAAAACCTTGAAAAGTACTTGAAAAAAAAGTGACCTTGAAAAGCTATGGAAAAGTACTTAAAAAATGGAATAGCTGTAAAAATTCCTGGAAAAGTCCTTGAAAAATAAAAAGACCCGTTGAAAAAAAAGTTGTTCCTAGTTTCCCGCTAGAGATGTTCTATTTTGATATGAAAATTTGTGTATTTCTCCCTTGCTTTTCAAGAATAAAGTCCTTGAAAAATATCCAAATCATCCTTGAAAAGTACTTGAAAAAAAATAGGGCCCAGGTGTACTAACCATGCCTTCCATGACAACGCCCAACATGCGCGCATGACGCTGCATGTGGTACATGGATGGGTTGCGGCGCAGAAGGGAGGTCAATTGTGCAACGTACTGTAGTCAATAGCTTTTTGCTTAGGGAATTTGTCAGAAGTGACTTCCTTGAAAAGCTTCAAATGACAGTCCTAAAGTAAGGAATAAAAATATCAGTGAATATTACTTGATTGTAAAGTGGTTGCTGTCATTAAAATGTGCTGTTAGCTTACTAGATAAGAATTTCTTCATGTAATACAAAAATTCTTCATGTATTTTAGCAAATGACTTGTATCATACTACAAATATATTGTGAGGTGTTTATTTTAAAATTGTGCTGTGTACGACACAACTTTTTATACTTTCTACCGGTGGATTGGTGAAGAGAAATCTCCATGTCTTGGAAGCACCATGCATGTGTTTTGGGTAGTAGGTTTTCAAGAATAGGGAGGCAAATATACAAAGGGTGTTTATCCATCTGCCTCAGGTTTCAGCAGACGGAATCTTCTGTTGGAAGTTCTCTCAACTCCTTGGAAATTAATTGTGACTGGGTCTGTGACATAGGCCTTGATCATACCTGCCCTTTGTTACACAATCAATAAGGCTGTATTTGGCGCTAACAGACCATCGTCTTTTTATTGTGATGACACTCCCTGTGTAATCTATTAACCCTGCGGTGTTCAGCAACTTTGGCCGGGTTTTGCCAGACAGGGTCACAATTTTCAAAATTTGGAGAAATGTTCTTCAGGTGGTCGAAAAGAACATTTCTTCAAATATTCTTTCGCCCAATATTATTTTATGTGTATTGAACAGAAGATACTGCCTGCTTGTTTCAAACACCCGTCATAAATCTTCAAAGCAGTGAACATTGCACAATCATGATGTCTATCTTCACAATCCACATGTATGTCATCCATATCAGATGTAATGGCACTTATGAATTATGTTAGATATATGATATGTTATTGCATTTTACTATTATCTTGCGTAACATGAGCCTGTAATACTAGGGACACTGCCAATCGTGTACATGTATATTTTAAGCTACCTCTAATGAGTTGAAGCACTGTTCAAACATGTCTTCAGTGAGTTTGTGTTTTTCTCTAATGTAAATTTTACCTATTACTCTTCAATGTTTGTATAGATTACATGTAGTTCTGTCATTTGTCATTAAAGCTGCATCTAATGTACGAATGTATAGGAGGTTTTTGCCCATCACATGTTCGCCCCCCCCCCCCCCACCGNCCCCCCCCCCCAACGGCCTTCTGGATGGGTTCGCTCTATGGTCAGAAGGAATTTGCCCCTGCTGTCCTCGCTGTAAATATTGAAATGAAGTAGGCAGTAGGCTGAATCCAGAAAGTTTTGAAGAGAGATGGAATGAACACAGCATGCTGATGGCGTGCACAGAAATGAAAACAGGGGAGAGACGACCATGTAGATTTTTTGCCACTGGAGGTTTCGCCCCCAGCGGCCTTTCTAGATTCACTCCATGGCCAGTGGCCACTTCTGCAGTGCGCACGGTGGGAGTGGAAAGACGGGAAGGTGCCGCATTCATGGAATGTAGGAGGTTTCGCCCCATTTGTTCTGTTATTCATGTTCTTTCAAATGTAAGTACCGTATACGCAAATATTTCCGCGAATAAAAATTACCGCGAAAATTGCGAACTGGTCAATACCCCCACAAATTCTATTAAACGTGAACCATTTTCCAATCGACGACGATCCCATAATACATCGTGGTTTGCACTGAATTACACCGCGCATCGTTGAAAATGCAGTGTTTTTGAAATCTTTTATCGGACCCCAACTGCGCAAACCACGCAAGTGCTGGACATGCGTGGTTTTAGGACTCATTTGGCAGATTGCACCAGACAAAAAAAAATTTGGGTAAAGACACACTTTTGACAGGACAAAAATTTCCACACCATCTCCAGAGCGGTTCTGCTGAAGACAACATGACGGAATTAATAATAATAAAACGGTATTTGTATGGCGCCGCTCATCTATATATCGCAGCGCCTCACAGAGTTAAAATACTGCGGAGATTGAGGAATTGGTATCATTTTTAGCTCACTGGGGTGAGCTATTACGATGGTGCAGCGTCCGTCGTCCGTCGTCGTCCGTCGTCGTCGTCGTCCGTTAGCAGGGCACGTTTCGTAACCGCTGGAGCTATTGATCTGAAACTTGGTACATATATACCCCTAGGTCAGATGACCCACGACACCAAATACTCTAAACATGAATACTTGGAAATCCAACTTTAGTGTCGTTTTCTGTGTTTTTTTTTGTCCCCTGTTCAGAATACTCTACCTGGGAATATTCACATCCATTTATTTGGTGGTAATCTGTTGTCTTCTTTCTTATTTCGTTTTCTAGCGCTCTGGCAAAATGCTGCAATGCTAAGTTTGATAAAAAGAATGGAGCTACGGCAGAAGATTGGCAAGGAGGGAAACCCGTGCGAGTCGTCCGTAACGTCAAGGGTAAAAAGCACTCGAAATATGCCCCGGATGATGGTAACAGATATGATGGCATTTACAAGGTAGGTCTGGTTTCACTGCGCTGTCAGAGTGGTGTAGTGCCAACATCCAGGCTTGTCACTCCGAAGGTTCCAGATTTGATCCCCAGTCATGTGAATAGGAACTATGCTGGACACCTGCTGTATTGTAGATGGTAACTGGATAACTCCAGTTCAGTCATATTCTATGGTAGCCTACTAGGACTCGCAAAGATAGTGAGACCTCTGTCCCTTTCCGTTCCAGGTCACCAGATATTGGCCCGAGAAGGGGAAGTCTGGATATCTCGTGTGGCGGTATGAACTCCGCCGTGACGACCCTGCCCCCGCACCGTGGACAAAGGAGGGAAAGAAACGGCTCAAGGAGCTGGGACTTACCATGCAGGTAGGGATGATTACGAGCCCGCAACAGAATACAGCACCTCTCTAATGCGGACACCCCTGGGACTGACATGTCTGACTGGCATATAATAAGGATAATGCTGGGACTGAAGAATTTGATCCATTAATTAAGGGGTGTCGTCATAATGAGAAAGTGATTTGAGACTGAGTATTACAGTGGAGAGCATTACATGTAAAAAGCCTCATATTTCATGAAGTAATCTTTCTAATTTCAGTACCCCGATGGGTATCTAGAGAATCAACAGGAGAAAGAGAAGGAGAACAAGGGGAAAGGAAAAGGAAAAAGGAAGAGGGATGAAGGTATGCTTGTGGCAGGATACAAAGAAAAATTTATTTGGGTTGTTGACTTGGAGTAGTCTTGTATTTGTGGAAGTTAGATTTCTCTTTCAATTCTTCATTCTATGGAAGACAGCATTATTAGTAGAAAATTTCATGTGATACCCAAAGTGTCGAGTTGAGAGCCTTGCACCATGGCATTCGTGGTCCAAAAACAATGAACTTTTCTGCCGTCGGTGGCCGTAAGAGGCCGCCTTTTACCGGTCCTAGAACGTCGCAAAATTTGGCGTCAAGTGCGTGAGCCACGGTGCCCACATCATTATGGACGACGTTGTGGCATGCATTTCTGCCCTGTGACGTCAGATTTCATGACGTTCTGGGACCGGTAACTCGTAGCGGCCTCTGACGGCTCCAAAGTTCTTCATATTAAGTGAATGTACAGCAGGAGGAAACCAGAGTCCCCAGAGGGAGCCTGTGCTGTAAAAACGAGTCGCCTCCATAAGATATCGATTTCTTCTCTGATCAAGGTCGTTACGAAAAATAGCGTTACCTTTGTTGAAAAGACCGATTGGGTCATAGTGCAGTCGTATGAGGAAATGTATCTAATTAATATGTTTAAATGTCTCCAGATGAAGATGATGAGGAGCGAGTCTTACCAAAGAAAAGGAGCAAAGTGGCGGCTTACAAAGTTGATGCAGACGTTTCAAAACTGATCAAAGAGGACAAGGAGAACAAGAAATTATGGGAAGAGGCTCTCGAACATGTGAAAGAGGGGGCACAGGTCAGTTTGAGTGATCATTTCTCGTAGATAGAGGCTGTTTTATGGGAAGATGCAGGGATCCCAGTGTCCCATGTCCGAGTGATTCTTGTGATGTAGTATGGTACATGGGAATTTTTCTGTATCCCATGACTATGAAATCAGGACAAAATTAGTAGGTTGCAACGAGGTGTAGTGGTGGGGGGGGGGG
>NMRB01000084.1:422909-435948 GCA_002633025.1 Notospermus geniculatus
AACACGACAACTTTGTCTATGACAAATAAGGCTCACTGAGTGCATCTATTTTCAGCAATGTTTGTCGCGTTCATTCAAGGCGGAAGTTTATTCATGCCCAGCATGCCGCACAGAACTCGGCAAGGATTACAGTCTGGCGATGAATCCAACATTAACCAAGATTCTGAACAAGTTATTCCCGGGCTATGAAAATGGACGATGAATTAGGCATGCTTTTTGAGTGTTCAGTCCATCTAATGGAAATGTGTTCTCCGAAATTGCAAATGAATTTGATTGGTTAGATTTGTGTCACATGATATAGTTCGACCAGTCATATTATGAGGTGCTGGATGGACATTGACTTATACACTACTGGGACTCAGGGTCCCTGTGATTCCGAGGATATGACTCATCATCATCTCTTTGATACAAAATGCCAATTACATGTACATGTAGTCCCCACTGAACTTTTGTTGAAATTATTATTCAGATTTTAGGACTGTTTTGGCAAGTTGAGGTCAAGAAGTGAATCTTTCTTGCACTGAAAATACAGTTATTGATACTTGATGTTTTTAAATTTCTGACTGAACGGGTCGGGCCAACTACCGGTACATGCAGTACTAAATGAATTCAGTCCATTTTACCAAGATATGAGATTATTTTACCTTCAAGCTGTATGGGATAGACTGATACCCTGTGAAAAAGCCCAGAGTTTGTTGTTTGGGGGAAAAAGGTCACAATGTCTACCAAATGGTGTGAGGAATTGTGAGTGTTCATAAGCAATCTTTGTGCAAGTTACCAGTATTCATATTAGCATGACAAAATATGTATATGTGTTTGGTCTGTACTCTAGATTTCCTCATCGTGTGATGGAGCTGCTTGTTGATGCTTATTCTGTAAGAACATTGCACAATTGACCTCCCTTTATCCGCGTACATTCCACGAACGTGATGCGGAAGGTACATTTCAGTTCTTCGCGTATGGTGCGGGTGCGTGACGTCTTTGCACCATGGGCAAATGACATTACGGTCCGTATTCTAGAAGCCTCCTTAACTCTGAGGTCCACTTTAAGCTTTTCTATTCTGCCCTGCAAACAATAGCTAAAGGTAAACCTTAGAGTTAAGGAAGCTTCTAGAATACGGCCCAATGTCTTCACTGCGTGCCTTCCATGACAACGCCCACCATACGCGCATGACGCTGCATGTGGTACGTGGATGGGTTGCGGCGCAGAAGGGAGGTCAATTGTGCAACGTACTGTAGTCAATAGCTTTTTGCTTAGGGAATTTGTCAGAAGTGACTTCCTTGAAAAGCTTCAAATGACAGACCTAGAGTAAGGAATAAAAATATCAGTGAATATTACTTGATTGTAAAGTGGTTGCTGTCATTAAAATGTGCTGTTAGCTTACTAGATAAGAATTTCTTCATATAATACAAAAGTTCTTCACGTATTTTAGCAAATGACTTGTATCATACTACAAATATATTGTGAGGTGTTTATTTTAAAATTGTACTGTGTACGACACAACTTTTTATACGTTCTACCGGTGGATTGGTGAAGAGAAATCTCCATGTCTTGGAAGCACCATTTCTTCAAATATTCTTTCACCCAATATTATTTTATGTGTATTGAACGGAAGATACTGCCTGCTTGTTTCAAACACCCATCATAAATCTTCAAAGCAGTGAACATTGCACAATCATGATGTTTATCTTCACAATCCACGTGTATGTCATCCATATCAGATGTAATGGCACTTATGAATTATATTAGATATATGATATGTTATTGCATTTTACTATTATCTTGCGTAACGTGAGCCTGTAATACTAGGGACACTGCCAATCATGTATATTTTAAGCTACCTCTAATGAGTTGAAGCACTGTTCAAACATGTCTTCAGTGAGTTTGTGTTTTTCTCTAATGTAAATTTTACCTATTACTCTTCAATGTCTGTATAGATTACATGTAGTTCTGTCATTTGTCATTAAAGCTGCATCTAATGTACGAATGTATAGGAGGTTTTTGCCCCATCACATGTTCGCCCCCNGCCTTCTGGATGGGTTCGCTCTATGGTCAGAAGGAATTTGCCCCTGGTGTCCTCGCTGTAAATATTGAAATGAAGTAGGCAGTAGGCCGAATCCAGAAAGTTTTGAAGAGAGATGGAATGAACACAGCATGCTGATGGCATGCACAGAAATGAAAACAGGGGAGAGACGACCATGTAGATTTTTTGCCACTGGAGGTTTCGCCCCCAGCGGTCTTTCTAGATTCACTCCATGGCCAGTGGCCACTTCTGCAGTGCGCACGGTGGGAGTGGAAAGATGGGAAGGTGCCGCATTCATGGAATGTAGGAGGTTTCGCCCCATTTGTTCTGTTATTCATGTTCTTTCAAATGTAAATACCGTATACACAAATATTTTCGCGAATAAAAATTACCACGAAAATTGCGAACTGGTCAATAACCCCGCAAATTGTATTACACGCGAACCATTTTCCAATCGACGACGATCCCATAATACATCGTGGTTTGCACTGAATTGCACCGCAAGTCCTGGACTTGCGTGGTTTTAGCACTCATTTGGCAGACAAAAAACAAAACAAAAAATTTGGGTAAAGACACACTTTTGACAGGAGAAAAATTTCCACACCATCTCAAGAGCGGTTCTGCTGAAGACAACATGACGGAATTAATAATACCGGTAATAATAATAAATCGGTATTTGTATGGCGCCGCTCATCTATATATCGCAGTGCCTCACAGAGTTAAAAAACTGCAGAGATTGAGGAATTGGTGTCATTTTGTAGGTGTATCCTTCTCCTAAGCAGACCAGCGCATTTTCTACCGTATTGGGCAGATTGCACCAGATGAAACGCAAGTCCATATCATGTTAGTGCTAAAACCATGCAACTGCCATGTTGGTGCTAAAACCACGCAAGTCCTGGACTTGTGTGGTTTTAGCACTAACATGGCATGGACTTGCATTTTGTACTCATCTGGTGCAGTCTGCCCAATGAGTGCTGAAACCACGCAAGTGCCATGTTAGTGCTAAAACCACGCAAGTCCTGGACTTGCGTGGTTTTTCCACTCATTTGGCAGATTGCACCAGACGAATGTAAAACACAAGTCCGTGCCATGTTAGTGCTAAAACCACGCAAGTGCCATGTTAGTGCTAAAACGAATGAGTGCTGAAACCACACAAGTTGTGGACTTAAGGGCCCGTATGCACCAGTTCAGGCTAAGTTTTATCTCAACTCCAGCTAAGCTGATCTTTAACTTAAGCTGAAATTCCGCTTATCCCAACTTGAGCCGCAGCCCATTTGAGTTATTTCTTAACTTACGATTAGTATGGCTATAACTTAAGCCTTGACGGGTAACATGTTTCACTGTTAAGCTCGCAGCTCTTCTGAGTTATTTCTCAACTTACACTTAAGCCTTGACTCGTAACGGATTAGCTAGGCCTATTGTAGGCAACACAGGTTTCGCTATCAGGCTCACGGATGGGAGACAACGCAAATTTCTTGTCACAATTTGGAGATGGGCCTATCTCGCGCTCAATCAACTGCAAGATTTGGCGAATATTCTCCTCGGCGAAACCAAACCATTTCTGAAATTCCTCATCGGGATAGTGGGTTATTCCGGTCCCGGATTACTCCTTCTGGACACTGCAGTGGATCAAGAGCATCCACAACTAACTTCCATGTTGACATTGATGGCAAGAGCGGGCCAAGGATTTGGGAAAAGGGGGGTACCTTCTGCTAGGACAGTGAAATTTGCGCCAAATTCCAGAATTTCACGATCGATTTTACAGATATTTTGGTTGAAAGGGGAGGCAAGCGCCCCGCGGCCCCCTTGGGATCCGCGCTTGTTGAAGGCACGCCTTCAAATTCGAGGTGTAGGAGTTAATCCCTAACTTAAACCACCCTCCGACCTGGTTTAAGTTTTTGTGGGGTTTAAGCCAGACTTGAAGCTTAGCTTTAGTTGGTGCATACCGACTTCAAGTTAAGTTCGAACTTAAGTTAGACTTAAGCTCAATTTCGGCTTAAGCCACAGTGGTGCATACGGGCCTAGTGGTTTTAGCACTCATTTGGCAGATTGCACCAGACGAGTGTAAAACACAAGTCTGTGCCATGTTAATGCTAAAACCACGCAAGTCCTGGACTTGCATGGTTTTAGCAGTAATATGGCACTTGTGCGGTTTTAGCACTAACATGGCATGGACTTGTGTTTTATACTCATCTGGTGCAATCTGCCCAATGAGTTCTAAAACCACACAAGTCCACGACTTGCGTGGTTTTTCTAGGTGTATCCTTCTAAGCAGACCAGTGTCCTGCACGCGCATTTTCTTCCGTAATTCGCCGTCTCCATTGAATGCGGGACGGAGCAAACTGGGCTAAGTGAAACTTTGGGTAAGGACAAAAGTTTGACATCTGATTTGCAAATGACATGTTTTTTTATTTTTGTTTATGAAATCTTTTCATCAGATGTCAAACCATATTTCAGTCAATCAAGAATTGAAAAACATGTCATTTACATTTTGGTTTATTTTACATAAAAATACAGAGGGAACACATGCACTGCTTCATCATTTACCCCTGCACATGAAAACAAGTGCAAACAATAAATATTTACCAAACATGACCAAAATACATGTAGTTGACTGATTGGTTAAAAAGATCAACATCCAGTCTTTTCAATTCATTTTCTGTTCCCAGCCTCCCTCAATCCAGAGACACTAAAAGAAGTGGGAGTACATTGGCATAAGAACAGGACATCACTTTGTACAAGAACCTCATATACATGTAGCAGTTGTTGCCAATGATAAACATTCTCCCAACCAGCCAAACTTCATCAACAAAGTCTCCAAGCATCAATTACCGGTAATAAAATCATTGTACTCTTTTCCCCATCCAGAATTTTGGTTTATGTTTCAGTTTTGTTGTAATCTCCCCAGCAGATCGCCGTAATTCTTTCCTCTCCTGGTGATGCTGCCTTGCTTCCTCCCTCCGTCGTTTCTCCTTCTCGTTCCTCTTGATTGAAAAAGTCATCTCACGACTTCCACCACTCGTGCTCGTATGTGATGACACGCCAGACTCGAGCTCCTTCTGCACGCGATCACCAAGACTTTTCCTGAAAACAGTCGTGATAATCTTCAGATTAGATACAGCACTTTGCGCAATACAACCATCCCAAAGAGCACATTATTTGTAAATGTAGTAATTTGTACCGGTAGTAGCCAAGTCTCTCCAGAAACACTTCTGGAGAACTCAAGTACCAGCTCATTCAGCACATCACTCGATCCTTTGAGCCATTTGAGAGAACACAGCTATAATTCTACCAAAAATTAAACCCAATAGACATTCCCAAATTGACATAAATGACAAAGATCTCGCACATCCGCTGAAATCTCAACCACAACCTCGGTCTGAAACTGAATGACGTGACGCAGACAACCCCACGACAGGGACTTCGAAGACGTTGCATCAGAGTCGACCACAGCTGAATCATGGATTGCGTCACGTCGCCCGGTTTCAGAACAAGGTTATGGTGAAATTTCGGCGGAAGTGCGCAGATCAGCTAATTAGGAGAAACGTCAGTATCAAATCGGACAGTGCTGCCCATTGCACAGCACCTCAACACAGAATATACTTACGTATTCTATGAAACTCACAAACAAATTTCTGAAGACTGCAACTCAACACTTACCTGGTCTCTTTCTTTTTCTTCCCATGCAAACTTGAAAAGTCCTCCCCAGATTTGAGTTCCATGAATTTCGGTGTAGATTTCTGACTCATTCGAGCCTCTCTCTCCTTCATCTTTTCCTCTCTTTTGATCTGTCTGTGTTGCCGCTGAACTTCCTTCTGCCATTCACGATCATCGTCCGAAGAATCGCTGTCTTCGTCGCTAGCATGGCCCTCTGGTTCTTCTTCCTGAAAAAGAAAAGCAGTGCTGTCGTAGTGACGTAGTGGGAATATCAGCTGCCCTCACCTCTGTGGTTGTGGGCTCAATTCCCAAAGAATTTAGCTTATTCAGTAAGTTATCTCTGTTGGTCAATCAGTTTTGGAAATTCTCAAGGAATTACATTGCATTAATACATTACTTGATGTATAGGTTATGAAAAACATTGGGAAAAGTGTGCATCCCTGGCCGACTCCAGCACCGGCCCAAAGCTGTTTGTCTTGAGGTGCCACACAAGCAGTATTGCCATTGATTGACCAACGGATATTGTAGTCCCAAACATAGTGGAAATTGAAAGTCTAAGAACAGACATTCAAAAAAGTCTAAAGTAGACACATCTAAAACAGACATGAATGGCACAACAATCCTACCTCATCCATTTCCATGGCCGATTCTTCCGCCCGTTTCTTCTTCATTCTTTGTTTATCGATTTTTGATACGACCGGATTGAGCAGACGATAATCTGGACTCTCTGTGTCGACTTCAAAGTCGGGATTTGTAAACAATGCCGAGAAACGATCATCCTTCAGTAAGTTGGGCAGTGCCTGGAAAGAAAGACAAATGGTGTATTTAAGTTGTCCTTTGTTTGGCTACTGGTAACTCATGATTTTTGATTGTACTGATGCCCATGAAATATGTGATCTCTCCACATTGGCATTTCAATAAGTCCTATCTGTGACCTGTTCCAGCAAAAGCAGGCGCTTGTCGCAAGTCATCACCATTGTCATCAGTTTACAACTTAAGTATTATCACTGCTGTCCACTACTACTGTCAACCTGCAGAGACGTACCGTACATTTCAGCTACTGTGTGATATAAACGTTAACCCTTTCCTCGGTTCCGACAAGCACCTACTCTTACTGGAGCGAGTCACATGCATGTAGAAACAAGGGAAAGAAATGCGTACCTTCTTTTTCTTGACTGGTTCTTCTTCCTGTTCCATTAGTTTCTCAGCCAGCATCTTGTTCACCTTGGGAAGTTTCTGAGAATGAAGAAAATGTAAACATAACAACCACATGGCGATGGTTACTTTGGTATGAAATCTTGATGGGAATTTGACCACAGAACAACACATACGTGCAATACAGGTACCAGTAGTACAATTTCATTGAAACTTGGCAGATTCAACAACTAGATTTCATTGAAACTTGGCAAATTCACCAACAGTGTTTCATTGGGAGCTTGGCAGATTCAACAACTAGATTTCATTGAACTTGGCAAATTCACCAACAGGGTTTCATCAGAACTTGCCAGATTCAACAACTGGATTTCATTGGAACTTGGCAAATTCAACAACAGAATTTCATTGGAACTTGCCAGATTCAACAACTGGACTTCATTGGAACATCGGAACTTGGCAGATTCAACTGGAAGATATTATTCCTACCTTAATTTGTACCCTATTCGCCCTCTGTTGCTCAATTTTCTCTTTAATCTTCTGCATTCTATATTCCTCGTATGCAAACGGATCAGCTATTGACTTGGCCTTCCTGTACAGCCTTATGTCCATGAAGTAGCCGTGCATGTAAGCTCGTAAGAGATTGCTGCCAATGAGGTGAGTGAGACCAAGTTCTTCTAACTCGTGGCGAGTGATAAATTTGTAGTCGTCATACACTGAAACGAAATAAAACGTGACAAATTGAACATAGGTACATATCAGTAGCCCAAGGCATAAAATTTGACCAAAATGTTCCAGTGCAATGCCACATGTACCCATTTGTCAGAAAATGCACGCATAGTATGACTATCTTTCACACAGCTGCACTTGAAATGTTTTACACACCACACATCTGGTTCAAACTCACCCATAGGTGTGGCACTTTCCTCGAGCTCTTCAGTTAGACTGTCCAGGAAGGCACACCACTTAGGAGCTGGACCAAGAGTCTGAAAGGAAGATCATAATTTTGAGGACTGATGAAAACTGACATGTCAATTGCGAGTACTGTTCAATAACTGGCCATACTTACCGGGATATAATACGTCAGCATCTTTGGAGCTTCGTTGGCCAAGAAGAACAAGCCTGAGCCTTGTACCATGCAGAGGTCATTCAGGTACGCGCCTGGTTCTACTGATGTAAATGCTTTACCCTGGAATGGATAATACATTGTACAAGAATGGCAATCATTAGAACTTGTGCAATACGCCTCCTAAAATTGCCTAGTCTGGCCTGTTTCATATAATCTAGTATTCCAATCTCATGGAGGCGCCTGCAGACAACCACATTTTGGCAGCGCTGCGAGAAGCTGTAGCTTTTTTGTCGCTTGCTTATCTATTTTTGATCGCGTCAAGGATGGCCGCTCACAGTGCTGCCCTGTTATCATAAAAAGTTCCACGGGTTTATTACAATGACTCTGGATTAAATGCTGACTCGAAAATTTACAGCAGAGACTTCCAGTTCCTGTTTCATGATACTGACATTCATACCTGGTAATTGTGGAGAAAATATTTATTTACTTACATCATTTCTGTCCCAGATCTTCAAAATCTTTTTATCAATCGACATGACTAATTCCCGCTCAGCCTGATGAAAGAACACCTTTTTAATCGGTAGTCCATACATGTGATCTTTGATCAGTAACGGCTGAGGAGATCTGATGTCATAGAGAGCAACCTGGCAAAAAAGAACAAAGAAAATTTAGAACAGATAGAATTGCTTTTAAATGACACTGACCTTACTATTGTTTGCTAATCTACCACATCTGACATTACATACCGGTACTTAGAAGAGGATCAGATGTAACCATGGTCAGTGGTATTCATCAAGACAGATGTCACCATGGCCAATTAGTAATCAACAGAATTTGATTTAACCATGATCAATGGTATTCATAAGGAGTACAAGGCCCATTTCTACTAAAGCTCTTCCACACCGCTCACTGCAGTTTGCAGTGAAGCGATGTGGTTTTCACGGGTTTAGATGAGCCCTACCATGTGACGCATCACAAACGACAGCAGGAAATGCTGAAGTGGAAACAGATTATAGCTATGGATATTTCATCGTCAACTGAAGAAAATCTCAATATACATTATTATGTAATTTACCTGTCCTGTGCTGGTTCCAACAGCCATATTCAAACCATCTCTGTATGTCAATGCAGTAATAGCAGGTAGGCCAGTCAATTCTTCCACACTGCTGAGCCCTGTTGCTACATCAAGAATCCCAGCTCTTGTTCGCGATCTTGGGTCCCAGCATTCAATTTTACCCTGTAAACGTAAAAGAATGAGCACGATTAGAAAACTGAACAAAATCACCATAGGCTTGGTTTTTTTACAATTTTGTGATTTATATTCATTATCTCCAACCCATGTACTGGCCATGATCATGATCATGATCATGTGGACTCAGATAGGAAACCAGATGTAACATACAGGTCAAGCAAAGTACAGTAGAACCTCCCTTAATGGACACCTCTGCCAGGAGGATGCCTCTCCACTGAGGACAGCAGAGTTCAGTCCCCAATAATCTACCACATCTGACATTACATACCGGTACTTAGAAGAGGATCAGATGTAACCATGGTCAGTGGTATTCATCAAGACAGATGTCACCATGGTCAATTACCGGTAGTAATCAACAGAATTTGATTTAACCATGATCAATGGTATTTATAAGGAGTACAAGGCCCATTTCTACTAAAGCTCTTCCACACCGCTCACTGCAGTTTGCAGTGAAGCGACAGGGTTTCCGCCAGGATTGTCAAGGAGGGGGGAGAGAAAAAAATTTCAAAACATTTTTTTTTTTCGAAAAATTTTTTTTCCAAAAATTTTTTTGGGGGGGGTTTCTGGTTTAAAATGGCCTCCAGAGTCATTTTTACACTCCAAAATGCAAAATTAGTCTTCCTTCTGCATGAAAATTGCATTTGAAATGTGACAAATTAAAGAAACACACTACTGAAGTGAAAATAGTGACATTTGAAAAAGGTTAGTCTGCAAACTTGAGGGGGTGATATCCCATTCTTGAAACTTTTGAGGAGGGGATTCATCCCCCCCATCCCCCCCTCTGGCGGAAACACTGAGCGATGTGGTTTTCACGGGTTTAGATGAGCCCTACCATGTGGCGCATCACAAACGGCAGCAGGAAATGCTGTAGTGGAAACAGATTATAGCTATAGATATTTCATCGTCAACTGAAGAAAATCTCGATATACATATGTAATTTACCTGTCCTGTGCTGGTTCCAACAGCCATATTTAAACCATCTCTGTATGTCAATGCAGTAACAGCAGGTAGGCCAGTCAATTCTTCCACACTGCTGAGCCCTGTTGCTACATCAAGAATCCCAGCTCTTGTTCGCGATCTGGGGTCCCAGCATTCAATTTTACCCTGTAAACGTAAAAGAATGAGCACGACAAAAAGAAAACTTGAAGGAAATCACCATGGGCTTGGTTTTTTTTACAATTTTGTGATTTGTACTCATTGTCTCCAGCCATGATCGCGATCATGATCATGTGGACGCAGATAGGGAACCAGATGTAACCTAGAGGTCAAGCAAAGTACAGTAGAACCTCCCTTAATGGACACCTCTGCCAGGAGGATGCCTCTCCACTGAGGACAGCAGAGTTCAGTCCCCAATATTGGTAACATCATTTTGACCTCTGAATTAAGGACACCTCAATGAGGACAGCACCGCTCAGTCCCGGAGGTGTCCTCAATAGACAGGTTCAGTTCAAAAGTCTCCTCAATAGAGAGGTTCCACTGTAACACAATCTCAACCAAAGATAACCAACTTACCTCTGAGGTACCACAAGTAAAGAGATGATGCTGAGGATTGATATTGCAGCACAGGATTTCACTGTAAAGAAAATGAGAGGTGTTCAGAGTGACACGGCTTTCAAAATTGATGGAGTTCATGAGGACACAACATAGTACAGTCTAGAGCTGTCATCGAGGACTAATATGGAGTTGGCAAGCAGGCTAACTTACCTTGCAGATGTTTTCAATGGATTCATGAACCTTCCCTGTTCTAAATTTAATCTGTACACTTCAGGGCTGGAAAGGAATATAAATATGATGAATAGGATACACATACAAAGTTTAAATTGGCTAGCATGAGGAGAAACCTATTACAAAGTGACCTTCTTTAAATCTGTTTATATCTAGCCAATAAATCACTGTAAGGCAGGTTAATTGGTGTCAGTGATTCTACAGGTGATAGCTGCTTTGCAGGTTTGCACTATGACAATATTTGCGAAGTATCACAGTTCCGTTTTGCCATTTTTGCAGCCAGGATATGTAACTAGGAATTGACTTATCCAAAAACAATGTAGATACACACCTTACACCAACAAAATACATATCACAGCTGGATGAATGATATGCCATATCACGGCCATATTTCGGTATTCTTGTCCGATAATAACGTCCATATTGTGCGTGAAATTCAACATATCTGTCAGACTGAAGGAAAACTACCTGAAGGGAGAAAGGGAGAGTTGGAATCACATTCGAGAAAACCATGAGTTGTTTAATTTGGTGGTCAAAATGTTTAAATTCTCAGTCATTATATCCCAGGATGCGCAGAGTGTACCGGTAGGTCTGACCTCAAAAAGTGAATTCCACAGCACAAGTTACAAATAACAGAAAAAGGACGACTCTCACTGTTGGGGAATTGTCACCGATGCTTTACCTTTGAATAGTCGTCAGATAACACATGAAACTTGACAACTTCAGAATCCATGCACCTTTCAAATTTCATAGACATTTGAGAGACATCATAGCACCGAACTCGTGGCTTATAAACACCTGAAAAGTTAAGACCCAAAAAAATTATTAGTATAGAAAAGTGGATCTGAGGAACAGGCTATGCTGAAAAACCAGAACTACAATTGCTTTCAGTGTGTGTTTTGATTCAAGGCCAATTTATTATGTAAAACTGCATACCTGTGGCAAAAATATACCGATTATCAGGTGTCATTTGGATGCAGTTACTAACTGTTGGCATCTCAAAGTCCTGGAGTAGTTCGATTCTTCTCTGAATGTCTGAAAATAGCAGCATCGTTTAGGAACAATTGAACTCTCGCCATTACAAATACAAAGGAGTACCGGTATGTTTAATCATTAAACATACCGGTATCTCATGATTCATGGCCCTAAGCACATACAGCAAACTGACGTTTTTTCCAGAAAAATATGTGTAAGTGGAGAATAAATTGAACTTACCAACATCTTTCTTGAGTAAGGATCGCTTTTTTCGATCAGTGAGCCACTGAAATTGAGGATGTGAGGATTGGGTCGATTTTAGTTTTCAGAAAAAATGGATAGATCCTATCACATGAGGAGGCAGAGTTGGGCACCTAGATAGATCACGCATTCAAAATGCACATCTTAACTCGACTCTAGATAGGCTACATGTATGCTACTCGGCGTCAGGAAAATACAGATTTCTTAATACCGACCGGTACGGTACGTACGGTACTATACATTAGAGATTAGTAACATGAAGGCCTAGGCCTATACATTACATACCGGTAGAGGTAGATAGGACTACACATCACTAAGCGTAGGCCTATACATGGTATGTGTATAGGCCTACTGTATGGTCGACGACCTACTACGTTTACCAGTCAGGAACTTTTGCCGCATCGGGAGGTCACCTCCCGATTGGGATTTTGCGGGTCCTACTAAATAGCGTCAGCAACAAATTTTAGCGTCAGCAAGCGTCAGCATACTTAAAAGTTGGCGTCAGCAAGGTTTTATATGTTCAGGAAGGCTTTTTGGACACTGAAATAGGCCTAGACTAAAGTTTAAGCGATCATCCAGCAGTAAAATAATGATTTAGTAAAGAAATTTAAACCATTTCTTCAATATTTCTGAGCGAAACAGTGGCGCCATTCGGGACTGCAGCGGCAACTGAGGGAACTAGAACTAGTCTGAAGTAAGGTTTCGTCGGCGGGTTCGTCGGCAATTAAATTTGACCCGAAAAAGCCAAAATAATCCTCAATTTCATTAATTTTCTTCAAAGCAGTGCAGGTATTACACCATTGCAACAATATTCTGAGACATAGGGCGCCCTGAGGATGTTATAAAACCTTGCTGACGCCAACTTTAATGTTGCTGACGCTTGTTGACGCTAAAATATGTTGCTGACGCTGTTTAGTAGGACCG
>NMRB01000084.1:435969-494497 GCA_002633025.1 Notospermus geniculatus
CACCTATCCAAATCCCCGGGTGAAACACGGGTTTCTTGCGCTTACCGGTACACCTATTTTTTGCCGTGTCTAATAGACCCGTGTTTAAAAACCCCGTGCAATTGCAATGTATTGAAAAGCCCGGGGAAGACACGGGTCTAAAAAACCCGGGGATTTTGGATAGGTGGAAGTACAGCTATTAGTTCAGGAGTTATTGCACTTTTTGTGTTTTTGGTTTTGGCCACCTGGTGGCCAAGCCAACAATCGAATCGGACCGAAACTTGGTGTCATGGGTCATCTGACCTAGGGCTATGTATGTACCAAGTTTCAGATCCATAGCCCCAGCGGTTACGAAACGTGCCCTGCTAACGGAACACGACGACGGACGACGACGACGACGACGGACGCCGCCGGACGACGACGGACGCTTCACCATCGTAATAGCTCACCCCGGTGAGCTAAAAATGGATAGATCCTATCACATGAGGAGGCAGAATTGGGCGCCTAGATCACGCATTCAAAATGCACCTATAATCTTAACTTGACTCTACCTGTTGACACTGTCGTGTCAACAGATACATGTAGGCCCTAGGCCTATACTCGGCGTCAGGAAAATACAGATTTCTTAACATGCTTAATACCGGTACCATACATTAGTAACATGAAGGCCTATATACCGGTAGAGGTAGATAGGCCTACACATCATTAGGCGTATACATGGTATGTGTATAGGCCTTATAGGTAGGCCTACATGGTCGACGACCTACATTTTTAGGCCTGCTGCAACAAATTTTCAATACACACAAAACTAAATTTACAGACCTCTGGCAGCGACTTTCCAGCACTAAGATTGTAGATTTTGATATCATTCGGATGGGACACCTGCATTTTGTCGATTTAGAAATTAATTCAAGACGTGATAACTGGATGAAATAGACATTTTCAAGACCATGAAGACAACTGGAAGACGAAAGTGGTTTCACGTGTTACCGTGCGCCTTCTAGCGGCGGAAATGAATTGCTCTTAAATGTAACAAAAGTTGGATGTTTCATGACATCGAAATTATCTTTATTTATTTTTTTCTATATAATTGACTATAAACTGAATAATTACTTTATAAAATGAAGTTAACAGTCGTTTTTATCCACTAATATTAAAAATTATGGTGATATTAAGCCATAGATATTCATTACATCTGCTAATAAATATATCAGATTTAAAGAGCAGACAGCTGATTTTTCCAAAAACCTCTGCCAATAGGCGGCAGCAGCTGACGGCTCTTAAAGGAGCACGGTATTGAATCTCAAATGCGTTGACTGCCGACGTAGAGGGAGCCACTCAGCGGCAGCAACAAAAGATAGCAGCAGCAGACGGCTCGTCAATCTGTCTCGTCAATCTACCGGTAACTTTATCTGTCAGAGTGGAGCTATGGGGTGTCTCCCACACTGCATCTTCGATAATCAAAGGCCGATCTGCTCTCCACTGCGTTACATCGCACATCACCCTTCGAGAAATAGACCAGGCGGCGGCGTATCTTGGCACCATGCCAACTTTACCAGTCGACCAATCATATGACACTTTATATCGGATCTTCGGCTACAACTCTTTGTACCACGATTCAAATTTTACAACACCGATTCTGATTGGCCTCTTCTTCTCGAGGCGGCAGATACGCCGTGGACCGGTCACTTTCTCGAAGGGTGATGTGGGGTGTAACGTAGTGGTGAGCAGATCGGCCTTCGATCATCGAAGATGTCCACACTGATGACTGGTCACTCATTATGCAAATGAAAATTAAAACTGACCTAATACTTCTCAGATTGGTGTATCCTGAATTGCATAGACAACAAGTTTTTCCCCTGATGACCTCAGTCACGTTCTTAAATGACCAAGTCGAAGATTAAGAAGGAATCAAAAAGAATGCCATGTATTTAAAATAAACTAAACAATCTATTTCATACAATAATAGTAGAATAATACAAAACTTAGGTGTACATTGCACATAAAGGTGGATAGTATGATAAAGGTGTTGTGAAATAGATCCAAGATTCTCGTGCATTTGCAAGATGGCACAGTTGAGAATTAGTCCTCACAAACGGAGGGTGACGAATAATTGCCATGGCACATGTCTCTATGTACACCTCTGCCAGGACAGGAGAAATTTTCAGTGTCAAATATCTATATTTCACAAAATACCCCCCCCCCCCCATTGAAACAAACTCATCTCTCTAATGGAAAATTTGCATCAGTCATCACTCACAATCCTGATAATGCCCTCAAGAATTACTTAGGGTACTGTATACATGCATGCATTCTGAAATGCATCAGGACATGTCCTAATCTTTTCTATAGTTAAACAGAGCACAATGGATGTCCTGAAGTGTCTCATTCCTCTCTGTCTATGAAGCTGGAGGCTCGTAAGATCTTTCTGTTTTTAGGGTATCCGATTCTATGCAGTCATCCACCCAGGCTACAGTAATGATGTGGAAATTTTTGGTCCTTTTCTTTGATATATCACGCAGTGCTTGCACCCTTGATAAATCGCTGAAAGAGAATGTAGAATTTGTTAGGTTTGAGTGTGTGATGTACATTACAAACCATAAGAGTATAAATACCGGTAGTCTAAGATAGGGTCACTTAATTGAGGCTGAAATCTTCATGTCAAGGACTGAGATGAAGATTTTGAGGGTGAAAAATAGTCATGAAGGAAGAAGTAGGCATCCTACCTGGAATGAACCACAACATGAGACACATTGTCATCAATCTTTTCCACAATCGAGCCTCCGTGGAATCGAATATCCAGTGCTGTCAGTTCAAGGCTGCTGTCAGCAATCACAGAACTTGCATCATCGACAACTGCTTTATTATCCATGTAAAATCTGATCAGGAAAATGTTGTTTTAGTGCAAAACATATTTGAGATATGGTATCATTTACAATACAGACAATATTGGAGGGATTAAAATAATAAACAGAATGAAACTGCAGTGCCTGGAGAAGCCCTCCACCGTCAGAGAAAGTCCCCTCTCTCACATGAAGAATTGGTCCAACGTTTTGGAACCGAGCCGGAATCTGGGAGGTGAGAGGTGCTGGTGTTTCCACCACACCACACTGCAAACATTGGAAACGATCTATAGAGTCATTGACTTTGAAGGTTGAGACAATTACCTGCACGTTCTGAACAGCCCATACGGAGAGTCATCAGGAAAGTAGACAAATTCAAACTCTGCCATTTCTTCTTGGGACACTGGTTTACCAACACCCTAAAAGACAAAATTACAGAGCCCTGCAGTGCCACACATTAGCCAGTTGCATTTTCCAAAGGGTAGACAGACCTGTCTGGCTGCAATGGCATCTGGGAGGGCAATTGCAGAGCAGGAGGTATGATACAGAAACTGCAGTTATCTTATAATCTATGCAGTTCCTTGACCTCAGAGGATGTGGTTTTGATTTGCAGTCAGAGACCCAGAAAGAAAAGGAAGAAGAAAGTCCATGGGAAGAGCTGTTGAGCTATAGCTCACTGCCTGTGTCATCTCTACACTAAGGAAAACAGCCAGCCTCGACTGTGGAATATTATAACCGTACCACATCCTTCACTTTCTGAAAGACTTTCTTCAGCTGCTCAACGGATGTATCTTCATAGTAACTATCACCATAGGTATCGTAATCCATTGCAAATTTCTCTGCGGTCTGTGGCCTGGTGTGATGCATGTCCGACGGCACCCTACAAGAAGAAACCATGGTCATATGATTGAGATAGAAAGTTGCAAAGTAGGCCTACATTACGTCACCAAGTGCATAGGCTGATGGGGAGGGCAAGCGGTGCCCCTTTATGCTGCAAATGTATATTTTTTCACTGATTTTGATCCCAAACCCTGGATCTGCCCCCAACACACCAGATTACTCAAAACTATTGCTCGGGCAACCATACTGTGTTACTTACCATGGAATAAATCTCTGTCCTTCAACACACCTCACCAACCAACCAGCCTTCACCACATCATAACAACCTTTCTTTATGTAGTTATTGACTTTCAGATTGATTTTATCTGCAACTACACAAAATGTTGTCTGTTCATCTGCATTTTGCACAATTTGTCCTCCAAACTCCACAACTTTTTCCTCCAGCTGCGCCTTTGAATACTCCCGTGTGCCATTCATAATGCAGAACTCAAGGTCCTGAAACACTTCAGATACCTGGAACAAGAAGATCAGGTTTCTCAGTACATACCAATTGGAATACCGTATTTTCGCGACTATAGGGCGCACCTGACTATAAGGCGCACCCCCTAATTTCACCCTAAACCCTTGACGAAATCCATACATAAGACGCACTGCCCTATAAGACACACCTCCCTATAAGACGCAGTCATCAGGTGAACCACAGCAATGTTATGCATCAAACTGACCTGGTTGTATGATTAATTAGCTTGTTGTGACACTTCTGATCAAATTTTCAGACTCTATCTGCAGATAAGGCGCACCACCCTATAAGGCGCACCCCAAATTTTAGACCCTTCTTCATGAAAAAAAGCAGCGCCTTATAGTCCGAAAAAGGTACATCAAAATCGCAAGTTGTAAGGTCACAGAGAACCTGGGTTTGCACTGGCATCTAACTTCTCCAACAAGTTTCTTGGCTCATTTGCTGGGATCTTTTTACTAATTGCCCTTGAATTTATCCCTAGGAATTGTTTATCAATGAAATTTGTCTATTGTAGGTTCCAAAGGTGAAAACTTTGACATCAAGTCTTCCAACCTTGAGAGGAAACAAAGTCTCATCTACCTTTTTTATGGCCGTTGTATCGACTCCTCTAAACTGTGATGAGACTGTTGGCCGTTCGTTCCGTACGACAGTCCTCCGTTTCTTCTTCGACGGGCCTTCATCATCATCAGCAAGAGCAAAACCAGCGGCAAGCTTCCCACCGGATTTCTGAAAGAATATTAGCAAGTTCAACTTAAAACTGGTTCTCACAATACCAGGTATTTGTTCCATCACTGAGGTAGGGGTTCTTAAAATAGACCGATTCAGACCTACCTGTCGTAAATCCTCTATATCAGCAGTAGTCATAGAATCGTACCATGGTTTATCGTCACGTATTTTCTCCACCCGTGGGAAACGGAGCGTGCAACCCGTCTTGAAACGATCGCTGTCGATTATCTCGGCTGCTTTGATCTGCAATGATTGAGAACACTTCGTGAGGCCTTGTTATCCAGAGGGTCCATATACCATGTAGCTCTATTAATCACGACTGCAGGCAATAGAAATTTTACACATCCCCGCCTTCGACTCCCACACCCTTGACAACATTGCTATCACTTCGACATCACATTCACACGAGATGTGAGATGATCCCTTACCTGAAGAATATACGAGTTGGACGGATCAATATAAGCGTCCGGTTTCTCCTTGAATCCCGAAGCGAGGATGATGCAGCTGGGCGGTTTCTTCTTGTCGTACGGTTTCCAATGGGTACCGAGTTTTCTGTTAAATTCAAACAGTTCCTTCTTCGAATAACCCGAGCCAACCTAGCAAGAGGTCCAAAGAAGAATTAGGAAAACAAATAAATTACAATGGAGACATAGAATGTTTGTAATTGAAAACAGACCCCAGGATCTGGGGGTAGGCACTGAAAGGATTACTGGTAAAAATCTACTTGCCTTACAAAATGACTGAAACACTGTTGGATGCTCGCCAGCTGGTGCGGGCTCTGCAACACCGCACAGGAAATGCGACATCATGCCAGCCCGATGACCGACACCCAAATAACCACCAATGATACAGACATCAAGCTCATCCATGAGGCCTCCCACATATTCCGGCTTGATCTTGAACCAGCCACCTTTCCGAGTGTTTGGTTTGTAGATGGAGTCAGGATTTTTCACCATAATGCCTTCTTCTCGTCCGTCGATGGCCTCGTTCAATGCATCTGCAACATCCTGGCTGGAAGTCAAGTGTAGCAGAGGTCATTTACAAAAAGGGAACAAAAACGTCGCCGGAGTGAGGCAGTGGAAAGGGAGCACAGTGGCATAATGGTTGGGGCTGTGGACTCGTGATCGGAAGGTCACGGGTTCGATCCCCAGCCGTGTCACTGTAACTCTCAACTGGCCTGAAATGTCCATCGTGTGCGCTGTATTGTGGCTGCCCTTTGGTTTCTACAGAAAGGTTTCTGAACCATAGGCTGGGGTAATAATGTGTGAAGCACTTAGGGAGCATAATACGCTATGAAGCGCTCTATAAGAACTCACCATTATTATTATTATTATTATTTGGAAACATCCAGAGTTTGTCACCTGTGAAGCCCTGGGCTTGATCCAGAGTTTGTCACCTGTGAAGTCCCGGGCTTGATCCCCGGTTGAATCTACTCCTCATAAGAGACAGGACGATTCTCTTTGACAGCAGAGGGTTTCTCCAGGGACTCTTGTTTCCTCCTGCTGTACATTTAATATGCCCAATGTTGGCAAACGTGGCCAATGACTGGGGCCGAGGTTTGATCCTGGGATACATTGGACATGTAACTGATGCTCTAAATACCGAGAGCTAATTGAGTAACAGCTGTTATTTGCTCTCGGCAATACTTACTTAGTCCTAGCTTTTCTTCTCTCAGCCAAAAATATCCTTCCTTCCACAGGGTTGAAGATATCCTCAACGGCCTCCAATCTTTCTGAGAGTGGTTTATTTGAAAGGACTTTACCATTCAACATCAAGACATCGAATACACAATAACATGGTTGGAAAACATCGAGGTCTTTAGACTTGATGTCAAAGTTTTCACCTTTGGAACCTACAATAGATGGATTTCATTCAGAATTTTGAGGACACAAGTTTTTATTGATAAAAAATTCCTAGGGATACATTCAAGGGCAATTGGTATAAACCCAGAAACATGGTTTAAATAATGAATCGAGACTGGAGTGTGAAATACAGCCTCATTTGTAGACAACCTTGGGCAAATTTATTATATTGCAGGAGGAAACTGGAGTGCCTAAATTAACAGCACTGTAAAAGAGAGTTGCCCTCCCTAACGCCTGAAGAGTGGATCGAACACGGAACCTCAAGGTGCCTATCCACATGAGAGTTTTCTCGCAGAAGTTGGCTCACAATGGGCAATTCACCGTTGTTTTTTCCTCACGGCTGGTGCTGAGACCAATGACATAAACAACTGCTAGCAGTTAAGTTGCCCATTGAGAGCCAACACGCGCAAGAAAACTCTCCCTTGGATAGGCACCTTCAGAGGAGATAGGCACCGATGTTTGCATTGCACCACTCTGACTTTTTTTAACCTTGTCAAAAGGGATATCTGTCCATGTTGTTGCAAACGCAACATCACATGAATCAGATGCAAAGAAAGAATGCTAAGTGGTCAAACCTACCTAAAGTTTTGGTTTCTGGATTGTAGCCCATCATCTCACCATCAAGAATACAGGATTTCACCTCCGGTTTGAAGCAGTGGTGGACGTAGCTCGTGAAGTTTCCATTCCAAACATCACATCCGTATGTACCAGTGTAATCATTACCACTGGAAAGAGAAAACAATGAACTTGTTCAGTATGGCAGTACCACTTACTAATTTCCAAACCTACGGGTAATGAACTTTTCAAAACATTTTAAAGGAATCAGCCACTGCATACTAGCAGCTTGAAATATCAAGGCAACTGGTGACTTTGCCTTCGGAATACACTACATTCAAACTTGGTGCCACGAGGCAGTAAACCCCTTAGTGGATTAGATGAACAAGGACACCAAAGTTCAATCCCAATTTGGTCATCTTCTATCTATACAGGGTGTTTCAAAAAAAAGTTGTCATCTCTAAAATATCTCCTAGAACCCAAACCCATGAATATTTCTACACCCTGTAGAGGCTATGCACGTGACGTCATCAGCGAGGTGACGCCATGTTGGATGGAACGTTGTGACATGCTGACGCAGTGCATCTGACCACGTGCTCCGTCCATTTTCCATCCAACATGTGGTGTCATACCCATTGATGACGTCATTTGATGACGTCAGTGCATAGCCTCTATAACAATTCTGGCTATTGTAATTGGGACACCTCTCAATTAAGGACAGCATCTGTCTGTCTCAGCTGTGTCATTTACAGCTTGGAGGAAATTCCTCCAAGTTTACAGAGGTTTCATTGTACAGTGGAACCTCTCTATTAAAGACAACCTTAGAGAGATGCTGTCCTTAATTGAGAGGCGTCCTGAAAACAGAGGTCAAAGTGGATAGAAATGGCCAATTTGCAACGAAGCTTCCATGTCCTCAATATGGAGGTGTGCTACTGACAGAGGCGTCCGCTAAGGGAGGTTGCACTGAACCTGTATCCTTACCCTCTTGAGAAGTATTTGTAAGCATCCCCATCTTTATGAAGCTGCATCCTCTCCCCATCATATTTTGTTTCGATGAAGAACTCTTTCATGTCCATCAGTTTTTCCACCTTGTTAGGAGCGGCTCTTTCACCAAGCATGGGACGGAACGGAAGAAATAGAGATATACCAATCTCATGGAGGCGAACTTTAGGGTCATGCAGCTGCATGCAGACCTGAAAAAATAATACAATGCACTCTCAGTTAAATTGAAATGCAATTATTGCAGTTGTCTTCAATTTCATTGAAGACTTCCCAATCAATTCAGGCTCCACCAAGTAGAGGAAGGGTCCACCGAAAGTTTGCCGAGAAACTTTTGAAAGGAGATATGCAACTGTAATGAATATTCTGTCATCACTGACATGATCAGTCACTGACACATATCAGATAGGTTTTAGTCTATTATATACATGAATGTTTGATCACTCACTGCGACTCAGTTAATCATACTTTGGCTTCTTACATGTTTGCAACTGACACCACCAGATAGGATCCATCAATTCAGTGATTACCACTGCAAATTGAATTGCACCTCCTTCCAACAGAACAGCAGTTTTTCGGCCACTGATATTACTATTTCAAGATATTTTCAACAAATACTTACCTTCTCCAAACTATTTGTAACATTGTACAAATCTTCAGCATCTTCATGGAACAGAGAGAAGATAGTCTGCTGGCTGATTCCACATTTCAGTTCTTTCATAATCATACGGATTAACCACTTCTGCTCCAGTGCGGACATATTCTTCAACAGATGCATGATGCTCTTTAGAACGCCCTGTTTATTCTTCTTCGCATTATTAATTGAGATTGAGTCCAGGTGCTCATTGACTTCCTGTATGGAGAGTGTACCTTTCTCAGGGCAACGGTTCTTGAGAACAAAGTAGGCAACACTCGCAAAGTCACCAACATTCTGTAAAGAAACCATGAATATCAGGGTTATATCTAGGATTTCAGAAGGGCACGGTGCAAACTTTGTGAAAAGGGCACTTCAACCTAGAAAAGGGCACTTTTTATTCGCGACATTTCTACTAACGGAATTTGAGAGGCTAGTCAGTTTAAAATGTCTTTATAACTCCAGTCAACAGCCAATTTAAGGCAGTTTCTAAGGTGATACGACCAAAAGGGACCATGGCAGAGGGTCTGGGAGGTACTAAAACCTAAAAAAAATTTTTTTTTTTTTTTTTTTAGGGGCAGAGCGGCGCCCTAGGGGGTTAATAAAGGGCACAGCGGCGCCCCCTTTCGGCGGCACGGCATACTGCCGCTCTAAAATGGCCTAGATATAACCCTGAATATATATCCTTATGACTGACATTCACATCAAATATCTCAAGATCTGAATCAAGATCAACTAGAAGCTTGTCACTAACCCCCTTGGCATGCTTTGGAGCCTTGTAATTCAACAGCTTCTGCGCATCAGTTCCCTCTTTTGCCAACCCAAGGACATCAATCATATGTTTTGCAAGGGTGTGTTCTTTGATGCCATACGCAGCTCTTTCCTTCTCCAACTGGGGCAATAGCAATCTCATGGCAGCATAGAACGTGTCTGTCTGAAAAGAGAAAGAAGAACATTACATAGTCATAGGCTAGGCCTGCCCTGGCAGATGAAGATCTGGTCTGACTAATTAATGGTAGAGCAATTTTGGTAGAGCAATTATTTTTTAGCAAGAAAAATTCAATCACATAAAAATTTGATTATTTTGCTCTCAGATGCCAGGAAAATGCATCTAAAAGCACTTAAATTGTCAAATTTTTCTGGGGGAGGGCAAGACCCCCCGTTTGGACTTCGCACTTTCGTTGTCCGCCGCCCCCTCCGTCGAGCTACGCCCACTTTCTTTCTGTCAACCCTGGAATTGATTAGGTAATAGGTGTGAAAGGAAAGAATGTCCCCAGGAAAAATTGTCCCAGCAACAAAAGATCCTATTGTTACATTCTAATCTTCGGTGGTTGGTTTCTATAGATCGTTTTCACGACGTAGTCGTAACTCCGACAGTGTCCGCCATGATGACGTTGCGCGTTTTGCCCACCAGCAGCCAATGCATTATTGCGTTTCTGCTGGTGGGCAAAACGCATAGGCCTAACGTCATCATGGCGGACACTGTCGGAGTTACGTCGTGAAAACGGTCTATACCCATGCACCTTAATCCGTCATTGAACAATAGAAGCGGACACTTTTAACAGGGGGACACTCTTTACTGTTACACCGGCGGCCCTGCCTGCGGATGGATGATGGATGAAAGACTTAGGCCCAGGTAGGTTAGTGATTAGTGAATGACGGTGATACTGATACAAAGCAAAGAATTTAATAATTACCGAGCTCGGGTCATCAGCGTGAAGTTTGTCATGAAATTCTCGCCATGTTTTGATGAAATCCCTGACAAGATTTTTCTTGGTTTCGCCAGCGCCGGAAACGCCTTTTTTGCCCGAGATTTTTTCAAGTTTCTCAAGCAACCCGGCAATTTCTGAGAACGGAACCTTTGAAGCAACAGTAGCAGACATTGTTACTTGATTTGCAGCCTCGAGTTTTATTGACAACTGATCTACACTCTGATACTTTGACATGGACATGTTTGATGGATAAAATCACCGATACTGTACTGCCTACTAGTCTCGAGCATGCAAAACACATTGCATAATTTGCGCATAAGAGTTCAAGAATGATGATCACGTCTCAGGCCCCATGGGCCTGAAACGTGATCACGTCTCAGGTCCCACACTACGCATGTGTATTAGGTCATATTTATTTCTTTTCACAGGCAATAGATGGCGTGTAAAGTGATCTGAATTGCCAGTGTAGAAGTGATGGTAGTCCTAGAGTGCTAGTCCGAGTGACAATAATTTGCTATCGTTGTTTCTTATAGCCAATACTCGTGTAACGGGACAGTTTTAAAGGCGCGGTCACTCTGCAAATCTGCAGTTGAGGGGAATTTGCTGTTTGCGTTCTTTGTAATTGATTTTATAAGGCTTTGATGACAGGATACACTGTGAGGTCCCTACCCCTGCCTAGCCTCTCATGTCAAAAGGTATCAGTTGGACTATGTCGCCCACTTTCCTACTTGCTATAAAAGTGATAGTGGGGCCTCAGACGTGATCAAAATCCCCCCCCCCCCAAATGACAGGAAAATGCATCAAAAACACTTAGGCCCCTAGGCCTAAATTGTCAAATGTTTTGGGGCCCCCAGAGTCAGACCCTTCTTCGGATATTGTGCATGGTTAGCTCACCACTCCGTTGAGCTACGCTCCCTTTTCATCAGTCCTGGATCCTGCCCTGAATGTCAGATTTCTTGTTTGCTGAAGGCGCACTTATTAATGACAGGGAGGAGTGGAGGCCTCAGATGTGACCAAGGATGGGGCCTCAGACGTGATGAAACAGAAATGCCACATTTTCTTGCTTCTTATACAAGTATTAGTTCGTGATTGCTAAACAGGGCCTCAAACGTGACCAAAAATTGTTACATTCAACTCTCTGGCTATCGGTTTCTGTCGCTATGCACCTTGACTCCGTCATGTAACAACAGAAACGGGCACTCATTCTGGGGGATATCTATAGCTGTTACACCAGCAATCACTTTACACGCCATCTACAGGCGACGAGAAGAAGTAGATATGACCTAGTACGCATGTGCATTGCGGTATATTTGGGGCCACACTCCTTCGCAGAGGTCAGTGCTCCACTACGTTACGCTATCGCCATATTGTGGAGCGAAATGCATTCTGGGAACCAGTTTGATTTGGGGCCTGAGACGTGATCACGTGTGAGGCCCATGGGGCCTGAGACGTGATCACCATTCCTGAACCCCGATCAATTTGCGCAAGACTGGACGTTGTGGTCGTCGCCGCGATAAAGTTTCTGGCATTTTTTCCATTCCATATGAGCCGATGTTCGCACGGAATCACCGAAGACACATTTTTTGCAAAGTTACAGTATCTAGCGATGATTGCTAAGGAAACTTCGAAACGTTCAAGGCAACAATTCGCCCCTAAATTGGTCCATAGGAATTGACCAAATTATAATCATCAGCAGCTGTATCGCCAAAAGGGCCTAGAGGGGCCAAAGTCCCGTCAGAGTAGGGTATACTGACAATGTACACCAACAGGTTTTAAAAAAAAGATATCTCCTGAGAGTCATAAGTTCAAATTCGGCTCTGCACTTTCAACAATAAAATTTTGTAAAAGTAATGACCAATCTGGGGTTGAACATTGGTGTCCTCAATAGAGAGGTGTCGTCCTGGCAGAGGTGTCCACTAAGGGAGGTTCCATGGTAATTCACTTATTCATCGTATCCATGACGTAACTCCGACAGTGTCCGCCATTGCTGACGTCGCAAGGGTGGTGGGCAAATGACGCAAGGGTGGTGGGCAAATCATTGCTTTGCTGAAGAAGCTGGTGGGCAAAACGCGCAACGTCACAACGTCATGTAGGCCTGGATACGACGTCATGGATACGATGAATAGAAGCAAAGACAACAAACAAAATGTTGTAGGATGTAATTATTTTACAATATATACATTTTATTCCAACACACAGTTAAGTACAGTCCGTTCACAAGAACACTTATATTTGTTTTCAACAAAATATTAAGTTATTCATCATTCAATACTAGTTCATAAATAATATCTTAAGATATTTTCATACATGTATATTCTTCATAGCCACAAGTAGCAGGTCAGTCTCCAATGGAGACAAGGCCTTTTCATGCACTGCACCACAAGTCTGGAACACTCTACCAAAAGATATTCGTTGCAGCCCTAGCATCCTTGTTAATGTTTTCTTAGCGTTACCAGTATGGCAGCCTTCAATGAATTACCCTACCATTACCCGATTGATCAAGCCAATTTAAGTAAATACTTCGTTGCACTTATGACTCCAGTTGGAATGCCCACTTCTTTGGCCATGACATAGGTCGGACTTGGCGACAAACCCCAGGAGTACCGGAGATGAGGAGTCGTGTCTGCATTTGGAGTCAAGTATGTCCCTGCAATGACACACCTTACATGCATCTGCACAAACTTTTGAAAAAAACACCAAAAGTTGCTGAACCCCATGATAAGACCCCAGTGCCGTAGAAAACATAGACTTGCTGCAGAAATACGTCCTCACATTTGATGAAAGCATGCAGAAAATTTGGTCTTAATCAGAGCCATTAGCTGTCCCATCGAGGTAGAAGTTATTGGCCTGAGTTTTCTCTATTGCATATTTCTTTCAAGTAATAAAGTATTTGTTGCCAGAGGGCAGAGAAAATAATAAGGGTAAAATTCCCCTCCCCAGCTTCCTCTCTGAGTTTCAAATATATGCCCGCCTCCAGTAGGCCTACATAGGACAGGAGGCGTAGCGTATTTGTCAAATAACTATTCTGTGGCGTCCGTTATGTGTGTCTGTCTCTTAAGGTGGTAAATTTCATTGATGATATAATTTAACAAGGGTTATACATGTACATGCCAAACCCATTGGCACTTCATGTTCTACTATGATTGTACTACAGGGTATCCCAGAAAAAATGCAACAAACACAATTTTATGCACAGTCAACATTGGACAAGTCCAGTCTCCTGTGACCTGTAGATTCTAGGTATGATTCAGTTTTGGCATGTTGTACCTCATCTGACCCTGTCACGTTCTGAACCTTTTCGAAGGAACCAGCGACAGATTGTCTATCATCAAACTGGCCAATCAGAAGCTCGATTAGAATGGGCTCATGGCACAAATCGACTTCATACTGGCCATGCGTCGTGAACTGGTCCACTTTTGTGTAACAGGGTGAAAATGACCAATTTTTGAATATTTTCATATTTCATGTAACTAGCCTTGCTGCATCTAGAAACATCTTCATGGAACAGAGAGAAGATAGTCTGCTGGCTGATTCCACATTTCAGTTCTTTCATAATCATACGGATTAACCACTTCTGCTCCAGTGCAGACATATTCTTCAACAGATGCATGATGCTCTTTAGAACGCCCTGTTTATTCTTCTTCGCATTGTTAATTGAGATTGAGTCCAGGTGCTCATTGACTTCTTGTATGGAGAGTGTACCTTTCTCAGGGCAACGGTTCTTGAGAACAAAATAGGCAACACTGGCAAAGTCACCAACATTCTGCAAAGGAATCATGAATATAATATATCCTTTTTATGATTGACATTCACATCAAAGCAGGGATTGCGCTAGGCTGAAATTTTCTTCAGCCACAGTAATGGAAATGCATTGGATCACTCTGAATTTCTTTAGCCACCGATGTGAATTTTCATCATTTTCCTGGTCGTTTTCAAAGATTTCTACCCATTTTGGGCCGTGGCGCAATCCCTGAATTCAAAGATCTCAAGATTTGAATCAACCAGAAGCTTGTCACTAACCCCCTTGGCGTGCTTTGGAGCCTTGTAATTCAACAGCTTCTGTGCATCAGTTCCCTCTTTTGCCAACCCAAGGACATCAATCATATGTTTTGCAAGGGTGTGTTCTTTGATGCCATACGCAGCTCTTTCCTTCTCCAACTGGGGCAATAGCAATCTCATGGCAGCATAGAATGTGTCTGTCTGAAAAGAGAAGGAACAACATTACATAGTCATAGGCTAGGCCTGCCCTGGCAGATGAAGATCTGGTCTGACTAATTAATGGGCCGGATCCAGGACCCCCTATTTTGGTAGAGCAATTATATTTTAGCTAGCAAGAAAAATTCAATCACATAAAAATTCGATTATTTTGCTCTCAGATGCCAGGAAAATGCATCTAAAAGCACTTAAATTGTCAAATTTTTCTGGGGGAGGGCAAGACCCCCCGTTTGGACTTCGCACTTTCGTTGTCCGCCGCCCCCTCCGTCGAGCTACGCCCCCTTTCTTTCTGTCAACCCTGGAATTGATTAGGTAATAGGTGTGAAAGGAAAGAATGTCCCCAGGAAAAATTGTCCCAGCAACAAAAGATCCTATTGTTACATTCTAATCTTCGGTGGTTGGTTTCTATAGATCGTTTTCACGACGTAACTCCGACAGTGTCCGCCATGATGACGTTGCGCGTTTTGCCCACCAGCAGCCAATGCATTTTGCGTTTCTGCTGGTGGGCAAAACGCGTAACGTCATCATGGCGGACACTGTCGGAATTACGTCGTGAAAACGATCTATACCCATGCACCTTAATCCGTCATTGAACAATAGAAGCAGACACTTTTAACAGGGGGACTCTCTTTACTGTTACACCGGCCCTGCAGATGGATGATGGATGAAAGACTTGTTAGGCCCAGGTAGGTTAGTGATTAGTAAATAGGCCTTATCGCACCTAGCACATGGCTAATCAGCATAAAATCAGCGAAGCGGAACGGGCCCAACCATCAGCGCCCCCGCAGTACATTCACAATGCATCGCCCTGTGCATGGCCTGCATTTTTTGTAAACAATGGCCAATAAAAGCAACTTCCAAAAGCCGGATGTGCCAAAACTAACTAGCTACGTGGGAGGCGTTATGAAGTGATTCAAATCGGTCAAATATTGACTACCGATCGTTCTCGCGATCGCAAAAAATCGATGGTTAATTCCAAAAGATTACATTCCAAGAGCACATGTCATGATGTTATCATCATGGTGGCCCTCACGTGTCAGTTATTGACCAATCAGCGTGGGGTTGCACGATAATATGATAATGTTTTGGCGTTGTTTACATGGACTAATCATCGATTTTTGGCGATCGCGAAGACGATCAGTGGTCAATAATTGATCCACTTGAATCACTTTATACCGCCGCCCACATAGCTAGTTAGTTTAGGCACATCAGGCTTTTGGAAGTGACTTTTATTGGCCAATGTTGACAAAAAATGCACGCCATGCACAGGGCGATGCATTGTGAATGTACNGAACCTTTGAAGCAACAGTAGCAGACATTGTTACTTGATTTGCAGCCTCGAGTTTTATTGACAACTGATCTACACTCTGATACTTTGACATGTTTGATGGATAAAATCACCCCGCCATACTGCCTACTAGTCTCGAGCATGCAAAACACATTGCATAATTTGCGCAAGACTGGATGTTGTGGTCGTCGCCGCGATAAACTTTCTGGCATTTTTCCATTCCATATGAGCCGATGTTCGCACGGAATCACCGAAGACACATTTTTTGCAAAGTCACAGTATCTAGCGATGATTGCTAAGGAAACTTCGAAACGTTCAAGGCAACAAATTCGCCCCGTAAATTGGTCCATAGGAATTGACCAAATTATAATCACCAGCAGCTGTACCGCCAAAAGGGCCTAGAGGGGCCAAAGCCCCTCACAGAGTAGGCTACTGACAATGTACACCAACAACACATTTTTTTTAAAAAGCTATCTCCTGAGAATCATAAATTCTAATTTGGCTCTGCACTTTCAACAATTTCAAGCAATTTTGTAAAAGTAATGACCAATCTGGGGCTGAACATTGGTGTCCTCAATAGAGAGGTGTCGTCCTGGCAGAGGTGTCCACTAAGGGAGGTTCCAGAGTTCACTTATAGAAGCAAAGACAACAAACAAAATGTTGTAGGATGTTATTATTTTACAATATATACATTTTATTCCAACACACAGTTAAGTACAGTCCGTTCACAAGAACACTTATTAAGTTATTCATCATTCAATACTAGTTCATAAATAATATCTTAAGATATTTTCATACATGTATATTCTTCATAGCCACCAGTAGCAGGTCAGTCTCCAATGGAGACAAGGCCTTTTCATGCACTGCACCACAAGTCTGGAACACTCTACCAAAAGATATTCGTTGCAGCCCTAGCATCCTTGTCAATGTTTTCTTAGCGCTACCGGTATGGCAGCCTTCCCTGAATTACCTACCATTACCCGACTGATCAAGCCAATTTAAGTAAATACTTCGTTGCACTTATGACTCCAGTTGGAATGCCCACTTCTTTGGCCGTGACATAGTTCGGACTTGGCGACAAACCCCAGGAGTACCGGAGATGAGGAGTCGTGTCTGCATTTGGAGTCAAGTACATGTAGTAGGCCTAGGCCTATGTCCCTGCAATGACACACCTTACATGCATCTGCACAAACTTTTGAAAAAAACACCAAAAGTTGCTGTGAACTCAAATTGATCACACTTGCTTATCAGGGCTGTACAACATAAAAGCCCCCCCCCCCCAATTGAATGCACCAACTTTTGTGTACTGATTAAACAAAGAACTGATGAGACAAAGCTCGGTGGGTGTTCAGGAAAAGTATGACTAAAATTTCCCCCAATTTTTTTGAAATACACAGGCTATACTCTGTTAATTTCAGGGAAAATGGATTCAGCTGTTTGGCACTTCAAATTGAGCACTTGAACAATTGAACACTAAGACCATCAACACAACACACACGATCAAAAAATAGGAAATTTGATCGGTCTCGAATGTGAAGATGAATGAGGTAGACATCACGCCATATCAACTAGCCCAGCCAACAAGACAATAATTTAGAATATTACCTGAACAAAATATGTGAACTTTATCGAAATGGAATAATTTGCCACCTTTTCAAAATTGAAATAAGCACAGCTCAACAGGCACGATATTAACGTTTATGATAGATGTACCGAAACTTTTGCCAGCAATGTTTGGACACCAAAAGAGAAAGAGCTTTTTCTATAACACAAATCCTCAACATGAGTACTTAATTGAAAGTATGTACTACAGGAGTGCTATTCAGGTGGCACCATATCCTTTTTTGAAAAGGATACAACATTTTGTCAGATTACATGCATTCCACATCCCTGAATAGCAAATAGGTTATTGTTTTCATTGCAAATAGACACAGGCACCAAAATTCTCTATTCACAGACTTAGATCACCATGTACACAGTTTGACTTAAAGATAATGTATCACGACTTCAATGTTTACATTCAATGTTTGTAAACATGCATGTTTATATTATGTTATTTTGAAATTTTGGGACATGCCGACCCACCAAAATGAATACTTTTGAAAACAACAGAATTTCTAGAGAGGCATGCCACCAACAAATTACTCATAAGACAAAGAAAGCCTGGACATAAACAAACAAAATGTAAATAAACAATGAATTTCGTGGCCCGCGAAAATACCCGTGATACATTATCTTTAATGTACCGGTAATAAAGTCAATTCTCTCAGAGAGTGCATCTATGTGACTACACCACAGGACATTCATTTTCCCTCCTAGATCATTTTCCAACAGGTTACAAGGTGAAGGACCTTCTTCTACTGAGCCATTTTGCCCTCTATGATAAAAGGCATAACTTAGAGGGAGGATGGTCCAATTGAGGGAATACCACTACTGCACACTGCCGTGGTAAACTATAGTGTAGACTGTGGCGATTACTTTCATCAACCATACACCCACCGACTCTAAGTGGAGGCACTGTCTTTTACCACTAAGGGGCAACACTGACAGGGCCTGAGCTACCCACTCGCAGATAAACAAATATATCCTTCATCTGGTGTTTTGCTAATATTGGATCCAATACTGCTAACTTTAAAACTTGAAAATGCAAAAGTGACAGACTTGGCAAGTCTCTTGCCAATGTTTTGTTAGGAGGTAGGATGAGCTACCCCTGCACTGATTCCCAAGCAGAATCAAGAGGAAGCCAAAATGGCATTATCAGACTTATTTTTCGTTTTTCAACAGTCTCTCAGGTTAAGTCCTTTGCTTCATGTCACAGCGTAACATCCTGAGCACCGTACTCTGTTCCTATCAGACCACGACAATTCAGTGAGAATTCCTTCACCAATTCTCTTGTCTTTCTCTTGTTTCCTCTTTCCCTGAAATGACAAAAAACAACCTCGTCATCAACGAGTTGACAAATGACATGTAGTGGGTCCTCTCTCCACTGGCACCTCCATATTGTGCACATGGACATGACTGAATGAAGAACAGCCATCGTACATCGATCAGTTCTCTTCAGTTCCACCTCTACAATCAGGACACCTCTCCACAATGGACATTTCAAATTGCATTCTGAACCCGAAGTGGTCAGAGTTAACCATTTTTTATGTGGAAACTGCACTAACGTTAATAATTGGTTTACTGATAGCAAAGACTAAATCACAAGAGTTAGGACTTTCCACTACAACACATTAGCCTTTTTACATGGAGTTGGTTCGACTCAGTGAAGGTCAGTTTCCTTACTTTTTGTACCATGAAAAGGGAAGGATAGTACAGATCGCATGGCTTTTTCACAGCACAAAAAGCAAGTGAATTGGCCTCTACAGGGCTTGAGCTGGCCATTACTTTTTTTAGCCAAAGTAAGGAATCTATTGAACCCTGAACAATAGGGCCTATTGTTCAACAGTGGATTTTCTTTACTTTTCTAAGAAAAGTAATGGCCTCTATCCGGATTGAACCAACTCCTGGGAAAGAGGGCCATGGCAAGATGGATTTTACACAAAACAAATTATCTTTATTTTGGCCATAACGCAGAGAAAATATAGGACCCGGTACTTACCTCAGTAAGAGACGTACAAAAATTTCCTTATCCTTTGCTGCTATTTTATTCGTTGGGAAGCCTTCATTGGCCATGAGCTCGTTCAACCACGGCCGTGTGTATTCACTATACTTTTTGTTCAAAGCCTGTAGAACATCACAAGTGTGGTCCACCAATGCTCGCGGAGATTCCCCACCTATTGCCTAAAAAAGACAAATCATTTCACAGATTCATTTTATGATGAATTACGCAACAAGAGGCCAATTCTATGATAAATTATGCAACAAGAGGTCCATCGGCCAGGTACTCAGCTGACCATGACATGCCAGATCCAGTGGCTGTCCGAGGACTGAGTTCCAAAGGTGTCCTTAATAGAGAGGTTCCACTGTATTCTCGGTACACTCGGTACTTACCTCAGTAAGAGACGTACAAAAATTTCCTTATCTTTTGCTGCTATTTTATTCGTTGGGAAGCCTTCATTGGCCATGAGCTCGTTCAACCACGGCCGTGTGTATTCACTATACTTTTTGTTCAAAGCCTGTAGAACATCACAAGTGTGGTCCACCAATGCTCGCGGAGATTCCCCACCTATTGCCTAAAAAAGACAAATCATTTCACAGATTCATTCTATGATGAATTACGCAACAAGAGGCCAATTCTATGATAAATTATGTAACAAGAGGCCCATGGGCCAGGTACTCAGCTGACCATGACATGCCAGATCCAGTGGCTGTCCGAGGACTGCAGTGACATTTACTACACAGACACCAGCCGGGGAAGGAAAACAGGCCCCAGAGTGACGAGAAACTCACCCTGAGTAACTGTTCGACCAAAGCCCGTCCATGCATTCTGATTATATCACCGATCGCGGGGATCTTCTCACTGGTATTGATCAATTCAACCTGAAGCAAAATATGAATGCAAAATAACAGTATGTGTAAGGCTTGTCACCAAGTTACTGTAAAGCAGGAAAATTTCGCGTGCAGGAAATTTTCGCGAATTACGCGAGAGTGTATGAGTCGCGAAAATTTCCTGTCGCGAATATGAGTACACGCAAGTGATAAATACGGTCCCGTGAAAAAAATGGAAGAGACTCGCGAAAATATCTTGCCGTGAATATGTCTATAATTCTTGATTCGCGAAAATTTCCAGCCGCGAAATTATCTTGCTTTACAGTACTCTTCGTGTCCCTAGGAAATAAAATGCTCAACCCTTTCACTGCTCACACATTCTCTCAAACATTTTCGGCAACATATGAAGGGTTTTATTGGGTCAAAGCACAGCATCGAAGGTCTCTTCAATACAGCAGACCCATCTTGCCCTGCAGGGGCGGATCCGGGATGGATCAGAGACACTTTTTGAATTTGACGAAGATGTCACCATGTACGGATAAAAAGACTGAAGAATGCACAACATACCATGAAGAAACATGAAGACTTCACAGTTGGATTTTCTTGTAGCACCATGCCTATCGCACCTGAAATATATTATTGTGAAACTTGTATCCTGTCAAAGTAATAGGAGCTGTCAGTGAGTTGACCAATAGATGTCACTAACGACTAAGGCCCAATCCAATGCATATAGCAGATGCAATCATTCTGGATTGAGCACCAATCAAGAGAAGTTTCTTTTGCATTGGTCTGCTAGAACTTTTGGCTGCCATCTTTTGGCAATAGGCACCGCTGACTGCTCCTATTATGTCAAACAGAGTAAACCCTTTTGGAACCAGTAGAGTATCATCGTTTCAGTGTACCGTACTCGTATTCATACTCATACTGTATGAGTATGAATAGAGTATGAGTATCAAACTGGTGTCCAGGAGGCGACGCGTTAGCTTCTCAGAAAAGACACAACTTTGAACTGTATGTAACTTACCAACTTGAAATATTCCTAATAAATTACACTTTTGATCTGTGAATAGCGTGTGGCACTTTTTCAAAAGCTGCAGAGAAAAAAAGATGGGGTGAAGTCATTTGGTGATATTTTCTTCATTTTTAAACTGAACCATGACCACTGTACAGTGGGTATATTACACGTCATTTATTTTAATTATGATAAACAGGAAGTCAATTTCCAGAATCTTAGCAAATTTTCGACCCCAGCGGGGTCTTCTTCAGGCTGGCACTTTCAAGTCGAGCTACCAGAAGTGTATTTTAATTAAATACCCAAAACAACTTGCACGGCTCTGATGATCAAGACTTCAAACTGAGCATACCTGAGCCATTGCTGATGTGAATGATTCGATTATATCTGGGTAATCTTTAGCACCTGGAATTCAAAAAATATTTATCAATTTTTAACCCCCAACCAATTTTAGCATCAGGAAGTGTCAGTTACATTTAACTCAATATTGCTTCTTACCATTTTCTGCGAGACAAATCGTCACCGGGAAACTATCGAGAGAAACAATGCCTGACCAGTCGGTTTGAATGATTCCATCGGCATAAACATTACCAGGAACTGAAAGGAATCAGATACATGTATACTCTTGATGGCGATGGGTATAATGGTACTGTAAAAGTTGCAGTAAGTGGTGGCGTTGGGGAAATTACATCTGGCCATTATTTTTGTATCTATATGTAGGCCTTCATTGCACATGCATGAGTTTTCATAAATCGCGAGGCAATCAGACCAAGAAAATGACAAATACATACTTGTTTGGATAAGTCTAGTAAACATGCATGAGGTACAGCAGTATACATCTCAGCTGCCATCTGAGCGACATCTTTCGCAAGGGGAGAAAAGTCATCCATTAGTGATCTTAAGGCTCGTTTGTACATATCACAGATTGCCTGAAATCAGGGAATTATGGAAAGATAAGAGTGTGCTGCCCTCTAGAGTCACAGTAGAGAACCAAAATGGGTTTCTGAATGACAGTGGGGGTAGTGGCAAAAACTTACTTCAACAATTGCAGCATCGGAGATCCATTTTGCAGCTATTGCTTGTATGACTGGGTTCACCTGCTGCAGGATCAACATCACCTGAAAAGAAACATACATGTCGGTCAGTCATTGAAATCTTGTTACTATGAAATCGCTCGTGATTTTTGCTTGGCAGGTGTTGCCAACTAACTACTGACTCCACAGCAATCACACTGGATTCAGCCTCCAACCCTATGGATAAAATCCAGTGAGAGCCACACTATGCAGCGGTTCACCTCACAATATGACTTACAGGCTGTGGTTCCTCATTATTTTCTTTTGGTTTTTCTCTCCCTTCTTCATCCGACTCTTCCCTGTTCGTGTTCAGTGATCCAAATAATATCGACAACATGTTCACTTTTAGTAGGATATAATTCTTCACCACTGATGACGGCTGAAACATCAAGTTACATTTTGGATAGAAAAATTGACGAAATTTCACCTGATACAAAATGACAGTGTCAACCGAAGACACCAGCTTGAAATACCAAGGCCTCTAGTCATCTTGCCTTTGAACTACTACACAGAGATGGTGATTTTAACCTTGGTGGTTCAAGATGTGTTACATCGGGCTCCCACAGAACCATCAGTTGAGAGCTCTTTTTTATTCACTCACCAAAACTTGATTAGTTTTTAATGATTCTGTAGAAGAAAGGCCCATTTTCTTGAAGGATTGACTAAGATCAGGTGAGGGTTCTCCTACAATCTTTGAAAGCAGAGAAAAATGCGATGACAAATTGACAGTCTGACTCATGAAAAATAGCTGCCTTCTAGTGGTAGGAGGCTTTGTAATTGCGCTTTATGAAGTAAATTGTAATAAATCATACTGAAATTTGACAAGAGTTTGTGTGTTTGTTTGTTTGTTCGCAATTTTCTCCAAGACTGATGAACGGATCGCCCCCAAACTTGGTATGCACATGCAGACAGACCTGGGAAGTGTTCTTACGAAGCCCGAATTTTGATATGACTTATAGTTTTTGAAATATCAAGATGAACGAAAATAACAATGCTGTTTAGGCCTTTTGACATCATGACGTCACTGAGATTTCCGTCGTGTCATCCGTGATGTCAGCAACGTCATGTACGATGGAAAGACATCATTACGCTACTCAAACTGGTATGACGTCACATCCCCGAGCGCTCCTATGACGTGACGCATCTCGCATGAATTTAGCAGTTCCCCCCACTGAACGGATATTGCCTAGTACATCAAATAAGAGAAGTGTCCACTGAAAAAAGGAAGAATAAATGAGAATTTCTTACCGGTTTGTCGACTAATTCTTGCAGCTGTTGGATATGAGGTGACAGGAGGCTATTCAAGTACTGTATGATGTCTCCTAACGGACAAATCGACAAGACATAACCGACGGATGACATCAGGCGAATGCATTCACGTGACTGAAAGAAACACAATACATATTGAACCGAGAGCTGAGCACCAAATATTAAAGCCAGGCGTACATCGCACTTGCGACTGAGTCGCAAGTGCGATGTACCGGTACTGATCAGATCAGTTACTTCCAGTCGGACTGGAAGCAACTGATCTGATCAGTCGCTAGTGATGTACGCGCGCGCACATCGCAAATTCAGCAACTCGCACCTGCTACTGGCGGCAACTCAGACAACATCCGGCCGGGGCATTGAGACTTGACTAGACTACGTTTCGTTCATAAAACTGACACTGATCAGTCGCAAGCCCGTAGCGACTGAACGAAACTGGGTACAACTAGTCACTGGAAGGTTGAACATGTGCAACTCGTGGCAACTGGCAAAATCTCAGTTCCAGCCAGTCGCAAGGGTGCGTACATCCACCATTTCTGGTGACTGATCAGTCGCCTCCAGTTCCAGCAAGATCCTCCCAGTCGCCAGTAGCTCAGTGGAGACTAGTTTTCTCCAGTCGCAAGTGTGATGTACACTAGGCTTTAGCTCTGTAGGCAGCATTGGGCGAATACTGCAGGAGGAAACCGGAGACAACCATGTGTCGAAGGGGAATTCTCTGGCTCGTAGCTCCGAAACCCCGCCACTTACTTTCATCACATTCGAAGAGAGTGCTTCCTGACTAGCCGCAAGTATCTGATTGGCGTAGGTCGCCATGTGATCCTGGCATTCTCGTGTGATATCTTTCAATGCCATGGTAGCGGACATGGCCATCTCCGTGTTGTTGAGGCCCTGGAGGAGAAGGGGTAGGATGCCACCTAGGAGAGGCGCGTGGAAGTTCATCCACTCGGCGTAAGCACCTACAAGAACGTGAGAAAGAAATGTCAGACCCTGGTTTGTCAGTGTATCATTTTTCCACGCTGCCCCGTCGGGTCTCTAAACCCATCTGTCACAGGTGGTTTGGATTGTAAGTCAGGCACACTAACAACTTGGTCATGAAGGAAATCCTCAATGGCCATCAGGTTAGGCCATGCTATATGACTGGGGGTAGAGTACAGGCAGTTTTAATCTTATCTACTGTTAGATGTGACGTCATGGTTTCGTTGCTCAGGGCCAAGTTCCTGAAACAGCATTAACTGTACCAACATCTCCTGCCTTTTTTCTACAGCTCCATTTTCTACCCTGTCCCTGACTTTAAAAATGTCTGGCTGAAATATGGTGAAGTCTTCTGTGCCGCAGACTATCAAACTTACCAATCATGACTAAAGCAGTTGAAATGAGGGTGAGATTGTTGAAAGGGATTCTAGGAAGAAGACTAAAGATAGTCGGAAGTGACGTGTTCTCCTCAAACTCAACATTATCGGCGATGGAAGACAAGAGGAAGAACGCTGCTTCAACATTCTGAAAGAATATGTAGTTCGAAAGGATTTAAGACCACTGATGGGAAAGACTGGGAGTGGACCAAGCTGGAAACTGGCTCTGCTGACTACTATCCAGGGTGAAGCCGCAGCGGTCTAGTGGCTCAGGTCTCTGACTAGAGGTCAGGAGATCCCTGGTTTGAATCTAGCTGTGGGAATGAGACTTAGGGTAAATCTCTTTGCCTTAATTACAAGTCCTTCCTAAGCCATCATCGAGGTGTTTTGAGGTGTACCTAGCAAGCAGAGATCGCATACCGGTATATGTGACTGATTAGACCTAGATTGTAGAGCTGAACTCGAACAGCAGCTATGCTGTATGCTCCCTGGGAGTTGAGGTCTTCGAATGAACAGGCCGACGGCTTAGGGGTAATAATGTGAAGTACACTGAGCAAGCTTTTTGCCTGGAAATGTGCAATGAAAGAACTTGACATTATGGTTGGACTAGCCACAACATGGGAGGGGCACACTTCTCAACCATGAATTCACAAAGGCGAGTATTATAGTCATCATATAGTTGTCATTTTAATGAATCGTCGCCCATCAATTTCATACTTTATCTAAATTGTTTTCTTGGACACCATTACTCACCTGCCATCTGATTTCTTCCAGAGAACTCGTCTCAACGATCTGACACAGTATTGAACACATATAGGCTAGTAATGGCTGTCGTAGAATGTTGTAGGCGTACATCTGGAAGTACAATTGAATGTAAATTTCATTACAATTGGACTTCCCTAGATTCTCAAGGATATCTCAGCCAACATTTGCAAGTAATCTACCATACACCAGCAGATTTGCAAGGGTCTCAATAGGGCAATTTGAAAAGGAACCATTCAAGTCAACACCATGAAGCAGAGTTACTCACCGTTCCATCTCCTATGTCTTGTCTGTAACACCGAAACTGTTCTTTTTCCTCTGCAAAATGGAAAAGAACAGTGTTAACTGAATGACCCCTCAGGGTTGACAGGTTCCTACTTTCCTAGAAAAGTTACTACAAAGTGCTCCATCACAGAATGACCCTGGTTACATCTCAACATACTGTCACACAAGGACTTTGTACACAATGTCAGGACTAGCCCTATCAACAAGGTGTCTCATTAGAGTTCATCGTTTAAGGAACTCATACCGAACTGGAGGTATTGGTCGTCTCACCAAACCCGCGAGGGTGGAGCTAAAATGCAGACCTAAACGCTGTGCTTCGCCGAAGGTTTAGGTCGGAATGACAGCTCCAGTGCCCGAAACTCCACCCAGCTCCAAACTACCCCACGAAGACTTGTGCTTACCTTTGTTCCATTGATCATATTCAGCTTCCGGTGGGTATGAGACTTTTTCAAGGAATACGTGAACCAGGGACATGTAGACGGGGGCAAAGATCACGATGTATTGCTGGAATAACTCATGGTCTGATGACATTATATCATCCTGTAGGTAAAGAACAGTCAGGTTATAAAAACATTTACATTTGAAACAAAAGTTGACAGGTCATTTTGAACTGGCAACCTTCGCGCACAGCTGCCTTCCGAGACAACTGTGCTTCATTTCAAATGTCCTCGACTGACGTTTTGAATGCATTATGACATCAGAATACAATGGAATCTGACGTCATTTCTCATAAATGAATGAAGATGACATCATACCTGAAGAATGTACCAAAATCCGAAGGCAAGCTCGCTGCAAGTTTCATCGGTGGGGAAATGACCAGGCATAGCTGAACATTGCTGAAAATAAAACAAGAAGAAAAACAGTGCTTAGAATGATACAATGTTGTACAGATAAATGACATGGTTCTCAGGCCTTGCCGTTTGACGGGCGCGATTTTGCATGCACCTCGCAAACAATAGAAATTCTATTGTTTGCAAGGTGCATGCAAAATCGCGCCCGTCACACGGCAAGGCCTGGGTTCTGCACAACCAAGTCCAGGGAGCATTCATAATGAGTATGGAACATCATGTGCAAAGAAAGCCAAACTGTCTTACCATTACTAATTGGATCAAATTCATTGCATGTGATTTTTCCTCCACAGTCCCAAGAGAGCATTCCAGGAGAAGTTTTGTGTGGTTCTCAGCAGCTGTCACAACCAGTCGACAAATACTGTGGCATAAATCCTGCAATGTTATAAAGTTATCACAACTTAGTTGTCTAATAAGGAGCACCTCATTTCTACATGTATCATATTTATATTACCACCATATATTCATATGTGGTAATATATATATGTGTATATATATGGTAATATACTGTGGTCGCAGAGTTATGCCGGAGTGGGGGCGGTTCTATAGGCCTAGCCTTACGTAGGCCTATACGGAAGGTATGGTCCAAAAACAAAGATTGGGTTCAGGGGCATGTCTCAGCATCATTCATATTAAAAACATGAAACCAACATCGTGGTTAGTCGTAGGACACGGCGTGACCAAGTGGGGATAGAGTCTATGGTAATAGCAAAATGGGTGGATATTGAGTCCACTCCGGCATAACTCCGCGACCACAGTATATATGTGTATATATGTGGTAATATATATATGTGAATATATATAATATATATGGTAATATATATATGGTGGTAATATATATATTATATTACCACGATATATTCATATGTGGGGACAAAGATTTCAGGCGACAGGCAGTCAGAGCGCCACAATGGAAACATCAGTGTCAGTCACCTTTGAAGTTCTGGGTTCGAACACCGGTCAGACCTATTCCCCATGTGATAGAGAGGTGACTCTCTTTGACAACACAGGTTTTCTCTGGGCACACCAGTTTCCTCCTGCTGTACACTGATCCGCCCAGTATTATCTACAGGGCTAACAATGCCATATTTTTGCGCTCAGCTCTTGGGTCAACATTTCATGTCTGGGCCGAAGTTACCGATAACCAAATTCCAACAGAGAATACTCACCATATCATGCTCAGCTATGGCTCTTTGTAACATTTCTTGGAGACTGAGAACATAGCCAAATAAGATTTTCAAAGACGCTGGGTATCTGAATCAAAAAGGATGTGTTATGATTAAACTGTGCCAAGGAAAACCAAGGGGTTGTCCAACTGGTGCAGTGGATACAAAGTAGCCAGTCACTGTTGCGGTCATGGGTTCAACAGACCAGACGAAGGTGTAATACTATGCCATCTCTCATGTCCGAGTAGCACAATGGAAACGACGCCGCCAGGCATCGCCGAGGTTCCAGGCACTCTGGTTCCCTTCTCCTTTACATTTACTTGCCCAAAGGCCAATAATATTGTCAAGAGAGCCAATAATACCATATTTGGCACTCACTCTCAACTCAGTAGTTTTTTCATACCCATATGCAAATGGCCTGAGATTTTGTAGCAGGAGACCGTTCAAGATGGGGATGCCATAGCCAAATTATCAAACAGGGAAAAACAAAGTAAACTTTACAAACCTGTACGCCTCGGGCTGCGAGAAGACATTGACAAGACACTCAATTGCTGTGTCGAATAAATCTGTATTATTGACTGCATTGAAGACTTGCTGTATGAGGGGGACACTCTCATTTAGAGGGATACCGAACTGAACCCAACTGGAGAAACACTTCATAGACTGGTCGTAGATTTCTGGAGGTGATGTAGGTATCATGATACTCTGGAGAAGTGGTAGAACTGCAACGATGAATGCAAAATATTGGTAGAATGCAAGGCAAAGGATGCAAATGGATGTTTTTGAACACACGCCTGGTGGCTTCAGGGGTATTGTGAACCGCTTAGGCAAAAGCAAGTGCCTGTTGCAAGTGATCATCATTGGTCATCAGTTTGCTCCACTATTTTCACTGCTGTCCACTTCTACTATTGTGAACCTGCTGAGTACATTTCAGCTATTGTGTCATAAAGACCGTTAACCTTTTCCTCGGTTGCGACAAGGCCTACTTTTGCTAGAATGGCGTTACTATAACGGCCTGTTCACAGAATGCACAGCGGCGGCATGAAACACGGCAAAGTGTATTTTTTTCAATTAACAAAGTGAATGCATTGAGATCGATGCTCATCCAGCGATCAGACAAAACTTCCCAAAAAGCAAAATGAAATGTTTTACTTTACTTACAACTAAAATTCCTCTTAGAGCAAGATCAACTCACCATGGGATAGTCCATTGTTTAGTTCACATCTGACCAGATTCCTTCTCGTTTTTGCCATATTGGCAGTGAAGAACTGTAAGAGAAATGTTAACACTTTACTGCGGAACACAAAAGCACCAACACAGGTATCCCAGAGACAGCAAAGTACATGTACATGTTTTGGCCCTTCAGCCTGATTCAATAAACGGATGAAAATTTCCCCATTCTTAACATGTTCAGATAATCCCCAAAATGCCAGAATAATCTGTGAACGTACCTCCTCAGGTAGAACAGTCAATAATTCCAAAAGTATGGTGCAGAGTCTGGTAGACTGAAAAGCCAAATAAAAACTTTGTTAATGTGGATAAGGCAATAGGCATGAGAATGTCAAAAGGTCTTTGATTTGCTTTAGTCGCGGGGGTGAAAATCTAGTCACGGTTTATCTTGACTACAGATTACAGAAGAGGAGGTTTTTGCCGATGAGCCAGTAACAGCACCAGCAGACAATATTGAAAACCTGTAGGAGGGAGGTGGGTTAGATGAGCCAAACGACATGCAAAATGTTTCCAACCCACCTCAACATTGGGAAGCTGTGCTTGCTGGAAGGTGCTTATAATTGATAGTATGGCATCTGGCCATAGTTCTGGGGTTGTCTGGATTGTCAAGGCGGCCAACTGAAATGGAAAGAATGAATACAACTCAAATCCAATGACGACACTCAAGCGCACCCAGTGAGTGGGTCCTCAGCCTCAATTTATGTGTAGGCAGATACGGGCGTCAGTGCTGTGAAGACCATCATTTCCAGGGGCGGATCCAGAATCATGGGAAAGAGAGGGCACAGCGCAAATTCGGTCAAATTTTAACATATTTTCAAAATTTCCCGATCAATTTTAAAGATTTTCCACAAAATAGAGGGGGCATGGGTCAGGTGTGCCCCCCCTTGGATCCACGCCTGATTTCATTGGGAAAAGTTCAATCAATTTACTAACACAGACAAGAAGTAGTTTTCTTGCAGAACACTAACACACGCCACACACTCGTTGTTTGAAGAAGCTCTTTCGCTTGTCACAAACTATGGCTTCATTCAGATCCAGTTAGCCACTGGCTTACATTCAGTGTGGCGTGGGTACACAAGCCAAGGATGAAAGTTCATTAAAGTATGATTGGTGAAGTGGAATGAAAATAAAGCACGGACCTTGAAAGCAACTGATACCTACAGCAACACATAGTCTGGTCAACACCATTTTTGGTCCATTAGAAAATACAAGGAGTCGCTCAAACAGCTGTTTCCGAAGCTCTTCTAACTTCTCAGGTGGAAATTCATGTCTGAAGAATGAAAAATTGTCACAGAATTGTGTTAAAAAACAAAAATTTATAAGGTCGCCATATTAGTTTTTGATACTGACCACAAGAAGTTGACAAAACAAAGAAAATTTTCACATTGAAACAGAGCTTTCAATCTTTGGTTGATGTGAGCACCCTCTCTCTCACTGTAGGCCTACTCTACTGCTAACGAGCCTGAATCTTGTAATTTACACTCACAAGTATCTGGATATCTTGATGTGGAGACAACTGGCCCCAAAGAACTGAACCTCAGGTGCCTTGCCTGGCATGAGGAGGTGCCAGCTGAACGACCACGCATCTTGGGACAGTTGAGCTGTGGTCAGCCAAGCGTGGGCCTCTTGTTGTGCACTTGCTTCATAATAGAACTGATGGACTGCCTAGAAATAGATGACAACGATGACTATAATGAAATGTACTGGATGAATACTGCAGAAACAACTATAGACACATTCTTTCAACATAAAAAGGCCTACAATGCCAGCAAATGGGCAATATTATCAAGGCACTTGACTTACATGTAGATTCTGATAAGACCCTCAGACATGAGTACCTTTCTCTCTGCATTGATTTTGATATTGGTAATTTCACGAACAAAAAGTTTGACTGGGTTTTCGAGAAAACACATTTTTACATACATGTATGTAACACAACTAACCTTTTCTATATTCTCCACTGAATATGCCATGTTTGCAGGGTCTCACCTTCCGCCCGCTCTTTCCCAAAAGTGGTTACTAGTTTCCCTTTTCAGATGAGGTGCAAAATTCGCTATCCTGCAAAGAAACCAATAGGCCTAACTTTCTTAGGCAGAATTTTGATACACAACGTGGTTCTGATAGACTATCAATAGACTAAACCTAGGCATGGTATTAGGCAAGGATAAGTCTGTCAGTGAAGTGTGATATAAAGTTTGTCAGCTCATCTAAAGAAATGGTCAGATCCACCCCTCTCAGACTCACTCCCTTTTCCAGAATCACTTCCAGAATCGGTCTCTCTCATCTGCTCATGGACTGATTCACTTTTTCAGAATCACTCCTGGGACCTGGGGCTGTATTTATGAAGCCTTCGCAACTTTGCGTGCATGCACATCTATTGTAAGGCAGTCATTGAACAATAGGGCATGTCCAACCAAACAATAGACTTGCGTGCATAAGCCTTTTCATCACGGATAGCATTTTGTGATGCGCGAGAAGTGCATTGTGGGAATGAAATTTCGTTCCCACAATGCACCTCTCGTGCATGCGTATTACGCACAAAATGCTATCAGTGAAAAGGCTTATGCAAAGCAACAAAGTTGCGAAGGCTTCTTCTTAATGAATAGGCCTAGGCCTAGGCCTAGGCTACCTAAAATATGAGCCCTGACTGACCACCATGCTTTTTGCTGACTGATGCTACTTGCTAGTGACAGCAACACTACCATACCTCATGACCTACAGCAGCACTGTGACAGCTGCAAACGTTAGCTAGGCCTACAATCATGACAATAACGTCACGCACTGTCAGATTGCATTGTCATGTTGGTTCATGATTCATACCTGTACACTGTGGCATGCAGTGCAGTGCAGTGCAGTGCATGCATGCAGTGCAGAAAATGCAGACAGACAAAAAAAGAAGCCGACACGGGACGGAATATTAGCGTGCTGACAAAGTTGCACACTTTCGGGCCACACTGTCTGAAAGATACATACTAGGCAGAGCTACTTAAAGGAAAAAACGGGAATCTGTACTCGATATATTGATGCTTTTTATCAAATTAATTTTTTGTTTTCCTGGAAAGTTTCATTCCTCCCCGCCGCCATACTGAATCTCGCAACTTCTCGTCCACAACGCGATGACATTGATGACCTTGACCCCGAATGTTGACATGAGCACATGAAAGCTGTCAAGAAATTTCCTAAATTAAAGTGCCTTTAAAACCTCAATTATGCAGTACGGACACCGCCCTCGCCCCCATCCTATTGTTGATATCATGGTTGGAAGTCCGGCCAGACGAAAAATATTCGTATTCAATTTACTGGCGGCGTTGTTTTTCTTCATTTGTGTGTGGTATTTTTGGGACAGAGGTAGGTATATGGGCGGTTATTTCCGCAAAAAGTCAGTGTCAGGTTTTTCATTTTAGCACAGAATTCCTATATGTAGACTGCGCACAAGTAGCGTGAAATATCTTCAAAAGCAAGACTTATTACGTTTATCCGAAAGAACCAAGTTTAGGATCCAAGTTTCGCATCCAAGTTTAAGATAACAATTTCTCAATTGTCCGCTAGATAGATGGCGCCTCAGTTGAACCAGCCGAGGCCCTTATGTACACTGTAGACTACCCTCGGCCAATGGTACCTACCCAATACTCATTATGTTAATGATTAGGCCTCCAATATGATAATAGATTATTCAGCTGAAGCGCCATCTAGCAAACGATTGAGAAATTGTTATCTTAAACTTGGATGCGGAACTTGGATCCTAAACTTGGTTCTTTCGCGAGTTCTGTTGCAACATATATAAATTATGCGGTCTCCATATAAAACCTCGGATAAACAAAATAAATTTTGCTTTTGAAGATGCTTCCCGCTACTTGTGCGCTCTCTGCATAGAATTTCTGTGCTAAGAATGAAAAACCTGGCACTGATTTTTTGCGGAAATAACTGCCCATATAGTATGTTGGCTGTCAGCAGTTAGTGGTGTATGATAATGTCATGAATGTGTACATCTATCTCTATCTATGTAATCATGTGGATATGCATGTAAGACCCCAAATACTGAAGTTTGTGGTTTCTGCACTGACTGAACTGCAGCATCCTGTGACATGTATTGTCCTCCAGCAATCTGGCAGTAGTTGCTAAACATGCGTACATGGGAGGTTGTAATTTCATCTCTTCCATTTTAGCTCTTTACCCTGATTTTCGGCGATCAAAGAAAGTCACCAATGACATCAGTTTGAATTCATATTTCAAATCAGCTGCTGACGATAGCTATCAAGTGTCCTTTGCTAGTCATTTGAATAGTCTTGGATCACTAGAGGAGGCCCTGCATTGTAAGTACATAAAGATAAAGGTTTGATATTCTAAGGCTGAAATTGCCTGTTTCTTACAAAAAGTTTATATCATTTAGGGCAAGCAAAAAACACTGAAAATGCATGAAGAGCATGCTTTGGAAAGTGTTGTTTACAGATCTACCGCTTGGCGGCACTGTGATACGCGGCATGGCGCGAAATTCACAATGATAAAAAATAGAAAGAAATTTTGCACGGCGCTGAAAATTGGCGCGGGCGGAGGACGATAAACTAAAGATTTTTTTGCTTGCCCTCATGATCAGAGGACAAGGAGGGTGATTGTCAACTTTTCCTTCGACAACCACAATTTTCTGCCCAAAACTTGAACTGTTGTGGATGACAGGCTTATATCTATTTGATACAAATGCCAGCAATAACAGCACATGTGCTAAACTAGTGTTCATTAGAGTTGATTGTCCATGCATATTGATTTGCAGGGGTGTGGTTGTCAATCTATTGAGTTTGCTTAAAGGAGCTGGACGTCCAAGTTGTAAACACTAACTCACTGGTTCTCTATCCACGCGACGCCTGCGGTGCTGCCACCTATTGTCGGTAATATGTACTGACGTGAATATCGTGAATGAGTTGCATCGGACCGGGCATCAGTCTAACGATCACTGGTGCTGCCACCTGCACGAAGGAATAAAACTAGTTTGCCGACCATGTTTGTAAACAAACAAGCTTGTTTACAACTTCGGCGTCTAACTCCTTTAATGATGCATGATTCCTTTCAGTTTCACTCATTATTTCAGCTGGAAGATTTCCTGTTGTGATGAATTGGAAAGGGAATTGACCTCATCATGCGCTTGATATTGCTGTTATAGCAGTAGCCTTGTTGTCTTTGATTTTCCCTATTTTCCCCCTTTTAGCAAACGCCATGATGTTAGAAGGCGATGTTGTGTTGAGGTATCAAGGTACAAATCAACAGCAGATGACCCCAGTCATGAGTCTCCCACCCAATACAGACAGTGATGTCACTTTTAAAGACTGGGTCGACAAAGTCATTACCACCCAAGGAAAGGGTATAAAAATCAACTTCAAGTCTATAGAACCAGTCGAAGTTAGCCTTCAGCAGCTCAAAAGTGTTGAGTCAAAGGTGAGAAATTATACCAAGGGGTTGGGAAGCCCACTGATTGGTTTGTTAAGTCTGGCATCTTAAGCAATTACTACGTCAAATGAGAAATAGATCTGGCTTCAGGGTCTAAAATGAGCAACAAATCGTCTGATAGGAGAGGGCTTATTCAACATGAAGGAATCCTAAAAGTACAAAGTTGAGGATAAAAGCTTTTGATGCTTAGTCTTAGAACCTGTAGCTTTGATCTTCGTCTGATGTATGCCCTGAAATCTCACAAAATCAACTTGCCTTAAAGGGCTCTGTAATCTGTTAAACTTCGATCTAAATTTTTCTGTACTCTTTCCAGCTGGACTTCCCTGTGTGGCTTGGTGCTGACATTCTCCTTGGTCCAAACTGCGAGTGTCACAAGAAAACAGGCAATCAGCCAACACCCAGATGGGACCTTCCCGTCGACCCCAAGCGCTTTCTTCGTCTGGCTACAACGATGTTTCCTCACAGCACGCTATGTCTCGGCTGGACTGCCCATTATGATAAGGACAAGGATAACGGTGGATACACATGGCCGATGGTTCTACAAATGTATAATTACGTTCAGACGTGGAATGTTTATCACCAGCCGCTGGTGTTCTCTATTCGTGCACCGCTGATAAGGAAGTCGGTCCCGCAGATCAAATGGTTATTGGATATGACGGGTGCTCAGGTTAACATTTGGTCTGAACCGGAGGATGAGACGGAGTCATCCTTGATTCTTCTCCTGCAGATCATGCGGTATAAATTCCCCAAAACGAAAACATTTTATCAGTTACCGGAACGTACTTCATCACGGTTTGCAGAACATATCGACGACATTCAGGAGGGGGTGCTACCAAGAGACTGGGCTGATTACCAATTGAGGAGTTTGAATTCAGAAGAATGGAACTCCGCTAGTACTGATTTTAATAAGAACATAGTGTTTGGTTTAGAGGCCGTTGTTATGACCGGGCAGACGAAACCAGTGTTTATCACGTCCAAAGGAATTCATAAAAGTACCAAAGATTATCCTTTACACGTTTATGGGAAGGTAACATTTCTGGAACCAGAGCAGAAAGATGAGAAGCAGGAAGCTTCAGGTAATAATTCCGGTTTAGGAATATACATCCGCGCCTCCACGGAGTCTAATCCACAAACTTTGAACGGCATCAAATGCAGAATCATCGTAGCCAAAGAACTCGTTATTTTCACTCTAACAGCAAATACGAATGGCGGTAAAGTGTTACAGCAGGAAGGGTCACTTCTATTGATTAAAAACTGTGTTAGATTTGACGTAGTTGATGAAATGAAAAGTGTGTACTTAAAAGTGAGTACACTTGTTGACTGTGATGATCCATTGTCAATGCAAGTAAATGAAAAGTCAACTATTCTATTAGACCTTAGTGCTGAAGATGTGGAAAATAAGAATTCTCGCATTTATTTGGAAGCCTTGGGGGACGATAAGCAACTTGTGATCGACGAGTTAAAAGTAAATCTTTTTTCCTTGTCTTTTCGTCTTTTTTTATCACATATTGAACAGAGAATCATGAAACTGAAGCAAAATTGCCGGACTTGCTAACAGGGTTCAGGAAAATTTTACACCCGAGATTCATAACTGACCAATCATGATCTATTGAGGCAGGGGTTGGGGATATGTACAATGAAATAGGATTCTTGTCCAAACTGCTGCATTTGGGGCCATAATGGAGTTTTTTGTTCGGTAATCTGGCGGTTACTCTTGCAAATGTGTAGTCTGGTTCATCATCATTCAAAAGAGGTTCTTCACTGACATCACCATGGTCATGTGACTGTTAGCCATCAGATGGCTGGCAACGACGTCAAAACTGTCATGTCATGACATTTTGACGTCAGGATCTGTGTGTTGACGCTGTGTTCATGCCGTGACATCACTTGACATTTTGACGCCCATGGAAGTGTGACGTCACGTTAAGAACCTCTTTTGCAGTGGAACTTTCATCATGCATCAGAAGAATGGAAAAATCGATGAAGATTTAATCATTTTGCACGAGATAGGAGAGCACATCACTTATAATTACATGTATGATTACATACAGTCATGTAATGTACAGTACAATATTGCACCAAATTGTTAGGGGTTCCATCCCCACCAGCATGCTGGCAAATTTCTGGATTAACCATGTAGTGTTTTTTCTGTCTTGCCAAATTTGTTATGTATTGTTTTGCATTGTCTTCCACAAAATGATATATGCACAGACATTCACATTTCCATACTTTATGCCAATGTCAACCTAGTCAATCAAAACTGAACTATTCCTTCAACCATACTCCCCTGATCATCAGTGGAGTTGTATTGCCTTTTACTATTGGAAGGAAGAAGGTTGTTGAAGAATTTTTCTTAAGACTTTGATAATCTAACTGTACATTGCATCAAAACCATTGTGCCATTGTTTTGTTTGGGCTCTGTCGTCCATCAAAACCATTGTGCCATTGTTTTGTTTGGGCTCTGTCGTCCAGTTTACTTGTTAATGACGTGTGTATTTTTTTTAGTTGAATCTCCTCATTTATTGAAGAAATCATGTTATTTTTGGTACGAAATGTACCGGTAGTAGTAGACTGCAGAATGTCTTGATTATGGTTCGTTCAATCAGGGATCCCAGTAGATCCCTCAAAAATCCAGGGTTTAAGGGTTCCATATCAAGTTTCAAGGGTTCTTTTAATGTATTGGTGAACCAGGTTTCCAAATTGCCGGGGTACTTTGTTTTTTGGGGGGGGGGGTTATACATGTAGATACACTTTTCAGGAGTTACTGGTATATCGAGCCGTGCCCTGTTTCATGCACATTTTCTATGGGAAATATTTGGGAAGAAAAGGGGATTTTTGTGGACTACCCTGTAACGTAGTCTCCAAGTGTGAACAATGTGTGGATAATTAACTAGGATAGAAATTATGTTGTGATGGAGTTCATTTCCACCTTGTTAAGTAGTCCATCGATATAGGCCTACTCTCTCCAGCACTATCATTCTACATTACACTAGTCTTACCTCATGTTCAACTTGGTCAACATGTTTGTATATATTTGGCATGCACTATGTAAATTTGTTGTTTTTTACTGATCATAGTCACCATGATCTTTACTATGAACTAACAAACTATTTTGTTGAGTGGAAATAAAATTGAACTTTTTTGTATGAAAATTGAAATCTGTGTTCAGTACTTTGTCTGGTAGTTTTCCCCGAGTTACTGCCCTCGGGAACAGCACCAAATGTGGTCTTTACAAATGAAGACCAAAGACTGTTATTCATATTAAATGAATTTTACTGACTTTGAAAAATAAATCACATTGAAGATCCTACAGGTTATCTTTTGCAAAACTGGATGGATCATATATTACACGTGCAATCACCATATCTAACTACCGTACCCCGCTACCAAGGTCAGAGTGCGTAGTGCTGCGAGATCAAAAACGTAGGCTACAAAAAATGTGTAGGCAATATAGTAAACGCAAAAAATTTGCACATACAATTTCACAATTCTTAGTTACAATGAATCTTCACTGTGGGGGAAGAACTGATCTATTCCTGTTGACATTAGATATGCCAGTAAGGAAAGGCTTAAAAATGAATATCACCAATTAGTCTTTTTGACAATATCACAGAAACATCGAAAAAAGATGATTTTTTTGTGTGTCTTGGACGGCAAAGGACATCTTGAAGTATCAAGGCTTACTATCACCTCACCTTTGGAGTCCGAGAGTGCAGTCCGAAGGCTAGTGATATGACCCTTGATGGTTCAAGATGGCAATGGAGGGAATCAAGATCGTTGTAAAGAGATAATAATAAAATACCTCATGAATATGTTGTATAAGCAGATACAAACTTATGTTAATATATTCAGACAAGGAGATTGCTTCCTCAAAATCACAGATGCTAGGAAACCAATAAATGGTCGATATTGTCAGTTTTTACATAACGGTAAATGGACGGAATTCGGTCATCATAATGAACAAATTTGCTTGTATGAGCAAGACAACTTGCCATGTGTGCTGCTGGCTTCAGTTGTGGATATCATAAAGCATGAAAAATGTCATAAAAGAAGTTGTGCATAGGGTGGCCGTGTGGAATTCCCTGATATTCTTGACTCAGGAGTACCGGTAGGCCTCCTGAGTCTATTGCACTGTACAAGCAACACTCTTGGACCTTTGCACCTTTTCTGGTGGCTTCTGGTACGAACTTGAACGACTGGGTTGAGATTCAGCTCCTGGTTTGTCGGATTTTCCAGGTGATGGTTCTTGGTTAGCCATCAATTTGCTTGCTCTGGGTGCTGCTACTGGTGGTGGTGCTGGCATTATAAGAGGTGCTTCTTCAGCCTTGGCTAATTCAGGAGTGGTTCCCCTCTCTGGCAGATTTTCATTCAGCACAGCTGTCTTTTCTTGGCCTGCAAGGAAGACATATTCTGGTACTGGGAAATACTGGGTACTGGATACTGGGTATACTGTCATTTTACACTACTGGTAGTATATGCACCTGCCTTTCTATCACTGTTCACTACTCTATGCCCATTTCAAATTGCCAGGACATTCTCTCAAGGACCTGATGTTCACCATACTGGAGACATGCCCAGATGAGACGACCCCGGTTGGGGTCGAAAATTTGCAAAATCTGGAAGTTGACTTCCTGCATATTATCACGTTGTGTGTCAATTTTAGTGCTATTTCTTTGGATGCCTTTCTATCACAAGAATGTATCCGGCCGGGAATTGAACCCAAGACCTCAGAGGTGACAGGCACTGATGTCACCAATGCACCATGTTGCCAGCTCAAATGAATAACATGTAAAAGGGGACTGTTACCTGAGGACGTCCCAGTACCTTGTGGTTTGACCGTCACGAGATCTTGATAAGACTTCAGATTGTCAATCAGTTGATACTCATTGGTCTCCTCATACTGAGTGCTGTCTGAAGGAATCACATCAAGTTTGGAGACCCGAGGTAACTTCTGGTGCTCAGGACAGAGCCAGAGGAACTTCCCACTGGGTAGGTAACACCTGACAGACGATTTACAAAGGAAAATTTGTAGGATTCAGCTGGTCATTTTTCAAGACTGAGGACAGATAATAAATGCAATGGTACCTGCTCGCTGTGAATGTGGGGTGTAGGATGGGATGCAGGTGGCTCAACCCCCACGGCAGCAGAGAGTTTTGAGTTCATTCATCAAATTACATGATCGCCTACCACCTTTCCAAAATGTGCATCACCTCTTGTGTCAGATCCCAATGCCCCTGTGAAGGACACATTTGCTTCCTCCCACAGCAGGGGCTTTTACCTCGCTCCTCTTCATCCACTCACACAAACTTTGTGTGCGAGTGTATGAAGAGGAACGAGACCAAAGCCCTGCTGTGGGAGGATGCACATTTGGGACCTACAGGTAACTGATTACATCGGTAGAAATGAAAGAACTACCTCCTTGGGACTCAATTTGATGCATGATAGAGAGGTGTCCTACTGGAAGGTGTAGTCAAGTCTTACCAACCTCGCCAAACCGCCAAATGTCTGTTCTATGTCCTTCTTGATGATGTAGTCTCTTATTGTCACATAAAATGGCCCAATATCAACGTTGACTCCTGCATGCTGAAACAGAAAACCAGGCCACCAGTTGATGGACTTGAAGTTAGGTAGAAAACAGCACCCTATCTTAAACTTAACCCAATAGAGTCGCCTATTTTTTGCACTTTCCATCTGTAACTTTCACCGCCCTGAACCACCATGAAATGCCACTGCATTAAGCTGAATAACAGTATAATGAGTCAAGGTGGTTTATGGCAGTATCAGCATCTGGAGACATGGCGGACTGTGGCACTCCCGGCAGTATCATGATATTCATTTCTACATTAGAGGTGATGGGGATTTTTGTCAAAAAGTGGGCGTGGTCTTCTAGGTGGTTCACGGCAGGGCAGTTTAGGGCAGCATCGGCTCTATTATTGGGTTAACATGAGAAGAGAGAAAAACACTCTAGCACGAGCCTAGGCAACAGGGTCACAAACTGCGATGTGTAACGTTTGAGAGTTCCGTTCCAGGATTTCATAATCTCAAATGATCACCTGTTCAAGTAGCTTGATGAAGGCATCACCTCTAGTTGAGTTAAGACAGTGTAAGTTGATATTGCTGTGTTTCAATATGGACAGGATACGAGCGAAAAACGGAGCAGACAACTGAAGGAGTGGCTTCACTTCATCTTGGATCAACTGGATGGGGAAACCATCGTGGACGGCATGCCAACCCTGAAAGAAATCCAAAATTATTATCCGTATGATATCATACGCATCAAGCGGAATCCCTCTATTAAAGCCACACTGTGTTCAATTCAGAAAGTGCTTACGTTTGCCAGCATGAGTGTCATGTAAAATGTACTATGCTCTATCTGAATACATTAGAGCTTTGCCTGCAGTCTTTTCGTTGCATTTGGTGGACCTTCACAAGGCTATGAGACCTCTACCTGCATTCTCCTAACACTTTGAAAATACCATAAAATTCAATACAGAGAGGGGCTTTAAAGCCTCACAGTATTGAATTTTACGACATTTTCAAAGTGTTAGGACTGTGCAGGCAGAGCTCTAATGCATTCAGATAGAGCATACTACACTTTACACTACACTAATGTCGGAGGACGTAAGCAATTTCTGAATTCAATACAGTGAGGCTTTAAGGATTCCTTGGCATTGGTAAACAAAGTGTTGTGAATGAAGTCTATGCATGTTATCTTACCCCTTCATGTTCACACAGCAGACGGAAGCAGTATTCCCCATCTCCATAGTGTTTCTTATCTCCTTCTGTATCTACAACATCAACGTCAATGGAATCCGTCCCAGCCTCAACAGTCTCGGTGTCTCTCTGAAGCAAAGAATTGAACCAAATAAATTTGAACTTAGTGTCCTGTTACTCTTGTTGTTTTGGGTGGCTTCACGCTTCCCAAGGTCCCTCACCATCTTGGTAATGCTACGAGTGTAGGGTGTGGGCCAGGCAAGTTTTGGGACTCTTGTCGCATGCTATAAGTACGCTAGCTTGATTATCTCAATGCGAAAACTGCACTGCTCGCTGCAAACAATGATTTAATCTGTTACAGCGGAATCAGGTCTTAAGTACCGGTACATATATTTTTCCAACAAAACCTGACACAAACCTTTGTTTCCTGCAAGTCAAGCACGAACAACCTGGGAAAACTGGCACTGTTTTCTATGAATGCTGAAAGTTGTCGCAGGAATTTCCTCTGAGCGAGTTCATAGAGTTCTTGAAAGGCAGACTGTTTTTGTGCCCCTTCCTGTATGGCTGTTTTTGACCCTTCCTGAGTCTCCATGCCAGCAAGGGCTTCAGCAACCACCTCCTTGAGGTGACTAAAAGCGATGTTGTTGGCCACTTGGAAATTCATCTTTGGGTAGCCAAGGGAAAGAAGACCAACCTAAAATATAAAACAATAGAATATTGAGATCTCTCTCGTCTTGAGAAATGTAACGAGTGCCATCAAAATGAGGCAATGGTCACAATATCGGAAAGGGTCTCAATGGCTAAAATGACGACTGCATGTTTACAATAGTGGTACGGTACACAGCAATGATGACAGTTAAACAAACTGATAACTAATTATGTGACAAGCACAGCTTGTGTCCTTCAGGGAAGGGTGTCTTGATTATAGCAATCAAACATTTGTGTCCTCCCAGCAGAGGTGTCCGTTAAGGGTGTAATATTTGACACAAATCGTCAGAACTAATTTTTCTCTCACCTCGGTAGATTCCCACCTGTACCCTGTACCAACAACTGCCAGTATTATCGGCTTCTTCAGAGTCACATGGGCAAACCGGAACTCCATTTGGCAGTTAGGTGACATCGCATACTGAATAATAACATGATAAGTACTGTAGGTGAATGCTTAGAACATTTTTACAGTACAGTACAGGTCACAATTGACATCCCTAAATTCGCGTAAGTCACTCGTAACTCGTAACTTACGCAACAACTCACGAGCTATGTTACGCGTAACTTAAGAGGTGAGTTACGCGAATTTCGCTAGCTCCGCAGTGATTTACGAGGCGAATTACGCGATTTTGGCGAGTTACACGGTGAGTTACGCGAAACCAAAGCCAAGAGTTACGCATAAGTTACGGGTAACTTACGAGTAACTTACGCGAAGCCGTAGGGATGTCAATTGTGACCTGTACTGTAATTTCAGTCAAGGGCAATGTAAGGCATAGCATATGGCCCCGCTTGTAATTTGTCTAGAAACGAAAATCAAGATGGTGGCTGTGGTGGTCATATTTGATGTTGAAATCAGAGGCAAGGCTACAACAAATCAGCAGTCGTTCTGAAGGCGCATGGCACAATGATTAGTTGGTCAAGAACGGAGTTTAAGTGACAAAAGCATATGCTTTAAAGTAACGGCTGGCAGACACTGGTGTTAAATGGGCTATTGATTGGAACCTCATAGCACTTTTGGTGGCGGACAATTCTTCCCTGAGTTGGAGTCAGGCTCCCTATGATGTGGTGCAGGCTTCAGAAACAATGCTGGAGATAATGGTTGCATTACAAAATGGTGAATTACCTCATCCGATACACAAGCCACAACCAGCTTGCATTTCTTCAAGCTTTCAGCAATGTCACTGAAGAGGCCATTCTGAAAAAGATAATAAGGGATATTTAATTATCCAACACCATCAGCTCCTCAGATCCCAAGATTGGGTCCACATGGACAAAATATTGACTGAACTTACCACTCCTACATTCTCATAGTCAATCCAGACAGAAAATCCTTCTTTTTCCAAGAACTCCTTCAGCTGTCTCGGGTCACCATGTCCCAAGGAGCCTGGTTTTTCAATCGCATGACCAACTTCCACTGCCTTCACTGAATTTGTCCAGCAATAACTCAAAAATACGTCGGCACCTCTCACGACCTGTCAAAAAGGCAGACGATTAAAAATCAAGGGAATATGAGTACAGAGGATATTTGGGAACACAGTGATAGGGCCTAGTGTGTCTGGCTTGCGTTCGAAAGGTGGTGGATTCAATTCTTGGTTGATATTCCTGGACCCAAGTACGGTAGGTTATAAGGTGAAGTAGTTGGTCGTAGTGGACTGTCATTTTATCCTGATCTACTGAATATTTCTCATCTCATCATTACTGCTCCTGCTGTCACAACCACAGACCCCCTTGGCCTGAGACGCTGCCTTAGGATTAGCTAAGTCAGGACCCGACAAAATTGTCAGTAGTTTGCCCCTCCTACCTGAGACATTGCCGTATTGGGTATCTAAGCCAGGGCCACAGAAAACTTCCAGTAGTTGGGCCCCTCCTACCTGAGATGTTGAGCTAGGGGAGGATAGGTCAGGGCCTGAGGAAACTTCTGGCCCCTCCTACCTGAAAATCCTTGATCCTGGAGTCATTCACCAGGTGTACCACCTGGACCTAATTGACAACAAGTACCGGTATACAACTGATGCAGGTTTTAGGGTCTCACGAAACGTTCCAGTCACCTTTTTCTTGCCAACTTTTCCAGTGACCTGTGAAATCAGTTCCTGAATCTTCGACTGGTAGTGATTCACTCTCTGCATGTTGACGTACACCTGGTGCGCTGTTTTCATCCCGATGACTGATTGCTGCCATTTACGACCCTTGCCGGTCATCGCCAACAAGATTGGCTTCTTCATCGACTCTTGCGCAAACTGGAACATGCGCTGACAATCTGCATCTTCAACAAAGCTGTCCGACACGAATGTTATGATCGTTTTGGATGTGGACATGGCTTTCATGACCTCATCGACTGGGGTGGAATGGAGATTATCCTGGTACCAACTGAAAATGTATCTGATCACTTAAAGTACGTACGGTACATGTAACACAGGCCCCAAAACAATGTTCATTCTGTGAGGTGATCAACCCAGCAGTTACAGCTGGCAGGCCTATCACCAATCACTGCACTAAGGCTGGCTGTCCATTCACGCGACTTTCGCGCGGCAGACGCTCGAAAGCATTGTTTATTTCCGCCGCGTTGGTCGTGGACAAAGGATGCGACATCGCGCGGCATGAAAATCGCGTGAATGAATTCTTAGCCTGCGAGCATAAGTCCCACATATCAACTGATGCAGAATCATTTTACTACAAATATTTCAGAAATAATTTCTTACACAGTGAATCCCTTCTTTTCCAAGTCAGTCTTTACTTGTCTTGGATGAATGCCGTCTGCTTCTCCCTGAGGTACGTCTGCTTCACAGTAGAGGATGCACACATCGAATGGAAGCTGATTCTGTAGGTCTTCCATGTCACGGACCATGTTGCTCATGTGGACCTCATAGTCCTCGGATGCCTGTGGGGGCATCAATGCTGGAGAAAAAGGATTAATATCAACCAATTCCTTCAATAGCATACCACACTGGGTCAGTCTATAATTCAGAAAGTCAGACAAATCAGGCTTTGTCAGGCAGGATCAGGCTTTGTTGGTTTGGTGCACCAAGGACTCCATTTCTGTAGATAGAAGTACATGTACACTGTACAGGCAATTTAACTTTCTGTCAGCATGGCAGAATGACATCACACCTACCCTGCACCTCCGATATCGCCAGGGAGTGGAAAAACGCATGGCACTGTAGATGCATGGCCTTCAGCTGCACAGCCCTCCTCATTACCGATGACAAGAACATGGTCGGGTGCTTGACGTCCTGAAACAATAGCTGATATTTAGTAGATCTGGGCTTATTTCCCAAAGGTTGCACTTCCTTGATAATTTTTTTCTTGACACTGTAAAGAAACTTTGTTCCTTCGATTCATAACAATAAAAATTCAACAAAAGATAGACAAGTCTTACCGCTTTGCAACATTCTGGACAAGGCATCAGGTATTCATATTTAACCCCTCTGAAAAACTCTGTGATTAGGCCCTCGAATACTTCATGAACCAGGAGGATCATGTTCTCCGGCCGTGTACCCTGGGCCTTCACAAGCACTTCATTTTCCCTGGAAAAAGCGAATAGAACAGTCGGCATTAGAACAGTCAGCAGTGGAGCCTCCCCTAGTGGGCATTCATGACCCGTGGCAGTAAAATGAGCCGGAAAGAAGACCCAAGATGACACCAGAGAACAATTACAGAAATGGACAAAGTCAAATTTCACAATGGGCAGCTGCTGAAATTAACAAGCTGTTGGTTCACCTTGGGTCTTCTTTTGTGCACATTCTGACTCATTTTGCTGTCTCGGGTCACATTTGCCAGGAGCACATCTCTCAAAGAAGGTTACCAAAGTTCAGCCCAAAATTGATCCCTTCAATTTACTTTGAGCTCCGTAAATACTAGAACACGTCTCATTTAAGGACAGCACCATTCCATATTAGAGGTCACCCTGATAAAGGGGTTCCACAGTATGATGGTGTGACCGGTTTTCATGGTACTAGCCCATGTAGGCCTAAGACTTTACCGCCCGATTGCGGCGTTACTCGCTTTGCGTCCGTAATTATTTTGTTATGTATCGAAAATAGAGATATTAATTTACCGTGAAATGTTTATGTCTCGCGGGCGCGCGCGTGAATAAACGGGAAAAAACGGGAGTACCACGAAAACTGTTCTACCCCAAAAACTGGTCACTCGATCATACTCACCCTTCCATTGTGACAACTGCCATATGATTGTTCTTCTTGAGAACGGAGCCTCGTTTCCACATCTTAGAGCCATCGGAAAACTGGTACAAACGGACTTGAGCTCGATTGAAGAGGCCTGCTGGTAAACTCTCAAACTGGTACAGCATCTCGGCTCTTTTGGCCCCATCTTTCATCGGTGGCCATTGGATCTATAGAATGAAGTCAAATGAGGGACGAGGGATGAGCTAAGGGTCAATAAATGAAAGGTTGAGATGCTTATTTTGTTCTCCAAATGGCTACAGATGGAAAACAGACGATCCTTGATATCCCAAAGAAAATTCTTGAAGATTCCGATGCCCGTACATGTAAAGTGCCGTAACTTTATTCCTGAAGTGCAAGTTTTGTGCATCAAAAAATCCATGCACATTTGAACAGATACATGCAAAAGGGGCGAACATGGCAAGGCCTAGTTTCCCTATGCAACCAGCATGTTCTGGTCACTTGCTCCACTCCTTGTGTGAATTGATTACGGTATTGTAAGGACTGCTTGTGGAGTCCAAGATGGGCCTGTTCATTAAATTCTACACCAAACAATTTGTCCTACCTCTGGCCCTGTCTGTGGCAGTAAACAAGGTACAACGTTGACATCCTGATCGGGTAGTGGGAACGTAAGATCAAAGAGCTCTGTCAGTCGTAAAAGCCAATCGTGAAGCTCTGGGTCGTAGTCCTTCCAAATGGTAGCGATGTCTTTGTGATCCAAATATCCATGCTGAAATTGACAAACATAAGCCATTAGTAAGACCTGGAGAAAACCTGTGCTGTGTCAAAGAGATTTGCTCTCTCTGTGACATGAACAGCGGGTCTGGCTGGGGTTCGAACATGGAATCGCAGAGGAGTTGACAAGCACTAACCTTAAAGCCATAGGAATAATGCAACAATAAACAGTTTCATTTTTCTCTGCCTAAAGTGAAGCACTCACCTTGTTCACATTATTGTGCACAGACACTACACAAGCCATGACATCGACGATCCATTGGGGGTTGATCACTACACGATTGCGGAGGAAGTCGTTATCGAAGTGCTGCAGACTGCCGAGATCATGGAGGAACTGAACCGCTTGCTTCAACTACGGAGAGGAAAAGAAGGGGTCAGGGTTTTTTTCATGCAAACCCGTTAGATGATAACGATGACATCAATATAATGAACAAAACCGGAAACAAGAATGAAATGGTCCATGGACCATGTGCTCACTGGGTTGGACATAATAGTCTAATGACAGAGGGAGGTACATATCAGTTATGAGCAATCTGGGTCAAGTCATTCCCAGAAAAGACTTTGATGATTATTGGGTTATGCCACCTGGCGGCCATATTAGATGTCCGATCGGGCTGCAACTTCACATGTACATAAAGGTCATCTGCAGGGGACCACATAGCACATTGGAGCACTTTGGGTCAAGTCGTTCCTGAGTTACAGCACTCTGATGATTTTCGAGTTACGCCACCTGGCGGCCATATTGGATGTCCGATCGGGCCGAAACTTCACATGGACATAAAGGTCATCTGCAGGGGGCCACATAGCACATTGGAGCGCTTTGGGTTAAGGCATTCCCGAGTTACAGCACTTTGATGATTTCCGGCTTACGCCACCTGGCGGCCATATTGGATGTCCGATCGGGCCGAAACTTCACATGGACATAAAGGTCATCTGCAGGGGGCCACATAGCACATTGGAGCGCTTTGGGTTAAGGCATTCCCGAGTTACAGCACTTTGATGATTTCCGGCTTACGCCACCTGGCGGCCATATTGGATGTCCGATCGGGCCGAAACTTCACATGGACATAAAGGTCATCTGCAGGGGGCCACATAGCACATTGGAGCGCTTTGGGTTAAGGCGTTCCTGAGTTACAGCACTTTGATGATTTTTGGGTTACGCCACCTGGTGGCCATGTTTGAAGTCAAATCAGGCCGAAATTTGACATGCATGTAAAGGTCATCTAGATGGAGGTAAATATCAAATTTGAGCACTCTGCGTCAAGCCGTTCCTGAGTAATAGCACTTACTTGATTTTCAGGTTACGCCACCTGGCGGCCATATTGGATGTCGAATCGGGCCGAAACTTGGTATTTTTTAAGGTACCCCTCCAATGCATGTTTATGCAAGATATGAAGTTGCTCGGTGAAATAATGACAAACTGTGGCAGGTTCGTCACTTTTGTCGAACTTTGACCTCTGTGACCTTGAAAAGTAGGTCAAATCAAAAACCCGTTATATATGTTATGTATCCTTATTAGCTACACCTATGATAAAAATTTGAAGATGATCTAGTCATTAGTTCAGGAGTTATTGTACTTTTTGTGTTTTTGGTTTCCGCCACCTGGTGGCCAAACTGAGAGTCGAATCGGACCGAAACTTGGTGTCGTGGGTCATCTGACCTAGGGGTATATATGTACCAAGTTTCAGATCAATAGCTCCAGCGGTTACGAAACGTGCCCTGCTAACGGACAACGACGGACGACGACGACGACGACGGACGCTGCACCATCGTAATAGCTCACCCCAGTGAGCTAAAAAGGTTGTCGTAAATCTACGCAGAACCACAAAGCTTGCAAAACCCAAACACCTGCCCATAGTTGTCACAGGGAGTTGCCGAAAGAGAGCAAATTCGTGCGAGGAAACTTAAATGTGGAGCAGTGGCTAAAAAATTGCAAGAGAATCTGTATGGCCATACTACTGTTCGAAGAGGTAGGAATTCTTTACCTCTGTCCCGAACACAGCACTCCGCGACGCCTCTGTCTCAATATCGTTCCACAGCAGAAGACTGCTTGAATTCCGTCTGCTTATGATGCACTTTTCAAAGTTGAACCAAGCTTCTGGAATCCTCTCCCCCATGTATGGCTGCTCGAACGTGGTTTCGATGAGTTTCTCGAAGAATTCAGGAATTCCCTGCAAAAACATCATAAACTGACCAAGACTGTTTCCAAAATGACACGGTGATGTAGTGGTTTGGGTCTCCGAGGGTCCCGGGTTCGAATCCCACTTGGCGTGAGACTTTGGGCAAGTCTCTTTGCCACACTGGCCTCTTTCCACCCAGGTGTACAAATGGGTACAGGTAGGAAATGCTCGATTGTAGTGCTGAATGAGCAGCTCATCTGAGTTGTACTGAAAGGTTTCAGGACAGACTGGAGTTAAAGTGTAAAGTCGGATGATAACCTCTTCCGTAGTTGATATCAGACTATAAACCCAAACTTTAACTTTTTTATCACAAAATCGCACATACATGATTCATTCAGGCAGAAAACAGATCCCCTAAGCTACAGTTGCTTTCAGAGGCAGTGAAATCAGAAATGGCTTAATTTTAGCCTACCTGATGATACAGTTAAAATCCTAGACAATCTGTTCGCATCTCAATCTTACCTGTCCAGTTTTCGAGCTGATGTAGAAAAATCCACAGATATTGGAAAATTTCCTCCTCAGTTCAGTAGACGGCAATTCTGACCTTGACACCTGGTCAGCATGGGTGCCGACGATGAAGACAGGAGTGTCTGGAGCATGACACTGGATGGAGTTCAACCAGAAATCGAGACCGGCGTGTTCAAACCCCAGCCTCATATTCCAGACCAGGATGTAGATAGCCCTCTTTGACAGGAAGAACTGAAAAAATACCAAATAATGCTATTAAATGAAGTAGGCATGGTATGTCAAGCCTGATTGTGAAAACATTCAATCCAAGGCCTAGTGGCAAGTATAGCATTTCTGGATATACCGTACAGAAAATACTGGATGATGTGAACTCCCCGGCCCACATGAACCAACAGAGTTTAACGGTGACTTGGGCTTAACCCACACACATCTTCTATTGTACCGGTACTTCCATTGTCCCTGTTGGACTTAAGCTGAAGTTAGGGTTAATCTGTGTTGGTGCATACGGGCCCCAGGTTCAACTTATTTTTATGAAGAAAAGTGAGTAAAGACCTCTGCTGAAGGAGGACGTGAGGCTGGGAGTATCAAGCTGTATGACATCATGAGATATCCTGTGAAGAGGCATAGTGTAGGAGGAAACTGGAATACCCAGCAAAAATCTGCCACCACAGAGAAGTGGCCTCACTATCACAATATGGTTCCAACCTCAATCAAGCCGTAACCTCCTGGTGGCAGATGTTGATGTTCCCAATGCTGACCCCGATGGAACCCTTGTTTTACTAACCTGATGTGTGTTATAGTAGACAGTCTGTCCAGCGAAGTCCCACACACTGTACGTCAGTGTCTGATTCCTTGAGCTGACCTGCCAGTTCTGTATGTCTATGCCGTCTGTGATGCCTTCAGCTATAGTTTCAGGGGCTTTGGAGTTGCCACTCATTAATGCTCGGGTTAAACTGCAGACCGAAGTAAATATGGTAGCTACAGATACTTTATTTTGTGCCGATGTAAGTTTGCAATTTTTCCATGCCAAGTGAACTTAACTACTAACTGTAGCAACTTCAGGGAGGTACTGTACAGAAGATGCTGGCCACTGATCACATAAATTGACTAAACTCACCTTGTCTTCCCAGCCTCACCAAGTCCAACCAACATCAACTTTGTCCTGTAACATGTCACAGATCCTGCAGCGAGCCTCCTTAGGTAGGCTATGGTCAGTTTGTGATTGTTCTGCTTGACGATCTCCTGGGGTGGTGTTTTGAGTGCTGGACAGTCCATAAGATTCAGACCTAGAGAAAGACAAATGTAATTTCAACTGTCTTACAATCAGAGCGCTAATCATTGGCATGCGGATCTGGTTCCAATCCAGACATAGTTGGTTTTCTTACTGCTTATGTCTTGACCAGTAATCGACACTATGCAGCCCACTGTTTTCGGAGGCTATTCCCTCACAGAACACCACTTTTGTTGATCTAGAGTAGATATCACAGAAAATATGTGCAGAAATACAACCGCCACCTAGGACCTCCTTAATTCTACATTTTCTCTTGGTCCCACTTTACTTCTTCATGACAAAAATAGTGCCAATGGCACTGTGCCCGCTTGGCTTGAAGCAGTTTGGCCCCCTAGAGACAAAGTCAAGAATCAGATTTTGCCGAAAATTCATCTGAGTTTTACAGCCTAGAGGTACATGTAGATATGTGCAAAGTTTCAAAGCAATAGGTCAAACCGTTACAAAAAGAGCCAATATCGTAATTTCAAGTGAACTTTGACCTCCGTGAACTTGAAAAGTAGGTCAAATTGAAAACGCGAGTACTATATCTTATGTATCCCTATTAGATTACCCATGATAAAAATTTGACAAAGATCCGTCTCTTGGGAAGGGAGAAACAGTACTTTCAGTGATTTTGGTTTTGGCCCCCTAGCGGCAAAGTCAAAAATCAGACTTCGCGGAAATTTTGTCTGTAGGTTGCTGTAACCTAGTGGTACATGTGTACAAAGTTTCAACATGATAGTTCAAACCATTATCAAAATATAGCCCTTTGAAATTTTTCACAAAACGCCCCCTGGAGGCCAAAATAGGAATCCAACCGTGGTCAAAATCAAACTCGATCTAGATCTTAGGCCCATATATACACCCACCAAAGATAAAAAAGATTCGTCAAAAAATAAAGGCGCTAGAGCGCTAACGAGCGAAAAGTTTACGGACGTACCGCCGTACCGCCGTACGGACCGCCGTACGGACTGACGCACGACAGACCACCACTCAACGACCCCAACCACAGCATAAGCCCTGCTGGGCCTTGCGGCCAAGCGGGCTAAAAATCACACCAACATTTTGAAACAGACAAAATGACATCATCAATATGGTGGCCTGTTCTGTAGATTTAGACTTTGGACCCCTCATTTTGACAACATAACTGAAACCATTCCAATGCCCGTGATTTTTATGGTAAAAAGAAAGAGCATTGAATTTCTCTAACCTTCAATATTCGTCTTCGCAACCTCCCCACTCACACTTGTCAAGTAAGGGTTGTCAGTTATGAGCAGCTCTTGCAGGTTCCTCAGCTGGCCTAGTGCATCTGGGATCACCTTCAATCCTTGGTATGATAGATTCAATATGGACAAGATACGAGCGAAGAATGGAGCAGACAACTGAAGGAGTGGCTTCACTTCATCTTGGATCAACTGGATGGGGAAACCATCGTGGACGGCGTGCCAACCCTGAAAGAAATCCAAAAATATTATCCGTATGATATCATACGCATCAAGCGGAATCCCTCTATTAAAGCCACACTGTGTTCAATTCAGAAAGTGCTTACATCTGCCAGCATGAGTGTAGTGTAAAATGTACTGTGCTCTATCTGAATACATTAGAGCTCTGGCTGCAGTTTTTTCAACATCTGCTGGAAACTACCGGTAGGTCTTGATTCTTTGAAATACGTATCAGGCAAGCATTTTGGGGACCTTCACAAGGCAACGAGACATCCTCCTGCAATCTCCTAACACTTTCAAAATACCATAAAATTCAATACAGAGGGGCTTTAAAGCCCCACTGTATTGAATGTGAAAAACGCAAATCATAGCCGCGATTCTCGCACGACGTCAGCGTAGTGTAAAATGTACTACGCTCTGTCAGAATACATTAGAGCTCTCCCTGCAGTTTTTTCCAATGTGTGCTGAAAACTAGGCCTTGATTCTGTGAAGTGCGTATCAGACAAGCATTCTGGGGACCTTCACGAGGCTATGGGACCTCTATGTGCACTCTCCTACCTTTTTGAAAATATCGTAAAATTCAATACTGTGGGGCTTTAAGGATTCATTGGCATTGGTAAACAAAGTGTTGCGAAATGAAGTCTATGCATGTTATCTTACCCCTTCATGTTCACACAGCAGACGGAAGCAGTATTCCCCATCTCCATAGTGTTTCTTATCTCCTTCTGTATCTACAACATCAACGTCAATGGAATCCGTCCCAGCCTCAACAGTCTCGGTGTCTCTCTGAAGCAAAGAATTCAACCAAATAAATTTGAACTTAGTGTCCTGTTACTCTTGTTGTTTTGGTGGCTTCACGCTTCCCAAGGTCCCTCACCATCTTGGTAATGCTACGAGTGTAGGGTGTGGGCCAGGCAAGTTTTGGGACTCTTGTCGCATGCTATAAGTACGCTAGCTTGATTATCTCAATGCCTGCGAAAACTGCACTGCTCGCTGCAAACCATGGCTTAATCTGTTACAGTGGAATCAGGTCTTAAGTACCGGTACATATACTTTTCCAACAAAACCTGACACAAACCTTTGTTTCCTGCAAGTCAAGCACGAACAACCTGGGAAAACTGGCACTGTTTTCTATGAATGCTGAAAGTTGTCGCAGGAATTTCCTCTGAGCGAGTTCATAGAGTTCTTGAAAGGCAGACTGCTTTTGTGCCCCTTCCTGTATGGCTGTTTTTGACCCTTCCTGAGTCTCCATGCCAGCAAGGGCTTCAGCGACCACCTCCTTGAGCTGACTAAAAGCGATGTTGTTGGCAACTTGGAAATTCATCTTTGGGTAGCCAAGGGAAAGAAGACCAACCTAAATATAAAACAACAGAATACCAAGATCTATCTCTCTTTGTCTTGACAAATGTAACCATTGCCATCAAAACGAGGCAGTTGTCAAAATGTCGGAAAGGGTTTAAGGCTTTGGCGTCTCAATGGCTGAAATGACGAACTGCACGTTTACAATAGTGGTACACAGCAATGATGATAGTTAAACAAACTGACAACTAATTTTGTGACAAGCACTGCTTTTGCTGGAGAGGGTCACAAAAATGTGTCCTTCAGAGAAGGGTGTCTTGATTATAGCAATCAAAATAGCCAGAATTGGCCAATTTGGGACCAAACATTTGTGTCCACCCAGCAGAGGTGTCCGTTAAGGGTGTAATATTTGACACAAATCGTCAGAACTAATTTTTCTCTCACCTCGGTAGATTCCCACCTGTACCCTGTACCAACAACTGCCAGTATTATCGGCTTCTTGAGAGTGACATGTGCAAACCGGAACTCCATTTGACAGTTAGGTGACATCGCATACTGAATAAGATGACAAGAACTGGAAGTGAATGCTCAAGAAACTTTGTCAGTAATTTCTGAAAACTGGGAGAAGATTCAGTGAATGCTCATTTGATGTGCTACCATTGGAGTCAGGCATTGAAGTCGGAGGCAAGACTACAGCACATCAGCGGCATTCTTGGGTCATGTGGCAGAACGATCATTTGATCAAGAAGTGGGGTTTAAATGTGACAGCAGTGCTAGTTGGTAGACGCTGGTGTTAAATGTGCCACTGACCGGAACCTCATGGCATTTTGGTGGTGCATGGCTCCCTGTGATGTGCTACAGGCCTTCAAAACACGCTCAAGATGACGGTTTCATCACAAAATGGTGACTTACCTCATCTGATACACAGGCCACTACTAGCTTGCATTTCTTCAAGCTTTCAGCAATGTCACTGAAGAGGCCATTCTGAAAAAGATAACAAGGGAAATTTAATTATTCAACACCATCAGCTCCTCAGATCCCAAGACTGGGTCCACATGGACGAAATATTGACCGAACTTACCACTCCTACATTCTCATAGTCAATCCAGACAGAAAATCCTTCTTTTTCCAAGAACTCCTTCAGTTGTCTCGGGTCACCATGTCCCAAGGAGCCTGGTTTTTCAATCGCATGACCAACTTCCACTGCCTTCGCTGAATTTGTCCAGCAGTAACTCAAAAATACGTCGGCACCTCTCACGACCTGTCAAAAAGGCAGACGATTAAAAATCAAGGGAATACGAGTACAGAGGATATTTGGGAACAGAGTGATAGGGCCTAGTGTGTCGGGCTTGCATTCGAAAGGTGGTGGATTCAATTCTTGGTTGATATTCCTGGACCCAAGTGGGTTATAAGGTGAAGTAGTTGGTCGTTGTGAATTATCACTTTATCCTGATGATCTACTGAATATTTCTCATCTCATCATTACTGCTCCTGCTATCACAACCACAGACCCCCTTGGCATGAGACACTGCCTTAGGATTAGCTAAGTCAGGACCCGACGAAATTGTCAGTAGTTTAGCCCCTCCTACTGCAGACATTGCCGTATTGGGTAGCTAAGCCAGGGCCACAGAAAACTTCCAGTAGTTGGGCCCCTCGCACCCGAGATGTTGAGCTAGGGACAGCTAAGTAAGGACCTGACAAAACTTCTGGCCCCTCCTACCTGAAAATCCTGGAGTCATTCACATGTACCACCTGGACCTAATTGACAACAAGTACAACTGATGCAGGTTTTAGGGTCTCACGAAACCTTCCACTCACCTTTTTCTTGCCAACTTTTCCAGTGACCTGTGAAATCAGTTCCTGAATCTTCGACTGGTAGTGATTCACTCTCTGCATGTTGACATACACCTGGTGCGCCGTTTTCATCCCGATCACCGACTGCTGCCATTTGCGACCCTTGCCGGTCATCGCCAACAAGATTGGCTTCTTCATCGACTCTTGCGCAAACTGGAACATGCGCTGACAATCTGCATCTTCAACAAAGCTGTCCGACACGAATGTTATGATCGTTTTGGATGTGGACATGGCTTTCATGACCTCGTCGACTGGGGTGGAATGGAGATTATCCTGGTACCAACTGAAAATGTATTTGATCACTTAAAGTACGTACGGTACATGTAACACAGGCCCCAAAACGATGTACATTCTGTTGAGGTGATCAACCCAGTAGTTACAGCTGGCAGGCCTATCACCAATCACCGCACTAAGGCTGGCTGTCCATTCACGCGACTTTCGAGCGGCAGACGCTCGAAAGCATTGTTTGTTTACGCCGCGTTGGTCGTGGACAAAGGATGCGACATCGCGCGGCACGAAAATTGCGTGAATGGATTCTTAGCCTGCGAGCATAAGTCCCACATATCAACTGATGCAGAATCATTTTACTACAAATATTTCAGAAATAATTTCTTACACAGTGAATCCCTTCTTCTCCAAGTCAGTCTTTACTTGTCTTGGATGAATGCCGTCTGCTTCTCCCTGAGGTACGTCTGCTTCGCAGTAGAGGATGCACACATCGAATGGAAGCTGATTCTGTAGGTCTTCCATGTCACGGACCATGTTGCTCATGTGGACCTCATAGTCCTCGGATGCCTGTGGGGGCATCAAGGCTGGAGAAAAAGGATTAATATCAACCGATTCCTTCAACAGCATACTACATTGGGTCAGTCTATAATTCAGAAAGTCAGACAAATCAGGCTTTGTCAGGCAGGATCAGGCTTTGTTGGTTTGGTGCACCAAGGACTCCATTTCTGTAGATAGAAGTACACTGTACAGGCAATTTAACTTTCTGTCAGCATGGCAGAATGACATCACACCTACCCTGCACCTCCGATATCGCCAGGGAGTGGAAAAATGCATGGCACTGTAGATGCATGGCCTTCAGCTCCACAGCCCTCCTCATTACCGATGACAAGAACATGGTCGGGTGCTTGACGTCCTGAAACAATAGCTGATATTTAGTAGATCTGGGCTTATTTCCCAAAGGTTGCACTTCCTTGATAATTTTTTCTTGACACTGTAAACAAACTTTGTTCCTTCGATTCAAAACAATAAAAATTCAACATAAGATAGACAAGTCTTACCGCTTTGGAACATTCTGGACAAGGCATCAGGTATTCATATTTAACCCCTCTAAAAAACTCTGTAATTAGGCCCTCGAATACTTCATGAACCAGGAGGATCATGTTCTCCGGCCGTGTACCCTGGGCCTTCACAAGCACTTCATTCTCCCTGCAAAAAGGGAATAGAACAGTCGGCATTAGAACAGTCAGCAGTGGAGCCTCCCCTAGTGGGCATTTGTGACCTGTGGCAGTAAAATGAGTCGGAATGGGCCGGAAAGAAGACCCAAGATGACACCAGAGAACAATTGCAGAAATGGACAAAGTCAAATTCACAATGGGCAGACAATCCTGAAATCATCAAACCGCTGGTTCACCTTGGGTCTTCTTATGTGCGCAATCTGACTCATTTTGCTGTCTTGGGTCACATTTGCCAGGAGCACATCTCTCCAAGAAGGTTACCAAAGTTCAGCCCAAAATTGATCCCTTCAATTTACTTTGAGCTCCGTAAATACTAGAACACGTCTCGTTTAAGGACAGCACCATTCCATATTAGAGGTCACCCTGATAAAGGGGTTCCACAGTATGATGGTGTGACCGGTTTTCATGGTACTAGGCCATGTAGGCCTAAGACTTTACCGCCCGATTGCGACGTTACTCGCTTTGCGTCCGTAATTATTTTGTTACGTATCGAAAATAGAGATATTACATGTAATTTACCGTGAAATGTTTATGTCTCGCGGGCGCGCGCGTGAATAAATGGGAAAAAACTGGAGTACCACGAAAACTGTTCTACCCCAAAAACTGGTCACTCAATCATACTCACCCTTCCATTGTGACAACTGCCATATGATTGTTCTTCTTGAGAACGGAGCCTCGTTTCCACATCTTAGAGCCATCGGAAAACTGGTACAAACGGACTTGAGCTCGATTGAATAGGCCTGCTGGTAAACTCTCGAACTGGTACAGCATCTCGGCTCTTTTGGCCCCATCTTTCATCGGTGGCCATTGGATCTATAAAATGAAGTCAAATGAGGGACGAGGGAAAAATGAGATACAAAAAAAAATACAGGGACAAGGGATGAACTAAGGCCCAATTATCTTATTTGTTGTTTTACGGATTTTTTCCCTGGAAACCCCTGACAGGAGGGAGGAAAATAAAAATAAAAATATTTTTTTCATTTGGTTTTCGCGGAAACCTTGACAGGAGGGTGGAAAATAAATATAAAAATAATTGTAATTATTTGATTATTTTTATTATATTTGTCAAAGCATGTAGCAGGCGGCTATGAAAAAAATAAAAATGTACAAAAATATAATAAAATTCACTCAATGAATGGGAACGAGAATGATTGTTACAACCGCTGTGAATTATTTTCGTCAG